>JAVIAB010000073.1:43066385-43386385 GCA_032433765.1 Megaustenia siamemsis
GAATAATAAAATGAAATAAATGACACACAGAACCGCTAAGTACTCACTGCTTGCGTGGACTTATCTGCTAGAGATGCAAACTCCACAGACAAATGCCTAAAACCTTTCTGAAGGTGATCCCATGTCTTACTTGTACCTGTTGCCCAACTATTGAGAGGTGTAGAGTCATTGCTAAGAATGCTGCAGACAGAAGATAAATAACAAATAAAATACTGATAAATGTATATTATGTTTTATAAAGGTAATTCATAACACTAAAAAATGGAATATTTAATTCTATCCAACAAAAGAATGTACAAGGGATGTTCAAATGAAACTCTTTCCCATGTCTAAATTACAAACACATGTAAGGTACATCAGCAGGTGTGACTCTATTAAATAAAGCAATTGGTATGAAGCACATACTCACCTGGGTGCTTTAGAAAATGTTCCCAGAAGCAATTTTAGACATGCATCCTACTAATTGGGTAGATGACGGACAGCATCCAAGTAAAATGACTTTGGTTGCTCTTTGAATTATTTTGTCAATGAGGCCATGACATCCGCATCTGATTCGAAGCATTGAATCTTTAAAGATTTTTTAAAGAGCCAGAACAAATGAAAGTCACTTGGTGACAGATCAGGGCTGATCCTGTAGGCTGGGTGTTGCAGAACTTTCCACCATTTCTTTGCTAACGATTCCTGCACAATGTTCACGACATGTGATATCCTGAGTTACATTCCATTAATTCTTAAAATTGATATTTTATGGAAGTGGATTATATTTCAGATTGTGACACAAGTAAGATTTTCATCTAAATTGTTTATATTGATATAAATATTGATATTTATATAAATATGGGGATTATTTTATATTTGTGATATTTGCGCCTTTCAGTCCTACATCAGAAAGGCATTTCTGAGTACCAGATTGTCTCTCATTATTCCTACCCACTAGGCCAAACTGGTTAGTTTGTTTCTGGGGGCACCATAAAGAGGTGGAGTAGTATCTAGATAGTTCTAGTTCAATGACCCTGGTGCAAACAGTCAGCTATGAGCTTATGACCACTTTCAGGCCTGACTATGATATATGCCTTCATCTCCCTTTTCATTATCTAGTATCACATTTGTCCAATTGTACTGCAGCATCATGGCTAATATCTAACCAGTCACTTGTAAATTGTCAGATATTCCTTATATAAATTATTCATGCAATTAATATAGGCACATGAAGAAAAGAAATAACTAAACATCTATACTTAAACAAACATAAACTTTAAAGCAGCCAATGCAATTGGTCCATAAAATACTATGTGGTATTCTTTTTGTACACAAACTACAATTCATTATTGGTTTTCAGTTGCAAGTGTCATTAATAGCTACAATTAAGCAAAAATTGCAAGATGTCGTCAATGTTCTGTCGGCTCTCAAGCACAAACTTAATGATAAGTAAATGTTTAAATACTTAAATTAAAGAAATTAGCATTTTTAAATTCATAAACTGGACAGGCAGACATTTGTAGATATGGGGATAAAAAAAAAAAAAGAACATACATGACCTCAAGATGTATGTAGGTGTACATGCATGAGTGTTCGGGAATGATGACGTGATCTTCCTCAATTCCTCTAAGTGGCAAATTTTACACTGATTATGGAAAGCCAAGACAAATCACCAATTTTATGAGAAAGATTTATACGGTTATTTGAAAGCAAACAAAGATCTATCTAGAACATACCCAAATTGACGACCCATTTGAAGCATGTCTATGGCAAATGTGGCTGAACGACATACCATCCTTTCTGCAACATCTTTCAATTTGCTCACACTTTCATACACTAGTTTGATATGCTCTTTACTGTTAGCCAGCTGTTGCTGAGTGTCCTTAGGTACCAAATCCTGATTAATGGTTGGTGAAATAAAAAAAAGTGCAAAATAAACATTTTGATTTGAAAATATCCAGTGTACACAAATTTAGCTTAAAATTGATTTCACTCAGTTACACTCAGAGTTAAACATTTTACTTAAATAATTTTAAGGTTTTAATACCTGTGTAGCTGTTTTACTTTCTAATCTACAACACAAAATAATTTTTTTAGCATGCTTCAATCATAATTAAAGTAATTTTACACAATGCTTTTCTGACATTAGTTTATCATTCATTAGGAAAAGGAAAGGTAATCCTTGTGTAAAAATGCTGAATGTGTCTGACTGGAAGTCACAAATATAGTAAACTTGCTGCAACTGCAACACAAGACAGTAACCACCCACGACATGATGGACAACAAATTTGAAGAAAAAGATTTGCAACAATAATGGGGAAGTTTTTATGCAGTGCTCATGTCTGGAGAACACACACAAATGAGGATAAAGAATGTCAAGAAAACTTGGCAGAAGTAGAAGATACCTGGTTAACGAAGAGCTTACATGCCTACTAGTTGTGAAGTGAAATCTGTCAACGTGTCATGTATTTGTATATAAGAATACATGATTATCTTTCTTTACTATTGTGAAGAAGTGCATAATGAAATGGTTTGGTCACATAACTTGGTCATCTGATCTAGCAAAGACATTCTGCAAGGAACTGTGAAAGGTGTGAGAAGGAAAGGCAGGCAGAGAGAGAGGGAGAGAGAGAGAGAGAGAGAGAGAGAGAGAAGAGAGAGGAATATAACATCAAAGAATGGACAGACCCTGACTTTGCAGAGTTCCAAAGTGTTACTGATGATAGAGAGAAATGGAGAAGATTGGTCTGGCCAAGTTGAGTCAAGATCAAGAATGAAGGCAAACAGCAACCAAAAATATAATGCTGAAGACCGATGTGTTGGGCCAAAATACGCACATAGCTTGCTGTAAATCACAATGCAACCACTGCTATTTAATATTTTTTTTTTTAAGGACAAACGGAGTAGTTGTCACCTTGTAAATGAAGAAGTATATTCTATCATTAAAATCATCATGATCAGCAATTATATTAATATTATTTTTCCTTACCAAACCTTTTTCTTTACATTTTTGCATATTTTCACTTTTCAAGATTAAAATTATTATAATTTTCTTTCTGTTTCACATATGACCAGAACTGACTCATTAAAGGTGGATAATTCTGATCATCTTTTAGAAAACATTTCATGTATTCAAATATTTTTAAAACTCAAACCCAAGAATTGTGGAATATGAATATTATAAAGAAAATATTATATTAATGTATATGGATAGTTAATTAAAGTGACTTATTTGCACATCAGATTACGATATGCAATTTCACTGATCTCATGCACTAGATAATAGAAAGTAATAATCCTACCCTTACATTTGTCATACCTTTGCTTTGCTAGCCATATCACTGGTCATAAATTCATCAGGAATGTTCCGGAAAAACTCTCTGATCTTTTGCTGAACATCCTGAAAAAAAAAGATTTAAACAAACTTTTAAACCTTCTCTGTTTTGACAAAATCCTCTCCAGTTTTGGTGGACTAAATTCAACTCCACTGGACTACTGTGTCCAAGGCCACACTTACATGTGGTCCCTCTGTTATCGCAAAGTTGGTCTTGGGCATGACCGAGCTCCCAGCGGTATAACTGGACCAGGAGGAGGTGAGCCCCTATAGATGCAGGGCTAGAGCCAACCAACATGTGGTATACGCCATGGCCCTCATCTAATCACCCTCACTCTCCCTTGAGTGAGTGTCTTGTCTTCTAACTTATTACTATTTCTATAGGAACCCCCTGTGGACAGGGTGAGACCATCTACTGACATACTTGAAGACAAATGACTCTAGTACTGACTAGGAGACCATCTACTGACATACTTGAAGACAAATGACTCTAGTACAGACTAGGAGACCATCTACTGACATACTTGAAGACAAATGACTCTAGTACTGACTAGGAGACCATCTACTGACATACTTGAAGACAAATGACTCTAGTACTGACTAGAAGTTCATCATGTTCCCTTTAACAGTCCTGTAGTATATTGCATAGACACAAGTGATCCAGGACGTGACGATTCTCTGTCGATACATTTGGCCCCCATGAGATACGCCTGAATGAACGGAGTAAGTGCCAGTGACAGTAGGTGGCGAGGAATGGGCTGTTGTGAATCCTGCTTGAATACAGAGCCTAGACCTAGAAAGTGAACACACGGATGGATGATATGTCAGCAGAGACAGAAACACAATACATGCCATGGATGGAATTGAGGCGAGGATTTGCAAAACCTTCACCCTGGGGTAGGAAGATAGCCCACAGGTCCCCCAGTATTAACAATGCCATGTACATCAAGACTATAAACCGATACAAGCTCGGACGCCGCCTCGGTCAACAAGGTCCGTGCCAGACAGTGAGTGACCAGGCTGGACTGTGCAATAAATTAGGTACTGGAAGAAACTCAAACAACTCATACAAAAACCAGAAACCTCGGATCCAACAAACTTCAATATATAAATATTTTAATGGAAGAAAGAGCATGAAGATTGGTCACAGTGGAAAAACAAATAAATTAAACATACTACAACTTAATATTTCAGGCCTCAAAAATAAGAAAACAGAGCTAACCAAAACCATGTACAAATACCAGATCCATATTGTCCTACTGCAGGAAACACTACACAAGAACATAGACACACATATAACAGGTTACACCAGCTATCCATGTAAGTGTACCAACAACTGCAGGGGTATAATCACCTACATCAAAAACAATATACAGGGAGATGTAGTGCCACTAAATAATGCCGAACTAACAGATGTTCAAAAAGCCACAATTTGGTTTGCATCCATCAAATATAATATTTATAATGTTTACAATCCACCAGGTACAAATTGTAACATAACAGAACTTGATCAAGTCAACTACTATAGAACTATCTTGGCTGAAGATTTTAATGGACATTCAACACAATGGGGATATTCTAACTCAAATCCCACAGGAAAATACATAGAAGATCTTTGCCAATCAACTAATCTTACAATCATGCAGGACGCAGAATCAACACCAACTCTTCTACATAGAGCTCATCTCTCCCTTAGTAAACCCAATCTGACCATTTGCTCTGCTGATCTCATAAGCTACTGCCACATTGAAGTTATTGATAACATAGGCAGTGATCACAGACCCATAGTGACCATAGTAGACACAAAAACAACAAAAATTCAAACAAAACAGAGAACAAGATGGAATTTCAAGAAAGCTGACTGGAAGCTATATCAAGAAAAATCTGACCAACTCCTGAACAATCTGACAGACAACAGCGTAGAAAAATTAAACGAGATGTTCACACAAATAATACTCAACACTGCAGAACAAACTATACCTAAAGGATGTAGAACACAATATCGACCATTTTGGAACACAGAACTGGAGACAGCAGTATCAGAAAGAAAGAAAGCCAGAACAATGCTTGAGCAGAACCCAACTTTGAATAATAAAATAAGCTATAACAAGGCTAGTGCTAAGGTCAAACTAGTTACTAAAAAAGCAAAGAAAGAGAAATGGCAAGAAACATGCAGTAAACTCGATTTGCGACATGAAGGAAATAAAGCATGGAGACTTATGCAACATTTGTCTGGTGATAAAAGAGAACCAAACCCTAGACCAATCAAATTTAATAATGAAATCATCAGCTCTAAAAAAAATATAGTTAAAAAATGTAATAGTTACTTTGCCTCATTCAACAGAGTGAGCAAACTTACAGATATCGATAAAATCCATCTACGTAATTTAAAATTAATTGAAAGAGCCCCAACAACAAATGCTGCAATCTTTGAAGAAGATTTTAACATGAGGGAACTAGAAAAGGCATTAAGAAAATTAAAATGTAGAAAAACCCCAGGCCCCGACAAGATACACAATGAGATGATAAAGCATCTCGGCAAGTCAGGGAAAGAAACATTACTCAGACTGATCAACAAGTCATGGAAAGAAAGCAAAATTCCCAAGACATGAAGAAATGCCTATATAGTGCCATTGCTCAAAAAGAACAAGCCTCCAGATGACCCCAGAAGCTATCGTCCCCTATCCCTAACATCATGCATAGGTAACATAGCTGAGAGTATGGTCAATAGCAGACTATACTGGTATCTGGAAACCTCTAATACTCTGTGCTACGAACAAGCTGGTTTCAGGGCAGGCAATAACATAAAAGACCAAATCTAATATAATAATCTAATATTTAATACAACAGGTCCAAGATTGATTTCAGAAGAGACAACATACTCTAGCCATCCTAGTGGACCTGCAGCAGGCTTATGATAGAGTCTGGCGTTAGGGGCTTTTATTGAAGATGAGAGATGCCGGAATACATGGGAAACTGTACAAATGGGTCAAATATTTCCTAGTTGACAGAACATTACAAACTAAATTAAATGAATCCATTTTAGACAAAAAGGTGCTAGAAGAAGGATTACCACAAGGATCACCACTCAGTTCTACCCTTTTTTGATATATATCAATGATCTGACCAAAACCCTGATAAATAAAAAAGCTCTCTATGCGGATGATCTGGTCATGTGGAGTACAAACGAAAATATTAGGACAGCTGAAGCACAACTAAAATAAGACTTGAAGCACCTAGAAGAATACTGTAATATCTGGAAAATAAAAATAAATATACAGAAAACAGTATATACAGTATTTACTAGAAGTAACAAAATAGCTAAGGCAAACATCAAACTCAATCTCCAACACAATAGTCTTCAAAAAAAGAAATACCCTACATATTTAGGAATACAACTAGACCAACAATTGAACCTGAAGAAACACATAGAGAATCTCACTAAGAAGGCAACACAAAGACTTCAACTAATGAAAAGGCTTTCCAGTACCTTATGGGGTGCAGACAAAACAAAGAAACACTTAGAAATCTCTATCTGGGATATGTTCGCACTGTTTTGGACCATGGTAGCTCGCTCCTAGTGACATGCAGCAAAACAACTAACATGGCACTGGACAAGATACAAAATAATGCATTACGACTCATAAGCGGTGCAATGAGGTCCACTCCAGTTGCAGCCTGCGAAATCCACTGCAATGTGGAACCTTTAGATTTGAGGTGAAACAAGGCCGCTATGGTGCTCTGTGAAAGACAAAAAAGAAATGAAAAGGACCACCCAAACAGAAATTTAGTAGATACATGGACTCCAAAACAAAGAATTAAGCAGATGTCAGTATTACAACATGTTAGAAATATACAAGAGAAATTCTATCTACCTGAAAAACGACTACAAACATCAAGAGTCATCAAAGAAATGCCACCAAGTACGAATTATAAAAAACCTGAAATAAATGTAGAGATATGTAACAGAACAGGTAAAAAAGCAGACCCAGTATCAGTAACACTAGCAGCAAGGAAAACAATAGATACTTATCCAGAAGACTGGATACATACATACACAGATGGTGCAGCCACTAACGCTACTTCAAAAGCTGGATATGGAATATTAATACATTATCCAGATGGAACAGCAGAAGAAATATGTGGACCTTGTAGTGAAGTCTGTAATAATTATGAAGCAAAAATAACTGCTATAGAAAAAGCAATTTATCATTTAAATACGATTTTCGATACCACACCATCAAAGAAAACAAACAGTAACAGTCATATTTACTAATTCCAAATCGGCTCTGCAAGCACTGAGAAACAACACGAACAAACCAGAACTCACACAGCTTATCATAGACACAGACAAACTCATTGAAACACATAACATAAGATTGGTAATGCAATGGATCCCGGGACATTCAAACATACCAGGAAATGATAAGGCAGATACATTAGCTAAGAGAGGATCCAGACAGACACAGATACATACATCCATCACACTAGACACAGCCAAACAAGTCATAAGTACAGTAGGGAGGAGTGGCTGAATGATTGGGCCTTAGGGAAAACAGGGAGAGAGCTTTTCAAATATATGGCAAGACCAAATCCACAAGACAACATCAACAACCTAACAAGAAGAGACCAAACCACCATCTTCAGACTGAGAACAGGACGTGTTATGCTGAATAACCACATTAATAGAATACAACAAAACCACACCCCAGTATGTCCACTCTGTAATCACCCACAAGAAACTGTAGAACATCACCTGTTTCAATGTCCAGAGCTCACTGACATTAGAACAACACTATTTCCCCAAAGACCCACCAAATGGAATACTCTGTACGGAACAACAGCAGAACTTAAAAATACCTGCAGATACTACTACATGGCATTGGGCCGAAGGGCATCAGCTCAAAGGTCGCTGGATCCATAACAACAACAACAACAACAAACAAACTTGTATATTTATAAAGAATTAGTAGTGCAATCAGGCAACAACTTCAAATACCTTGCAACAATAATAACTTCTGATGGGAAATCCAGATCTGAAATAAAATATAGAACAGCTCAACTAAGGGCTGGAGTCCACAAAATGAAAAGCATTTTTCTGCAACAGGCTTCTGTCTACGGAAGTATGGAGAGAAAAAAAAAGGAGTTCTTCAATCTTATATAAATAACGTTTGCTAAACTGAAAAACCATAATTTTTAATTTATAGAGTATTTATTGCAAACAATGAAATAATTACATTTATTAGTTCAACATAATCCACCTTTAGTTCAATGCATTTGCACAGTGCTTGACAGGCATGTAGATACTGATAGAAAAAGAGTTCTTTTGAATGGGTGAGCAGCCATTCATGCACTTATGATCAAACCTCATTATGGTCCCAATACTTCATTTCACTTAGTGCATCCTTCAGTGGACCAAAGATGTGGAAATCCTATGGTACGAGGTCAATGGGTATGGAGGATGTTCGATACACTCAAACCACAGCTCCTTAATAGTCGACTCTGTTGCTCTAACAATATGTGGCCTTGCACTGCCATGGTGTAAAAACACCCTTGCCTTCAACAATCTGTGTAATTTCTGGCAAATATCTAATAATCATATTCCTGCTGGAAATAGACAGGATCATGAAAACAGCCACAGGAAAAAGAGAATTTAACTATTACTAAACAGAGTGAAAACTGCATTCTGGTGGGCTTCCTTTCCAACACAAATTAAATTTTATACATCAGCTTTTTTTCCATTGCTTGGTCATGTATTGTAAATCAAAATGTTCAAGAATAACTTATTGATTGCTCTTTGTGTTTACTACAGTATAAGGTGTCTATATAAAGAAACATGCAAAATGTGCTTGAATGAGAGGAAAGAAAGGAAACAAAGTCAGGAAAAAAAAAAGATTTAAAAAATACTACTCACCGGTCTCTAGAGAGCTATCCATACACAAATTATTCCCATAACACAAAAAAATATATAACATTTCTTGTATAGCATACCCATTTTTACACAGTTACGGTAAATTTTATCACAACTTAAGGAAAAATAGCACTTTTATTACCATTTATGGAAAGGGTGGCCATTTTTTTTCTGTATTTCTCAAGTAGCAAAGAACATGACAAACTCGAGGTTTATTACTCTGGTTGGATGCTCGCTTCAAATTACATTAACAATGGCTGCCCGAGAGCCACTTGATTAAAGAGAGCTTCCAGGAGGGATCCTATACTAAAATGCATTCGCTAGAATTGTTAAAAATTTTATTATGGTCTTTGACTTCAAAAATGGAAAAATATTATCAACCAAGCTAATTGGCTTTGAGATTTTTTGGGGACACAGAATCCAAGTCAGCTGGATCCATGTTTACAAAACGTTAAAAGACACATCTCAAGGACTTAGAATTTACATTTTTTATTTTTATTTTGCTGTCACACAACCAATAAGAGATGCAAGAAAAGACCAAATGTTAGAAATAGCACAGATTGAACTTAGCACAAACAACATATAGCAGGAATATTTTAATTAATATATTTAATATGTTAAATTAGGGCAACTGCTAAAAAAAGCATCTTCAATTACATAATGAGGAGCAACAGCAAAATGTTGAAGCAGCTGTTATCACTATTGAAATGAACAACAAATTGCGAAAATTACCAACGAAGTTAAATAAAATACTTTTTTAGGAGATGACAAAAGTGCCTCGCAGCAGCAGAGCTGTAAGTTGTCAGCGACCCACAACTGATGGTTTGCGACAGGATCAAGACCCTGCTCCACCTTCTCCGTGGTGCCTCCAGTAGCAGATTAACCTGTCTAATCTAGCCAAGTGAGTAGGGATTGAAGAGGGATGACAAACTGCTACTCAAAATTGTCATGCTGAAATCAGATGTATTGAGCCTAAAGGTGCAAATATAAGATAATATGTTAATTAAAATTTAATTAATGTCTAGATATATAAAAAAAAAATAAAAGCAACATACATTTCCTGTGAAAGTAAGGAAAAATTTGAGCAACTTGTCATCATACATCTGTGGGTGTCTCGATACAATATTCAAATAGCGCCGCAAACTTTTCTTTCTCTGTTCAATGAATTCTCTGGAAGCTATAGATACAGAGTAAAAGCTTACATAAGCAAAATTTTAAAAAATAGTACAATAAATGAAAAAAATGCCGACAAGACAATATAAAATTCTTATAAATAACAAACACACAATTTTATAGAATATGTTTAACATGTCAAATATACACTAATTAAAAAAACGTACAATCACAGGGAAAACTCCTGCATCCTGCTACCAGAGTTGCACAACATAGGAGGCAATTAGGTAAATGTTCTGGAGAACCTAAAGTTGAAGCAACATTGCCAAATGTTCTTGCAGCAAACACTCTAAAGGAAAACCACTGATTAAATGGAATTCCCCTTTTTGGGTTCTCTACCATTCACAATCACCAATGGTCAGAGGAATGGTCTCTAGTGGACTACACATCATGACCATTTCATTAAACAAAAACCCCTTCAAGAGCAGCAATTTGTTCACAACCATAAGGTGCATACAGCACTTCAATATAACCTAGAAGACACAGTCTGAAGTTGAATGAAACATGCTTCAACATAAGCAGTCAAAAACTCAACAAAAGAAACAAATGCATTAGGGTGTAATTAATGTATGTAAAATAGAGCATGCAAAAGAAAATAATTAATTAAGCCATTAACATGCAAATAAATCCTGTCAGGTAAAGATGATATATCACTAACCCAAATTTATGTGGAGATTAGAATACAGTTAAACCAATCTGCAATAAAGTTAACAATAAGAAAAAAAAAAAAGAAAATAAGAGCCGAAAAGGTATGTTTACAGGTTAACATCAAAAGGGTGGTGGGCGACTCAGTGGTTTAAGAAGGAAATTATTAAGAACAAGAAGTTGGGTTGATCTTGATCAACTACTTCTAGGTTTACCCAGTCTCAGATTGGTACCAAATTTTTCAGGTAAAATAAAAAGGTGGCCTGATGTGACCACATCACCCATAATATGTGTTGCTGGACAATAAAAAATAAGGTCACTAACACTGTATTCCCCATACACTTCAAGACCAGTATGGAACCTTTTATGTTTTAGAATAACAATACTAGACAACCAGGTGTTGTGGTTTAAAATCTTCTACTGGGCAATCGCCAAAAAAAAAGAAAACAAAATTGTTAAATAGTTTAAATGAAAAAAATAAAATAAAGCAGTTCTCTTCAGTTCACAGCTAAAATCTAAAAAATGGCTACATTTAATTTTTTGGCTTTTGCCAGCTTTCACCTCTGGCAAAGTCCCAAGAGACTAGGAACTTAATTTTGCGAGTTAATCTGTTTTTCCCTGGCAACTGTGTGCACAGAGGACCCTCGCCAAACAGGCAGATAACTCCGTCTTCGGAGGTACTCATATTTTTTTAATCAATGAGTAATTGACATTTCAAGTCAGGTCTTGCTGCTGAGACCAGGGGTGGTTGCCGCAGAGAGAAATTACAGATAAAGATCCCAACTGACGCAGCCGAGACTTGAACTGAGAACCTCTCTGTCTTGAGACCAGTGTCTTGCCTCAAGACCAACCAATCCCCTGCTACATTGAAATGACAAATAAAGTATCATTTTGGAGATATACTATCAAAACAAATAACACCAGGGCTAAAACTATGAACAGCAAAATGTTATATCTTTTCAGCATTCCTGTATGAAGCGGAAACATGGACATTAGACAAGAAAACAAAACAGAAAATTTAAGCCTTTGAAATGTGGATTTATAGAATAGGAAGAATTGGATGGAAAGAAAAGAAAACAAATTTTGAAGTATTAAAACAACTAAAAATGAAAAGAGAACTACCAAATATGACAAATTAGATTTTTGGAGCATATTAAGAGACACAGCTTGCCTGCTAAAAGTAATCTTGTAAAGGAAAAGAGTAAAAGGCAGACCAAGACTAATATGGATTGTAACATGAAAAGATGGGAGCCGCGATAGCTCAGTGGTTTGTGAACTGGACTACAACGGACAAGGGGTAGGGTTCGATCCCAACCGACGGCTTCCGGGTTCACCCAGCCTTAAATGGGTACCGGATTTTTCTGGGAAAGTAAAGCAGCACGGGCGTAATACCAACCACATTACCCCAAAAAAATCATGTGCTGAAGGTCTGTAAAATATAGGGTCACTAACATCATATTTCCCTATACGCCACTTGGCGTGACGGGGGTACTTTACTTACATGAAAAGATGGACACGTCAGCCTATGACAACTTGCACTATCAAAGCAAGAGACAAGAGTGGAATGGTGCTCCATGGTAGTCGACCTTTGATGCAGAGACGGCACTCAATGATGATGATTTGGAGATGATGTTAGAGGTATAAAAAAAAAAGGCAATTGCATAATGCGAGCCTACTGGACATAATAGATCCTAAAGAAAAGAAAGGAGGGTCAAATAAATAGAAAATTGGGGAAAGTAAAGAATAAGAGAAACATGAAGTCCAGCAAAAATAACTACATCCATGTATGCTATAAGGCTGGTCTTTAGGATTGGACATATTCTGTTTCTCCTGACCATCAGGTTTATATAAATGAAATAAAATAAACATCATAAACAAAACAATATAGTTCATATTTGAACATCTACCTAAGTTTCATGCAGTCATGACATAAAAATATAGAATTCCATTTCGTGAAGTCTGACCGGAATGTTTGTCTAGCCTTACACTGCCAGAAAAATTACATCTGGACTATATAGTTTATATTATGGTCTGCTTAATTCACAACATTTAATTATACATTTTGAATCTAGATTTGTTTATACAGCAGTACAGTTTGATGATTTATGTGCGTAAAAGCGAAATTCATAATTTTTTTGACTGCTTCAACTTAGTTGAACTTGTATCTGGAGTAGGTCTACATTTTTGTGCTTGTGGCACCGGTGTTCATAAGTGATATTAATAATATCATAGGGTTCACTTAATTCATGACATTTTATCTTTCATAATAAAATTTTGAATCTATGTTTGTTTATACAACAATATAATTTAATAATTTCGATGAGAATAAGTAAAAGTCATAATTTTTTTTATCGTTTTAATTTTGTTAAATTTGCATTTGAAGTTGAAACATATTTTGTGTTCGAGTCATCGGTAAAAGTGAAAGTCATCAACAATGGGCTATTTGGTGGCAATTGTTACTTTTAGCAAATTTGTTAGATGAACTGAAACAAGACATAGGACTGACAGTGGCATTATATAAACAATAAATGTTTTTATAGCGGCAAGGCGGAGGAAAAGTTATGAATGTAGGTTAGAAACACATGAATTTTTTTTCAGAGGAAGCGCCTTATTTGTATCATATTATGGGTCTAACTTGCATCAACATGATTTAGGTCATTTCAGCAAAAAAAACCAGTGCCCCAAACAAGCTTGAGTTGAGCTAAACTGTCAACAAAGCACATGAAACAAATTTATTTAAAAAACTGACAGACTGTGGGATCAATTATGATGTGAAGAATTCATTACGACTAAAACAACAAATGCATAATTTACCTCCAACTTTCTTTGGAGGCAGCCGTGGGATAGCTCTGTATGGGAACCTTGCTGACAAAAGCTCATGGAGGGCAAGAAAGTCGTTGTAGCGACGCAGAACAGTTGTTTTGTTTCTCTGATAAATATTTGTTGGAGACAAAAATAACACTTATTATATAAAAATTGCAGTGTCTTTTTGTGAATTAAATATTTTTTTTTCTTTTCCAATTAAATATTTAACAAAAAAATAACATTTCTTTAATTGAAATTGTAGTGTACAACTCTGATTTAAAAGTAAAGATGTTATTTTATCCACACGAAAACAAAATGGATTTAGTTTGCTCCTCTATTAAGATCACTCAGTCAATAAATTTTTGCATAACCTTGTCAGTCATTATCACACCATAGATGAAATATTTGCTTCAAATTGTCGTGATTTAGTTAGAACAGCTCTCTGCGATACAACAAAAGACATTCCTGTCCATTTTATGATGTTGTCTTTTTTTTGTCCTCCCTGTCTTCTTTTGCTGGTTCTGTGCCTGACAGAATGGTTTTGGCAACTCTTTTACTAATGACAATAGGGCTTTTATTGGTCCAGTGAATTGTTGGATTCTTTCGCACACTTCTTCATTAGTGATATATTCTCTGTATTTCTTTTATTGAAATTGTAACACTGATGAGAAAAATGCAGTCATCTATACAGACGGATCTGTAATACGACACCAAAGAAGTGCATGGGCATTTACAGTATGCTAGACAGGCAGAATAGTCAAAGAAGACAGTGGTGCATACATCATGACCACGAGTAGCATGACGATGGAGGCGATGGCAATGACCAGGGCATTCAAATGGTTAGAGTCACAAGATTACACCCACGCCTGTATACTGAGTGATTCAATGAGCATGATAAAAAAAAGTGGAGGCGAGCTCTGTACGCATGCAATGGTTAGAGTCATTGCAGAAGTCAAAAATATGTAATGTCACCTTTGTCTATGTCCCTGGACATGTGGGAGTACAGGGAAATGAAAGAGCGGACAGGTTGGCTAACTGCGCTGTCGTTGAGGACGGTCAACCAATGGATCGGGCGGACATCATCAATGCCCTCCGAGATGTGGGAAGAGCACAGGACTTCGACAACCACAAATCCGCATCACTCCTTCGAATGATAGAGATGGGAGTTAAGATGGGCACAGCCAGAAATCAGAAACTTAGTGGGCATGTAAGAAGACTTATCAGCCAACACAGAACCAGAGTTGTCAGTTGCTAGACACTGCTGGACTTGCTGAGAAGGGGATCTGAGCACCTATGGACATGTTCGGAGTGCAACGATGATAACCCGCAAATAACTCAAATTTCTCTGTATGATATGCGTAATATCTTTCTATAATATTTTATCTCCAAGGCCTGTATTCTTCTTTGGAGATCAGCAGTGAGTGTCCATGTTTCACAGGTATATGTAAATACAGCTGTAACTTCTGTTTGTAATAGTCTGATCTTTGTTGTTAGGGATTTGTTTTTGCTTCTCCATATATGGTTGAGTCTTGTCATGGCTACCATTGCTTGTGCTATTCTGGATAGTACTTCTGCTCTTGATCCTTCGGCAGTGATAATAGAGCCCAGAAAATTAAATTTGCTGACCTCATAGAGAATTTCTCCATCTATGTGTATTGTTCTATTGCATAGTGCCTTGTTTGTCAATTAGGTTTTGTCAGCATTGACCTCCAACTATACAACTGACAAAATACAGGAAAAGAGAGATCACAGGCAACAAGGAGAGAAGATACTGGATACTTAGTATCATGGCACTGAAAACAGTGAACAAAAGAATTGATACAATGCAATGTGGATAGAGAGTTGTGGAAGGTCATGATCGCTTACACTAACCAGTATGGCACATGGTGACGATGATAGCCATTCCGTTAGCTCTTGCCATACTATCTAGGCATTCCACGAGTTCCTCAAGCTCTGATATACTGCCAGCTAGTCCATCTATATCATCTGTAAAACATAGGTTGGTAATTGTTTGGCCTCCAAAGCTTAGTCTCAAGATGGTTTTCATGGGCTTCATACTGAAAGAAGTGTTAGTTCTTTCAAGAAAAATGCTGAAAAATGTCAGGGTAAGTAAGCAACCTTGTGGCACTCCTACGGATGCAGGGAACAGTTGTCCATGTGTCCAATATACCATTTGTAAATACTGCACTTTTGAAATGTTCGTAAAGTTGTTTGATAGTGTTGGTTATCTGTTCATTGATGTTGTATTTATTCACAGTGGCCAGTGTTTCATGCTAAACTCTGTCAAATGCTTTCTTAAAGTAAATAAATGCATGGGTCAACTCTTGCTGATGTTAACTCAAAATATTAAAAACAATAAACACAACAAATGGTAAGGTGACATTAGCTGTACCTGGCTGGTGATCTCATATTCAACATGCTTTAGAATAATCCCTTTCTTTTCTGGCACTAGCTCAACTTTTACTGTATCGATTTCACACAGTTCTTTGTAGTCAAAACACAACACATTAGGCATACGTTGCCTCCGCAGACGCACACTGGAAGCTTTCAACTCATTTAGGTCTCCAAGAGAGGGTTTTGGTAGCTCTAAAAATAGAACCAAAAAAGTCAAAAATATAGTAAAAGATGTTATATCCAAGTTGTCTTAAATATGAAAACAAAAATGTTGACTAGGGGAAAGGTTAATATGGCTATTGCCGGAAGTAAAAACAAAAAGTCTCAAACAATATTATAAAATAACAGAAAAGATGGCTATTGATGAAAAGTCAGATGATAGCATGACAACAGAATGGTCAACAATAATGATGTTTGAAAGATTTCAAGAAACATATAGAGCAAAAAAAAAAAAAAAAAATCACACCTTGCTTCATATGAAAAGGATTGTATTTATGTTTAAACTGTTCATGATGACCTGTTCTCTAGACTCAAGAACCATAAGAAAAATAACCAGTTCAGAAATGAAATGAGTTAGATACAACAGGAAATAGCCTGAGAGATAATATCAGAAATGAAGAACTGAGAAAAAAATATAGGAGTAATTTCTGTCACTGAATACATAAAGACAACAGATAAAATTGTTCAGCCATGTAATACGACTGAAAGATCAAAATACAATAAGCCATCAATAAACCTTGCGGAGAACACCAGACTCAAGAGCTGACCACTAAAAAGATGGATTGATGGAATATTAGAAACATCCGGAAATAGTAGGAGAAGCCAACATAAGAGTAAACGACCACAAACTATAACTTCTTAGACACTTAAAGCCAAATGAGAAAGGAAAGATGTTCAAGACTATCAGCCCATTTTTAATGGGTGATGTGGTTATAATTCTGGCAGGCTCTGACTTTTCCCAAGGAAAAAACTATATGCATGTTAACAGAGACTGGCTGAATACTGAGGCTGTGCTGGGGATTAAAAAATAGCATGTCACATTTTGGAAATTAAACCCAAACCCCCCTGAAAAGTAGATTAACCCACAAATCACTTTGCTACTGCAGCTTCAATGATAAAATGATGGAAGGAAGAAGGTGCTGGGGTATCTCATCATGGGCCAATGAACGAAATGATAATCTGGCCTTCCTGTGGGGTTGGTGGGAAGGGGGTGTGACAGACAATAGACACTCAATGATTGTATGTTGAGAATCAACATGGCTATTGATGAGGGTGAAACCTTGAGGCTGTAACAATGTGAAGTATAAGGTTCAATAAGTAAGAATGACAACTTGCAAGGGAGAACTCTGTTTGTGTGCACACTCTTTGTCACCTACAGAAAAAGAAAGAAGGAGCATCTATGAGTTTGCTGGAAGTGCTGTGATTTTAAATCTAACAATAATAAATGAACTCCAGTGTGTTACCGGGGCCTCATTATGAGGGAAGTAAAGAATAGTGACACTGTGACCTTCCAGGCATGTCGTAAGAGGCGACTAAGGAGATTGATCGATGGCTTGACAAGCTGTCATTGTAAAAAAAAATATTGTTATGGAAACAGAGCCATAGATTTTAGAAGCAGTGATCTCTGCAATATGTGCCATTTTGGCATGCAAGGTTTCTGTTTTTGAGATTGTGGTTCTGCCCTATGTGCCGTCTTCGGCTCAAAAGGACAATAGATAGATAGAATAAATGAACAACAGAAACTTAAAAGGAAGAGGCGGATTAGGGGCATCATAAGGGAGGTAATACACATGAGAAGTCCAGAAAACTGCTGTCCACACTAATCTATTCACTGAAGATAAATGGCAAGGAACCAACTAAAGTCAGAAACAGCATTCAGTGCAAGTTAAGGCATGTAGGGTACCTAAAACAGCTGTTAGTGGAGTTCAACGCATGTTAAAACACACTGATTACTGACTATAATTGGTCCCAGTGCTCTGATAAGATGCATAGGAAACTCAAAAAAATGGTAAGAGTCCAGTGGTAACAGGGTTAAAGCAAAGTAAACATTTTAATGCTACAAATAATATAACTGACAATACAGAGAATTACAAAGAAAAAGATACATGACATTACAGAGATTAGCAAAATTAAAGATAACTGAAGATATAGCTGACAACAAAGTCGATGAATTTGAACTTATAAAGTACTATAAAGAAAAAAATAATTTAAATAAAGATGATAAAGTAAAAGATATTCAAATTTCTGCTTTTTTCCCCCCTATATCCATAGCCACCACTGCACAAGCCTTGGCTAACATGGCTTGAGGCATCTACCAGGCCAACAACAAAATATTTCCAATTGACATGATCCATGGTCATCATTTACAGAGTGATTCAAGTCTGGGTGGGTCACACTGTGCTTATCCACCCCCACAGTAATCTGCCACATTGTCCTAAGTTTACCACGCTTTCTCTTACCTTAACATTAACTGCACAGCAGTTGATAATAGCATAAGATGACTAGATAATTTGAGCCTATGACCTACCCACCATGCATCTGTCTGTTACTACAATGTGCTTGTCCTCTTGATTGCACCTGTTGAGCAGCTGTCAGTTATATAATTCATATTGTGTATTAAATAACAAAACACTCTGAAATTATGACAATCCTCTATTTTTTTTCTTCTAGTATTCTCCAGCATTGAAATCAATACTAAAGTGTTTAAATTATGTAGCTCTCATTTATTCTTAGATTCATTGATTATGAATACTAATAATTTTTTTTAGATAGAAAAAATTGTAAAGAAAATGTATGATATGATAGGAAAGCAAGCAAAACTAAACATATACACTATCAACTAAAGGTTATGGATATTGATTATTTGCTCTTATCAGTTGGCATGTTCTGAGGAACAGAGCGATACAAATTCCATACCTTGACCTCCTGAATATGTCTCCAGAAGCTTATCACTGATTGTTTTCCCCTGCTGAGCTAGTGCTGTCAAAGCTAAAGCTTTATAAAGCCCATTCCGTGTCATAAGTCCTTGACTAGTGTCTACAAGATCCCATATCTGGTAAGAGATGCAAGCCAAATTAAGAATTAAAATGAAAGTAAACGGTATATACCATGCTTTGACACAATGGGAATATGATGTCACTGTTAACTTTTTTTTCATGACCACTGGAATAGTTTTAGAACCACGATAGCTCAGTGGTTAGTGAATTGGACTACACAGGACAAGAGGTCAAGTTCGATCCTGACTGACAGCTTCCGGATTCACTCAGCCTTAAATAAGTACATGATTTTTATCTGGGAAAGGAAAGTGGCATGGGCATAATACCGGCCACATTACCCCATAAATCATGTGCCAAAGATCTAAAAAATTATGGTCACTAACACTATATTCCCTATACACCACTTGGCGTGACAGGGCAACTTACTTTTTTTTTTTTTTTAACTGGAATAGCCATAGATGAAGTTGTTAGAACTATGTCAAGTTGCTTTATTTATGTAGAGAAAATCTAAAGCTTTTTATTTTTCTGCATTCAGAAGATAAGTTAAATATAGCGGGGATGCAAACCATCAATTCAATGGTTAGTGCGGGTGAAGGTGCATGTCAGCACCATCGGTGACTCATAGCTGACTGCTCGCACCAGGTTTGATGAACCAGAATTATCTGGATCCTACTCCATTCCTCATGGTGCCACTAGAAACAGACCAAACCAGCCTGGCCAAGTGATTAAGGATGAAAAGGAAGGCAACCTGGTATTCAGAAATATCATGTAGAAGTTGGATATGTTGGACTGAAAGATGGTCTTGTGGTAAGATGTCAGCCTCTGGAGAGGAAGGTCCTGAGTTCATATTCTTCATCATCTTCTACCTTTCAGCTCCCTCTGGAGCATAGGTCTTCAACAAACACTTTCCAAGTCATTCTGTTTCTTGCCATTCTTTTAAGATCATTCCATGTCTTCCCCATCATCCTCATCTCTGCTTATATCTGTCTTCTCCAAGAATTCCTTGGTCTTCCTCTTTGTCTTTTCCCCTGGGGATTCCAAAAAAGGGCCTGTTGTGTAATACTCTCAGTTGGCTTCCGCAGTGTGTGTCCTATCCAGCGCTATCGTCCTCGCTGTATGTCTTTTTCCACTGGTATTTGACTGGTACATTTCCATAATTCTATGTTAGTGATTTTATCCTGCCATTTCCATTGAGTTCATATTGCTATCATGAATTTTTCAAAACTGAATCTGTGGTTTCTTCAAGGTTTTACCCTCCACTGGTCTCAGAGTAGTGAGATCTGATGTCTAGTCCTCTCAGATAACAGCAACAAATGGGAGGTTCCGTGCGCACTTGCACATGTTAAAGAACCCTTGACAGTTAAAAGTCAAAAAGAGTAGGCCAAAAATGTTTGCTGTCCAGGAATAAGCAAATCTACCCATGTTGAAGTTGGATGTGTCAGGGCTAAATGTGAAAATATCATGGCTTTGCCATAAACTAGTAACACAACACATGCACCCACGTAACGGGTGAACGCTAAGAAGAAAAAATTTTTAATAATTAAGGAAAAGTTGTCAAAATCCTAACAAGTTTATGTTTAAATTGTTACTCACTTGACTTTACTGGGCAGCAACTTAATTATGCCAGATTATCTAATGTTGATGTGTCCTATTTAATCAGAGTCTATTTATTGTATTCAAAATTGATGATGCATGAATTTCACTAAATAGTATAGCTAAAAAAAATCATTATCACACTGTGTGTCTTTTGCAGAATGTTGCACTCATAACAGGCTGTCTGAAAGAATCTGTCTCTAGCCAGATCTCCCATTTCTTCTGTTGTCAAGTTCAAGGTCTCTTTATGTCTTGAAACCACCTTCATCTCGGTTTGCCACCTATCTCGTTTTCCAGGAACCATGCCTTCCTTCATGTTCTTTCCATTCAACTGTGTCTTTTGACATTTGCTGTTACGATTTCTTGAAAGTCTACATTCAGTATTTTGCCATTGCTTTCTATTTGGTTTTGGTCACTTGGCTTTGGTCCCTGTTGCGCCTGATACCAGGCTGTTCCACTTCTTACCTTTGAGGCTACTGTTGAATGAGTTGAACCTCCACCCTTTCTATGTGTACTTTTGAAGGGTAGCAATTATTTTGTCTTGCCCAGGGGTAGTGCTGCCATACACGATAGATTCTAGGAGCCATACATGAACTGAATAAGATTGGGCAAACCAAATAAGCTCCAGGGCCATCCAAAGGGATGTGAATGCTTCTTTCTGTGATGTACTGTCCCCTTCCTATATGCTCCAACCATACAAACAGGATGGATGGAAGGTGTTTGTTGAGGTTCTATACCCCACAGGAAGTTGAAAGGAAGAAAAAGAAAATATGAAAAAGAATAAAAAAAATAGTGGGACTCTCAATAGTTATTACTTGTTAGGACATTTCGATGCATACTTTGATGTGTGGTAAGTTGCATACTTTGATGTGTGGTAAGTTGCATACTTTGATGTGTGGTAAGTTAAGTTCTAAAACAAAATCACTTTCAACTATATATTTGTTTCTAGCAGTCAATCTATGACTTGCCCCAACTCTATCCAGCAGTTTACAGACAACAGCCATTTATACTTTTGATATAATTAATAGTGCTATACTCTTTATTATTTATTCACGTTTATATTAATATACCACACATTATAACACTGACAATGTGCTTTACATCATTCATATTGTACACAACACCTGTTCTTTTATGTGTTTGCTTTTATCTTGATTATTACTAACAGTCACAAAGCAACAAAGTGTTTGCTTGGGGTTTCAGTAGTGATGACTGACTAGTGTGGCTAACCTAGACAAGTATGAGATCATTTTCCCAACATGTACATTTCAAAATTCTACAAACTTGCTGACTTATCAATAATCAATATTTAAAATTAATTCATCATTTATGTGTTTTTCTTTTAACTAACAAATATAACAAATTAATAATTAACACAAACTAAACTGACACTTTTATGATACTTTAATTTCACACTAGAGCAGATTTCATAACTATAATTTTAAAAAATACACATTATTTACATGATACTCTTTCTAACTATAATATATCAAGGTTGCCATTATTTAACACAATCTATAGGAAGAAAAAGTCTGGAAACATTTACATAAAACAGAATAAGCAAGAATTGCTTCACCTCATATGCAACCAGGAGGAAATTCACACAGTGATGAAAAGCAGATGTCTAAACAAGAAAGGTCATGTCATTAACAAACAACAACAAAATCTAGAAATCATCACAAGAATCAGAATAATAAAATTCAGTAAGGAAAAAAAAAAACAGAGGCACATCACAGACAATCAATGGAGAACAATGACATGCAAGCACAAAGTGAATCAGAGTTATGGTACTCTGATGACCACTAGTCAAGCAAGGAGGGAAGCTTCTGATATTACTCTGAGATATGGTATTCTCATGACCATTCATCAAGCAGAGGTAAGATTTTGATATTGCTCTGAGATATGGTATACTCATGACATTCATCAAGCAGAGGTAAGATTCTGATATTGCTCTGAGATATGGTATTCTCATGACCATTCATCAAGCAGAGGTAAGATTCTGATATTGCTCTGAGATATGGTATTCTCATGACCATTCATCAAGCAGAGGTAAGATTCTGATATTGCTTTGAGACTTGGCATTCTCATGACCATTTATCAAGCAGAGGTAAGATTCTGATATTGCTTTGAGACTTGGCATTCTCATAACCATTCATCAAGCAAGGAGGTAAGATTCTGATATTGCTTTGAGACTTGGCATTCTCATGACCATTCATCAAGCAGAGGTAAGATTCTGATATTGCTTTGAGACTTGGCATTCTCATGACCATTTATCAAGCAGAGGTAAGATTCTGATATTGCTTTGAGACTTGGCATTCTCATAACCATTCATCAAGCAAGGAGGTAAGATTCTGATATTGCTTTGAGACTTGGCATTCTCATGACCATTCATCAAGCAGAGGTAAGATTCTGATATTGCTTTGAGACTTGGCATTCTCATGACCATTCATCAAGCAGAGGTAAGATTCTGATATTGCTTTGAGACTTGGCATTCTCATAACCATTCATCAAGCAAGGAGGTAAGATTCTGATATTGCTTTGAGACTTGGCATTCTCATGACCATTCATCAAGCAGAGGTAAGATCTGATATTGCTTAGAGATATGGTATTCTCATGACCATTCATCAAGCAGAGGTAAGATTCTGATATTGCTTTGAGATATGGTATTCTCATGACCATTCATGAGGCAGAGGTAAGATTCTGATATTGCTTTGAGATATGGTATTCTCATGACCTTTCATCAAGATAGGAGGGAAGCTTCTGATATTGCTCTGAGATATGGCATTCTCATGACCATTCATCAAGCAGAGGAAAGATTCTGATATTACTCTGAGATATGATATTCTCATGACCATTCATCAAGCAGAGGAAAGATTCTGATATTGCTCTGAGATATGGCATTCTCATGACCACTAGTTAAACAAGGAGGTAAGTAAAGTAAAGAGCCCCTGACATCACTAAAAAAAGAGATAGTTTTATAACATAATCACTGTGTAAATAAAAATAATGAACTTGATTTGTAAATAATATTGTTGTGAAAAAAAAAAAAGTAAAGTACCCCCGTCACGCCAAGTGGCGTATAGGGAATATCGTGTTAGTGACCATTAATTTTAGAGACCTTCGGCACATGATTTTTGGGGTGATGTGGTCGGTATTTCATCCGTGCTGCTGTACTTTCCCAGAAAAAAAATCCAGTACCCGTTTAAAGTTGGGTGACCTGGAAGCTATCAGTTGGGATCGAACCCTACCTCTTGTCCTTTGTAGTCTAGTTCACTAACCACTGAGCTATCGCGGCTCCCAAACAAGGAGGCAAGATTCTGATATTGCTTTGAGATATGACACTCTCATGACCATTAGTCAAACAAGGTGGGTTAGATTCTGATATTGCTCAGAATTATGCAACAAGATGAGTCAATAATTAACTATCTTGTCTGTCTCCAGCCAAACACAAGATAAAGAAATAACTTATTTATATCACAAATAGACTATAGTTACAGTTATTTGAAGGCCCCAGTATTGCTGCAAATGAATGAAAATTCATAATTTCTCAACCATGACAGCGGAATCATCCAAATTAACATCTCATTGAATATCCAAACAAAGAAAGGCAGCTGCAGTCCCCATTGTAGCATACACAGCACACGTAAAAAGACATAAGGCATATTAGCACCCGGCAGAGAATGTCAACTGAACTGTCCATCATACGATATCATCATTCATCGTAAACAATCTGAATATAACAACACCATCCAAGAAAACACACAGCTCACAGTGTGCACAGAGCACTAATCTCAGTAACTCCCGCAGCAAGCCAGACTTGGAATATGAGGAAAATGCAACAAGGAACCTTTTCAGAAAGTGCATCGGTTCATTGCCGCCTATCCGCTATATTGGCCAGAAATCCACAAAGAGATTATGTAATGGTGAAATGGTTATACATAAATGAGTGATGAGATGTAGCGTAGGTCCTGTGCAGAGTCTGACACTTAATAGCAAAGATTTGTGAACATGAAGAGTCTGTCTGTCCTATGTGCCGTTTTCTGCTAAAATGAAGAATAGACTAGATGAAATTTTACTGTCTTGTAATTCTTGCAGTGGCCCATATAGTTTTGTCTGTAGTGTTGTATCTATCTATCTATCTATCTATCTATTGTCCTTTCGAGCCGAAGACGGCACATAGGGCAGAACCACAATCTCAAAAACAGAAACCTTGCGTGCCAAAATGTCACATATTGCAAAAATCACTGCTTCTAAAATGTATGGTCCTGTTTCCATAACAATACTTTTTACAATGACAGCTTGTCAAGCCATCGATCAACCTCCTTAGTCGCCTCTTACGACATGCCTGGAAGGTCACAGTGTCACTATGTTGTATCTATAGGCCAATGAATTTTCCTCAGTCTACTATATTCAGTGCAGTCTTGAAGTATGTGTTCAACAGCCTGGGGTGCCTGTCCACATGTACATGTAGTTGAGGTGTCGATGTTGAATTTTGTATACATGTGACTATGGAGTCGATTGTGTCCTGTTCTGAGGTGTATAATGATAACTTGTTTATATCTATTCATATTATGAAAGGCATCCTGCTTTGGGGCTTGTGGTCCTCTGATTGATTTGATTATCTGTTTCTTATAATGGTATGTAACTGGTGCATCTGTTTGTGTCCCTGTTGCACCTTCCTTTGCCACCTGATTCATTCTCTCATTTTCTGGTATTCCACAGTGAGATGGGATCCACTGCAGGGTAACCATGTGAAGCTTGCAGAGTTCAGTCAATAAGGTCTGCAGATGTGGCAATTTTCTGGATTGTAGTGCCTGGAGTACAGATCTTGCATCTGTCAAAAACACTACAGGCTGTGGGCTAAGATTACTTTCAGCAGTTTTTCTATAGCCAACTTTATTGCTTGTATTTCTGCATCATAATTGTGACAATATTTCCCTGTTGCTATTTTATTCATATCCCTAGTGTTATTTGGGTACTCTATGTATGCACCTGCTCCCCAATTCTTTATTGCATTCTGTGCTGATCCATCGTGTACACACGAATCCATAGGTCTTGTGTGTATTCTTCATCCAAGAAACTGAGAGTTATTGTTTTATGCTGTATACTATTCTGTTCCTCTCTGTCATGCACTCCTTTCACTTCTGCCCATATTTGTATTGACAATCCAGATTCATCTGTCCAGGAAGTCTCTTCTGGTATGGGCAGTAGGGAGATTAACAAGTCTTGGTATGTCTGATGTTTGTCTACAAATTGGCTTGGCTTGGTGGATAAAACTGCTTCTCTTAAGATGTCCCAATGCAAGATTTTGGAATTGGTCTTTCATTGGATGTCTTGGCATGCATGAAAATTTGTCAGCCTGTATCAGCACCTTCTTTAAAAAGCCACTCCATTTCATATTATTTCCTATCTTTCTCACTGTCTCTTGCTCTCAGTCTTTCCTTTGTCATCTTGCCACTAAGTTTTTCAGGTCTACTTTTTTAAGTATAACTATCTGTTATATAAGTTCACAAATTTCTCCTGTCTTGGTTAATTTTTAATTTCATACTGTTATTTATTGTTGAAGAATGTTGAAAGTTCCCTGGACAGCTAAAAAGACCAATGAGGAAGTTCTCAAAGAGGCCAACACAAAAAGAGAGCTCTTAAAAAACATCAGAAAAAAGCAATCAACATTTTTCGGGCACATCATGAGAAGAGGAAAGTTGGAATCCTTGGTTACAACTGGCAAAATAAAAGGAAAGAGAGATCGCGGATGACAAAGAGAGAAAATACTGGATAGCCTGGTGTCATGGCATGGAAAACAGTCAACAACAGAACTGATACGATGCACTGTAAATAGAAGATTGTGGAGGGACATGATCACCTACGCCAACCGGTAAGGCACATGATGATGATATTTATTGTTAATATTTTTTAGTATTGCTTCAATTTCCACGCTAATTAAAAAATTCAAATATACCCAGGTCTATATTCTCAGCAATCCATTAAGTCAGTGACATGGACAGTATAAGTTCATAAAAAAAGTAACTCAATGCATGCCATCAATGCTATCTAAGAAGAATCCTAGGCATTAGATGACAAGATCATATATCCATACTATGTTTAAGACTATGTTTAAGTTAGTTCTTAACTCTTTCAGGGCCGCCAGAACAGGAAACATATTATTTTTAGGTTTGGACCAGATTAATTTTCCTGTTTCAAAAAATTTCACCATATACAGTCGAACCTGGTCTTAGGACCACCTGTTTAAAGCGTTTCCCTGGTTATAAGACCGGGTCTACAATTTCCCGAGTTTTTTACTATATGCTAACACTGATTACGGCGCTCACCATATGACGCGACCAGAGACCAGGCTAATTAACCGCCGCCAATGTTATTTATCCCGTTTACGACACGCGGGTAATCCGAGATAACGATACACTGACCAGCCAGTCCTTCTCCGTCTCGCTGGGAGCCATAAACGATCGACACAGGTGTCTACAGGTGTCGAAGTTTTCCCGTATTTAGTGAGTCCCAGATTACAGTGGGACGTGTTACGTTTATCAGTCAATACTGGTGTGAGAAACACGGCAGACACAGATCTATGATTCGTGAAGTGACATCACTTCGCGGTTCCGTCTAGACCAGAGTAGACCATTGCGTGGCCCGTATAAATTACAGGAATTAACTAAAGAATTAGTCATTGCCCGCTTAGAGTGTATTCACGTACATGTACAGTATCTCAGTGAATTATTTTTGTGGATTTTAAAAGTGTTACACACAATATAGGAAATGGCCAGTGTCAAAAGTGTAAAACCAAAAGCATTAACGCTGGAAGAACGAATATCAGTGATTCGACAAAATATTTTTGTGTGTTTAACTATCGTGTTTTATGAAAAGTGTCCAACCAGTGGCTATTGTAGACCGACATGTGCACTATGTTCTACTCATGGATTACGCTGATTTGCAGGTTAGTTTTCATAGTGCTTAGGATACAATTTTTTTTATCGCTCTATTTATTATGTGAAACCTGTGAGGCAGGACCACCTGTCCTATGGGACCAGTTTTTGAAAGTCCCGTGAATGGTCGCCTTAGACAGGTTCGACTGTACCATTTTCATTTGACTACACACAATGGGAGCCGCGATAGCTCAGTGGTTAGTAAACTGGACAAGGGGTAGGGTTCGATCCCAACCGACGGCTTCCGGGTTCACCCAGCCTTAAATGGGTACCGGATTTTTTTTTCTTGGAAAGTAAAGCAGCACGGGCGTAATACCGACCACATTACCCCAAAAATCATGTGCTGAAGGTCTGTAAAATATAGGGTCACTAACACCATATTTCCCTATACGCCACTTGGCGTGACGGGGATACTTTACTTTACTTCACACAATAATTTAGATAAATGCGGTATTTGTTATACATCACTGGAAAGGGAAATGGATACAGAAAATGAAAATAGCAATATATTTATGACATGTAATTATTTGAAGGAATAAATATATTTTTTAAAATATAAAGTATTCAAAGTAGGTAATTTTTTATTCAAAATATTGTAATTTCTTACCTTTTTTCATGTTTGGAAGTGTTGCTATCCATTTGTCTTGAAATATTACACAACATAGTCCAAATTCTTCCAAAATACAGTTTATTTGATGAATTTATGTCCACAAATAACAAAATTATGTACATTTTTGTAAAAGATCCCAGAATGAAAAATATAAATTTATGTTGATGTCACAACAATATTGGGAGCCGCGATAGCTCAGTGGTTAGTGAACTGAACTACAAAGGACAAGACGTAGGGTTCGATCCCAACCGATGGCTTCCGGTTCACCCAGCCTTTAATGGGTACCGGATTTTTTTTCTGGGAAAGTAAAACGGCACGGGCTTAATACCATCCCCATTACCCCAACAATCACATGCCGAAGGTCTGTAAAATTTATGGTCACTAACGCCATATTCCCTATACGCTACTTGGCATGACGGGGGTACTTTACTTTTTTTTTTTTTTTTTTTCACAACAATATTATTTACAAGTCAAGTTCATTATTTTTATTTACACAACTGGGCTTATTTTGTGTGATATGCCCTAAAGTACCAGTTATCTTATCAGAATCACTACCACTCGATTCCTCTGAGGCATCTCTATTTCTTAATCACTCAAATATGTGGTTTCGCACTATATCATTTTGGTCGACTGCAAGAAGTACCAGCAGTGGGCGTGGCTATTATGTGACAGAAATTTAAGAAATAAACAATGAATATAAATTTTTAATTTTCTAACGTTCAAACTCCAAACCACGAGGTATAACAGGAAGCGGGAACTCTCCTACATCCGGAAATCAAGTATTGATTGAAAGAAAAAAAAATCAGTGAAAACGAAACAAATATTAAGCTACACTCATCAGGGCCGAATTTTCGGCGAATGGTTAGAAATAAACTTTTTATCAAATCAACATATCGGATAATAGTCCTGAACGAGTTAAGGCAACAAATACAAACAGCACATATGTCCTGCTAAACCACATTGCTTAAGATGGCTAGGATATGTGACTTGAAAGAAAGATGAGATTCAAAAGGACATTCTATACAGAGAGCTAGTGACAAATATGAGATATAATGGCTGACCAGCACTCTATGTTAAAGACACCTGCTTGTGCGAACAAAGCAGTTCCATCAACAGTAAAATCTGAAAACGTGCAACAAGTATGACAGAATTATTATTCATTGGTAAATAGTGGCATGAAGATAAAAGAGACAGACAAGAAGATGGAAAGTAACAAAACACATGGTAAGAAAAGAGAAGACATAATATAAGTAAGAATGAATATGTAACAAAAGCACCAACATCTGCCTCATGTGTTGCTTAAGAGTGATCTACTATACTATGACACATCAATATATTTGTTTAAAAATAGAAAGCATTTTATTATTTCTAAGCTGCCCATGGCATGTGTGGAATTCTTCAGAAACATATCTCTGCTGTTGCAAATGATCATTTGCACAACAATGGCAAGAATTACACAACAGCATGTACTGACAGGTCTATGAGAAGTGAGTTGAAATTAGAATAGGGTTTCTTTCTTAGAATGATTAGTAAAGTCTAAACAAGAGTTTATATTTTAACTACCTCCAGCCAAAGAATGGATGTTGAGAAAGTTACAACCGGTTTCTGATTGAACCAGAACCTCTGGTTTTCTGATCACCTTCTTAAAAAAAAAAAGAATGATTTAACATGATAGTTTCTTAGTCGCGTTTAGTAATGTTTATCACAGATGGTTCTGTCATGTGTTAAAAGTGATATTTTGGTGAGCTCAGACTTTCAAAAATGTACGTGGATCTATTGTCCTAGCTGTGGTGTGATGTCCTGCATATATGTATGGGTTACTAAGCACTGCACCCCTAACCTGTTATTTTTATTTACTTTTTATCTTCTGAAATTTTACAGCAAGGGTAACCACCCATCAGGCCAGCCTCATGCTACATCATTCTGTTCTGGTCACTTATAAGTACGTTAAAATAATTGAAAAACTCGTTTTGAAAGTATTTGAAGTAGTTGGAAATTTGGAATCTGACAAGAAAGATATACTGAAGTTTATTGACAGCTAAATGGACAAATCATGAGTTATAGGAACTATCTGAGTGCTGACTTGGTGTTATGCTTTGTAAAAATCAGCAAACATACGATTCTCATGATTCTATAAAGAATGTAATTTTTTTTTTTTTTTGCATTGAGGTTAATTCTTTAAATCAATAAATCATTGCCCCTAAGACAAGCAAAAAACAGGTAGACCAAGAATAGAATAACCTTGTGAGATGCAACATGGGTGAGACTTTGGACACGTTTATTATGAATAGTCGTGACAGGATAGACAAATGGATGTATTGAATATATAAATTGTACAAAAATAAATTACTGTTTACAAATAATAATGAATAAAGTGAAAATTAGTTGGAAGGTTCTTTTTAAAAATATTTTGTTGCTGCTTTCTATCTAACTTTCTAATTCTTTCAAATGAAAATGACATTCATTCTTCTCTCATTCTGATTCTCTGGGCGACAGACGTCGACCATTGTAATTAGTAATTGTAATGAGTCACTGTGTTTTTCTGGTCCGTGGCTAAGAACAAAATTAAGTTTGTCACATGACGTGTAGTAAGTGTATTTTATTTACCTGTGTTATAGTATGTCTCGGGAGACCTGTTTGAATCAACAGTTGAACAAACAACTCCCGGTCGACCTGCTCTTGGTTGGGACATACGATGTCATACACCTCCCGGTAGAATGGGGGATGGAGCCTGTGTAAATAAATTAAAAAAAAACAATATCCAGTCAGTTTTAAGCAGAAAAGTTGTTAGATTAGCAATGTCTCAATTATCACAATACAATAGACAATATGTGGACAGCAGACGCAATGGAACCACCCACCGAACGACAGATCGGCCGTCATCTTGAATGAAAATCACGTGACACAAATGTTGTGAAGTGACGCTGGGTTAAAATTGTGTCCTTCATAAACGGAGAAGCGAAACAAATGATCGTTTGTAATGTCAACAACAATGAAATAAATTGGTCCAATTGAACTAAATTGGTCCAATTATATAGGGCAGGTTTCCTCGTTAGTTCCTCTTGGCCGGGACTCGGCCCTCTTTATTGGTACGGGCATATTTCTTTTCTAAATCGACGCAAGGATGCAGGGCAACTTGTAATTAAGAAAGCAAAAATTATTGAGATATTTTAAAATGTGTTTATCATAATTTTGAGTTTAACAGATGAATAAACACATGCATGACATATTCACACGTTGGCATATCAGATCAGATATATAATATATTATCCATACCCAAAAATGACAAAACTACTAAACACTAACACGATTCAAACAAGACAAATGGGATTTTTGGGGCATGTTAAAAGAAGACACAGAAGCCTACTAAAAGTGATCGCGGAAGAGAAAATACAATGTAAAAGGGGCAGACCAAGACTAACTTGGACGATTAACAAGAAAAGATGGACAAGACAAGTCAGCCTATGACAACCTGCACCTTCAAAGCAAAGAGAGCGATATGGCGCTCCATCACTGGGCTCCATGGTAGCCACCCTTCGATGCGGAGACGGCACTTAGTGAATGAATTAATATCCCTATCTAAAATCCTTAATCCTACATTATGATTCATTATCACAACATGATTCTAGTAAACATTTGATTTATTATGATCGTTTTAAAAATTATCATCACGTGACCAGTAATGGTTTTGATTTTTGGAAGGGGAGGCGTTAATTAGTTTATTGGTCACCCACAGATTCATCCCTCGACTTCCAAGTCAATGAGGCCATTGGCGTTACTCGTGAGTGAAATCCTTATAAGCAAACACAACTTTTCACATATTTATTAATATTTTTTACTGTAACGTACCAGACATTTTTTTTTTGTACCCCTCCCTTTCTAAAAATTTAAAAGTAGGTTAAGTGGATTAATTTTAAACAACATAAAAAAAAAATAAAAATGTTAATTGTTATTTTTTGTAATTAATTTAATAAATAATAATATTAAAAGTTAGTAATTGGGAAAAGCACAAATATAAATATTCAAAATTAAAAACCACGAGGGGCCGCGGAGTACAGCTGCAGATAACAAAGTAAAATTAACATAAAATTGTATCTAGCAGCCAAATTAGTAGAGAGAAGAGACAAACAAACAATGACGTTTTGCCAAAAGCCTTCTTCAGGTACCCAAAAAAATGTACAAAGATTAAAATCAAAACAGGCAAATACTACTCTATATTAGAATGGTAAAGTCCTAGTTTAAGGACATAAATTAAAGTGATATCCCATTAGTTGACGTCACACCAAAAAAAACTGCAGTGGTTTTCAAATACTAAAAAGAAGAAAATTTCTATTGTTTATCTATTTTCATAACTAACACAATTTATTTTGGGGTTAGAGTTAATGTTAATGACAGAGAACCACTAAATAAAGTTCAATGTTACTCAAGGGGTCACAACTCTTCTGAACTGAAATAATTTATATCTTTAAACTGAAATATTTTTCAGATCAGTGTTTGGCTTTTGTGTTGTTTTTTTGGTTTATTTTAGAATAGTATTTGCCCATCATGTTGATCTTTGTATATTTTTTGTTTTGTACCTGATAAAGGCTTTTGATAAAATGTCATTGTTTGTTTCATCTCTACTAATTTAGTAGCTGATAGATATAATTCTGTGTTTATTTTACAAGTCAATAATTAACTTTTCATTTCACCACTCTTTTATTTTAAGTTAAAATGCCATATGTCTAACTTTGAATATAGAGATAAGTGCAGATAGGGTTGCCAGAACCTTCGAAGCAGAAAGCGGGACAAATGGTACTTTTTTAGACGCGAAAGCGGGACACATCATGTAAAGCATAATCTATCTATCTATTGTCCTTTCGAGCCGAAGACGGCACATAGGGCAGAACCAGAATCTCAAAAACAGAAACCTTGCATGCCAAAATGGCACATATTGCAGAGGTCACTGCTTCTAAAATCTATGGCTCTGTTTCCATAACAATAGTTTTTACAATGACAGCTTGTCAAGCCATCGATCAACCTCCTTAGTCTTGTATTATGCTTGATTGCACAAGCATAAAGCATAATAGCCATAGGAAAAGTCAGAGATAGCACACACATAGACTAATTATTATTACATTATAATTCTAATACATGTACCAGTAATTTTTTTAATTAATAAAAAAAATGTTTACCTTGATTCCAGCTTCTTAAGTCGGTGTCGGCTGCATCTCATATTTGTCTGACTTCAGACTCTGAGTGAGAAGATCTTGTCGCTGGATTACGTAGTCATAAAACTCGGTGCAGCTAAGTTTATAATTAAACACACATTTCATTATTGCTTCAACAGTTGCTACGTGCAACCGATTTCGTTCATCTGTCCACTGCACATTCATTAAAGAAAATATTCTTTCCACATTAGCATTGTGTCCTGGAACGCTGAAGATGAATTCACATAAATGTAATAACTGGGAATACTGATCCGCACATTTACATTGTCTTAAGAAAAACGTCCATTTCTCCTGACATGATTTACTATTCCATCTATCTCCATTTTTACAAAGTTCTAATTCAATAAACTCTTTCAAATATGTGAACTGATCAAACAACAATGAATCATCTATTGACACACCTTTGTCTTGTAGAAACATTAATGTTCCCTGAACTGCAGTCCATTCTGGTTTAGAGTCTAGTAGCATCCAAGTAAAGATGGTGGAAAATTCATTCAAATGCGTCATCCACTTTTGCAAATAAGCGGCCGCTGTTTCATAAAATTCATCCACCTCAGCAAAACTAAGAGTCGCCTAAGAGTAAGACGAAGCCGAAGACGTCATCTTTTGTAAATTTTTAAATAATACCGCCTTCCGCACTAACAATTTTCGTGCTGGATATTCTCAAATGAGTATTTATGAGTTGTATCTACAAACTTTATTATTAAACAGCGATAGCGCAGGACTCTACAAATAGACGTTTCGGACTAAGAAGCTTCATTTTGTAACAAAACTCAAACCAATAATAAATAATTTAAGAAAATATTAAAATTTGTAGGTGAAAAATTTGGCTGGATTAAAAAGCGGGACAAATTGCTGTCCCCCAGACCCTTAGGCGGGACAATTAATTTTTGATGAAAAAGTGGGACAATCCGGAAAAAGCGGGACGGATGGCAACCCTAAGTGCAGGCATATACAGCTTTTCATTGAATATATGAAGAAACAACAGATAAAATTGTTTGGTCATGTGACAAAGCAGAAAGATCAAAACACAGCACAACAAACCTTCAATAAATGTTGCGAGAACACCAGATCCAAGGGCCAACCATGAAAAAGATGGATTGTTGGAATATTAGTAACACTTGGAAATATAACTGCAGCAGAGGCAAACAGAAAAGCAAAAGACCACATAGTATATCTCCCATTTACACTGAAACTGAAAGGCAAATTAGGAAGGGAAGAAGAAGAAGTTACTGAGTTATTAGCGGGTCATTATCATTGCAATCCGAACATGTCCATAGGTGCTCAGATCCCCTCCTCAGCAAGTCTTGCAGTGTCCAGCGACTGACGACGCCAGTTCTGTGTTGGTTATTTAGCCGTCTTTCACGCCCACTAAGTTTCTTGTTTCTGGCTGTGCCCATCTTAACTCCCATCTCTTTCATCCAAAGGAGTGACATGGACTCATAGTTGTCGAAGTAGAGTAAGCTATATAGAAGAAACTATTTGCTTTTAAATCTATGATATTGTATTATGTAGAAAAGTTACTAATTATTACTGTTAATATTTGAACATATTATTGTTTTATCAAATGCATTTAATAAATTCACTGATTGGCTGTAGCTTTGTTTGATCATTTTTTTTAACTATTTGAACAAATCAATTTAAATATACCTTGCAAGATTTGAAACATAAGTTCTGACAGGTTTGATTCATGAGCATGTGGGACTGTAATTTTAGAACTTGATAAGAAAGATATAATTAAAGTCTCTCAATAATGAATTGTTTGTGAGTGACATAGTAATTTTTGAAAGTGTGGTAATGAGACTGAGAATTTGTGGTCAAGTTAAGTATAAATAGTATTGGGCAACTGATAGGACTGATTTGGAATGTGTGTAACCAGCAAACTACAGGAACTGCCAGTGTGCAATATTTGGGTCATTTTTATGGTAGGACTGACTATATATATATATATATGAAGGCAAAACGCCTAACAGTAGTAGAACTGTCAGCGACCCATTGCTGATGGCTTGCGCAAGGATTGGTGAACCACAGCCATTCAGACCCTGCTCCACCTCCTTGTGGTGCCTCTAGAAACAGACTAACTCGTCTAGTCTGGCCAAGCAAGTAGGGATTGAACAGAAAAATATAACTCAGTACTAAAAAAAAACAAGCTGAAGTTTGATGTCTTGGGCTGAAAGGCACAAATATCAGTTTTACCTACAACAAAGCATATACATGGCACTCAACACCCTTTTAAGGGTGGATGCTGAAGAGGTGTATTTCTTTAGTCATCGGGTGAATGAAAGCAACCAAGCTACTATATATATATATATATATATATATATATATATATATATATACATTTATGGATCTGCCATGAATGCATCGGTGTGATGTCTTTAAATCATTACTCAGCACTTTGAAATATTCAAATAGAAGAAAATTGTCTTACGTGATTGAAATTTTGCTTTCCTTTTACCGTTTTATATATATGCTTCTTACCGTTATATATATCACCTCTGTGCAAAATAAAGACAAGTGGAACAATATTAAAGTAGGTAAATGAATTTAAATATTTGGGAACTTTGTTAACCTCAGACGAAAGATGTACAAAAGAGGTGAGATGCAGAATTGCTCAGGCAAAAGCTTTCCAAAAAAATGAGGAAGATACTATGCAATCCATTTTTGACAATTGAAACAAGAAAAAGAGTTCTTAAATGTTATGTAGAGTCAGTCTTAACATATGGATGTGAATCATGGATAGTAGGACAACAAACAAGAAAATCACTGGAGCCTGTAGAAATGTGGTTTTACAGAAGAATGTTGAGAATACCATAGCCAGCTAAGAAGAGTAAAGAAAACGTTCTGAAAAGAGGTCAAAGCAAAAAGAGAGCTAATTTCCAATATTAGGAAGAAACAATCATCATTTTTTGGCCATGTAAAGAGAAGAGAACAACTGGAATATATTGTAACAACTGGGAAAATTGAGGGACGAAGAGATAGAGGAAAGCAAAGAGAAAAAATACCAGACAGCTTAAGAGAATGACTTGGCAGAAGGTCAATAACAGAAATGTAATTAACTGTCGCGATAGAAAATTGTTGAGAGACATGATCACCTACGCCAGCAGGCCCGGTACTTGATGATATGCTTCTTTGCATCTTCATAAACAGTTGGAAGCAGGCAGATGTTGATCTTAGTAACTAAGTTTTGCTGAGTTGCTTCTCTCATGGCTGATATTATCACAATTAGTATGTCTTATCCAGCTGCAGAATAAATAAGGCATTTTATGTCAAGGGGTCTTACCTCGTTTCTCTTGCATAATTTGTTTTCTAATTTTGATTTTACTTTGTTTTCAAATGTTAAGTCACTTTTTATATACCTTCTCCTTTTGTTTTGTTCATCTGCAGGTTTTTTTTTCAAGTTTTTATCTCAAATAGAGAATTCACTCAGGGACACTTTGCAGAAATCTTTGTTTTTCAGTTTGAGTCTACCAACAGGTCGCTTCCCATCTATAAGCTCCCCACACAATATTTTCTTGAAGATACGATTGTTGTTCATTCTTCTAACATATCCCAGCCACCTTAATCTTTTACATTTGAGTGCTGTCGTAATGAATGGAAGGGGGCTTGGTGGTCGAGAGGTAAGGTGTTGGCTTCTGGAAAAGAAGGTCCTGTGTTCAAATTCACCCACATGTGATGGAAATTGAAACTGTGGTTTCTTTTTGGCTTTACCCTCCCCAGCCTTTGGGAAGTCAGATCCAATGTCCAGACCTTGTGGATAACGGTAAAAAAAAAACAGGAGATCCTGTGTGCATTCTGCACATGTTAAAAAACACTTGGCAGTTGGAAATCAAAAAGAGTAGGCCAAAAATGGCTGCTGCCTGGGCAAAATTTATGGAGAAAAAAATATATTCAAAATATCAATGCTCTCAACGATAAAAAATGGGAGTAGCTCTGAAGTCAGAGAATATCTGCCTGTATAATGAGGGACACCCTAGCGCATGGCTGCCAGTACGGAAAAATAGGAAAAAGTGATATTCATGCAAAATTCAGTCTCTCAGAACTTTGTTATAGATATGAATCTGACGTACATAAACAATAAAAGGAATGGAAGTGCAATAGAATATCTGAGTTCATTACTTTATTTTGCCATATAATGTTCATTATTTTTCTAAGCCAGTGTGCAAATGAGATTATTTAGTCTTTTTTTTTGTTATAATTCTATATTAATCTGTTTAATACCATTTACAGTGTCCTTCTGTAATGTGCACATCAAAAGTTAATAAAGTTTTAATAATGTAGATTTTAATTCTTTATACTTACAATATTTGTGAAAAGTGCTGTGCAGTTGAAAAATGTGAGTTATGACTAATTCATAAAACTTTACATTCATTCTCATCAATTTAGTAATATTTTGTTTTGAAAATGCTGGACCTAAAGCAGGATCAATCTTCCTCACTAGTATGGAGGGCTATCAACTTCATTATGGCTGTTTTCTTTGCATTGGCTGCTTATGTAAATGTAAGAACACTGTATTCATAATTGTATATACTTTTGTTGAAATTCCAAGAAATTCATTTAAAAAGTGTTAACTTTGACAACAATTAATAACAGTGCAGTAAAAGTTCTGAGAAGAACATTGATCAGAGAGGCAAGAGCAGCAGGAATCGGCTCCCTCAATGAGATAGAGTTGCTTGCACAAAACAGAGACAAATGGCGAGATGTGATAAAAGATCTTTACAATAAAATGAAAATTGCTAGAATAAAAATTTAGATAAGAGAAAGGGTATCTGGGACTATGTCCTATGGGCTTGCTATAGCTCGAAAGGTCAATAGATAGATAGTAAAAGTTAATTTAAGTGAGACAGCATTAAACTGATGTTCATCAATGTAATAAATTAATGAAAATTAATAAGTGTTTATTAAAACAGCTTTCTATTTCTATAACCATTAATAGGTGACAATCTAAAGCGAGGTAATGTTGTACATATACTGATGTGTCTGTGCTGCGAAGTGAAGCCAAGATGAGGCTTCTTAATTAAAATCTCAGAGAAAATAATTGCCATGCTGATGGAGCTTCTTAGGGTGAACAAGTAGATAGAGGAAATATAAGCTATATATATTGTATATAAATATACAATAATGTACACACATTTCATAAAGTTCTGAAAGTGACTAATCAGTTTTGGATTTGTCGTGAGTGATGCGGTGGCAACTCTGTAAAAAGTAATAACTAAAAAGTCTTATAGAAGTATTGTTTTTAAAAAAACTTATTTTTTTTAACTAAAAGAAACTTGTTAAAAAAACAAAAGAGAAAAGAAGAAATTAACTAAACTTTAAACTAATGTAAACTACATTATAAGTACAGTCAATATAGAAATTAACTAAGTTACTATATTATAGGTACAGTCAAAATAGAAGTTAACTAAGCTACTACATTATAGGTAAAGGAGTAAAGGCATCAAGATACATAGAGATGCGAAGCTGATGACATTGTACATTATAGGTACTTACTTCAACCTTTCAGCTCCCTGTGGAGTATAGATTTTCAACAAACACTTTCTAAGCCATTCTTTTAAGATCATTCCCTGTCTTCCCCATCATCTTCATCTCTGCTTCCATCTGTCTTCTCCAAGAATTCCTTGGTCTTCCTCTTTGTCTTTTTCCATGGGAAATCCAAAAAATGGCCTGTTGTGTAATACTCTCAGTTGGCTTCCGCAGTGTGTGTCCTATCCAGCGCCATTGTCTTCGCTGTATCTCTTTACCACTGGTATTTGACTGGTACATTTCCATAATTCTATGTTAGTGATTTTGTCCTGCTATTTTCATCCTTTTATTCTGTTTAAGGATTGATTAATGAAAGTCTGTATCTTCATGATTGTCATTTTTGTTGTTCTCCATGTTTTACAGCCATATAATAGCATTATAGGTATGGTCAATACAAAAAAACTTTCAATCTATGAACCAAAAACCACCAAGGCTGAAAGCCATCAGTGTATTCATACCTGACTGTTTGCATGTGGATCAATGAACCAAAACTGACTAAGTTTCTCTCTGTAGTATGCTTGGAAGCTAAATTGACAAAGTGACTAGATTGAAAAGAGAAGGCAACCAAGTGTGCACAAATACCAAGCTATATTTGTTTGGTTGAAAGGTTAAGTTATTGCTGATTATTGTCACCCACAACACAGTACATCTAGCTATGCTTACTTAATGCTTTTTTAAGATGGATGAAGAAGAAGAGTAGTTATCAAATGAAGGCAGGAGAGAAACTTTCAGTCCATAAACTGTTTGACTTTGCTATAAATACACTTGGTTAGTCAATAGATTCATCTGCAGTTCAATCTTGAAAAATTGAACTGTTGGATTATCTGGAGTCAGTCTTTATAGACTTCATTTCAAGCAAATTGTTCTATGAATCTTCATCATCTTGTGCCATACCAGTTGGTGTAGACAATCATGTCCTTCCACAATCTTCTATCTACAGTGCATCATGTCAGTTCTGTTGTTGGGACTGTTTTCCATGCCATGACACAAAGCTATCCAGTATTTACTCTCTTTGTCATCCACGATCTCTCTCTTTCCTTTTTTTTTTGCCAGTTGTAACCAAGTATTCCAACTTTCCTCTTCTCATGATGTGCCCGAAAAATGTTTATTGTTTCTTTCTGATGTTTTTAGGAGCTCCCTTTTTGTGTTGGCCTCTGAGAATTTGCTCTATGAATAAATATATTACATTGAAATGGCTGAAGGAACTAAAATTACTGTAAATTATAAATGTTTAGATTCCTGGAGACTGTGAATCCTTAAGTGAAGATGAAATGTGAATGCTGAGTGCAGTCAGTGATTTGAGTTTATGGGGAGTAATATAAGTCATTGCCTGTCAGTAACTGTAGCATTTGATAGCAGACAGCATCAACAGATTTGTATTTTTCCTACTGAATGCTAATTCTAAATTATACAAAGTTGATCAAAATATAAAATTGTACTTTTAGTTCTATTTTTTAATTTAAATTCTTTTCGTTTTCAGATCAATGATGATGATTGGTATATCTGGGTGGTAAGTGAAAGTATTTATTTATCTTGTAATGTTTATTTACATTTTTAAATATAGCATGCTCAATTTTATGAAGATTTATGACCTGATTGCCAGTCTTCTTCTTCTTCTTCTACCTTTTTTAGTTCCCAGTGGAGCATAGGTCTTCAACAAACACTTTCCAAGTCGTTCTGTTTTTTGCCATTCTTTTAAGATCATTCCATATCTTCCCCATCATCTTCATCTCTGCTTCTGTCTGTCTTCTCCAAGAATTCCTTGGTCTTCCTCTTTGTCTTTTCCCCTGGGGATTCCAAAAAAGAGCCTATTGTGTAATACTCTCATTTGGCTTCTGCAGTGTGTGTCCTATCCAGCACCATCATCTTCGCTGTATCTCTTTATCCACCGGTATTTGACTGGTACATTTCCATAATTCTATGTTAGTGATTTTGTCCTGCCATTTCCATCCTTTTATTCTGTGTAAGGATTGATTAATGAAAGTCTGTATCTTCATGATTGTCAATTTTGTTGTTCTCCATGTTTCACAGCCATATAATAGGATCGACTTAACATTTGAGTTGAAAATTTTTATTTTTGTATTTAACCTAATTTCTTTGGATTTCCATATGTTTCCCAGTGCAACAAAAGCTCTTCTTGCTTTTGATATCCTTATTTTTTTATCATTTTCTGTTCCGCCCTCTTTATCTATATTACTGCCCTGATATATGCAAGATTGTTCATCTAGTAGAGGTATTTCTCCTAATTTTATCTGGTTATTGCCAACTGCATTCATTCTCATAATGTTGGTCTTATCTCTATTAATCTTCAATCCTAGCTGTTGTGATCTTTCATCAAGTATGCTCATTTTATCCTGCATCTGTTGACGGCTGTGTGATAGGAGAGCTATGTCATCAGCAAAGTCTAAATCATCAAGTTGCTTGGTCAGTGACCACTGGATTCCATTTCTGTTGTTTTGAGCTATTTTCATAATGCAATATATGGCCAGTAGAAAGAGAAATGGAGAGAGAAGGCATCCCTGCTTTACTCCTGTTCTTATTATGAAAAATCTTCACAAACATGATTGCCAGTGGTCTGTGACTAATATTAGACTTCTATTACCTCAACAAACATATGTATCAGGTCACTGTTGCAGCTTTCTGTGTATGTTTAAAGAATTCATTCTATCTATATTTGATGTTTCCAATTTTGATATTAATCTATCTATTGACCTTTCGAGTTGTAGCTGGCCCAAATGGCATAGAACCAGATTCTCCTTCTCTTATCCAAATTTTTATTCTAGCAATTAAAAATTTATTGTAAAGATCTTTTATCACATCTCGCCATTTGTCTCTGTTCTTTGCAAGCAACTTTATCTCATTGAGGGAGCCGATCCCTGCTGCTCTTGCCTCTCTTATCAATGTTCTTCTCATTGTCTCTCTGATATTACACACAGTATTTTTTTTTTTTAATATTGTCTGCACAAGAGGAACAGAGTGATAGGTCAACATTTTCCACTCTTTTGAGTATGAAATGAGAGAAGCCTGGTCTTGATCTTGATCCTTCTATTGCCATTACATGCTGCATAGGGCCCATGGTTTTTTTCATCATCCATGTCTATTCTGGGTGAGATGCTCAATTCTATCAAATGAGTCTATGCCTGCCTACTTAGCTTCTCTGATCAATATTCTTTTCAGTGTCTCTCAAGATCTTCCACTTTTTTTTTTATTATTCTAATGTTTCTCATACAAGAGTCTGTTTTGAGATTCTTTTGTTGTCTCTTCTCAACACAAGCCTGACATATGTCCAACTTCTCTTCCTAATTGTAGATGATATTGTTGGTTGCGCGGCCACCAGAAACATATAACAAACTTTGTGAGAAATGTTAATGTTGTTATTCTAACTACTCTGGGAGTCGCTGTACAGCAGTTCACTAACCCCTGATCTGGCCAAATGATCTTTTTTGATTCCTTGAAATGAGTTCCAGATTCACCCAATCTTAAATGTGTAGCATAGATTTTGTTTTTTCTGGGAAAGAAATGTAGCACTTGCATAGTGCTGACTACACAAGTCCAATAATGGCATGTATGTATAAGAAAATAATAAAAAATTAGGATTTTCAGCTTTGCTATTTTAAGCTATTCTCTTTTATCTACACCAGCTTTTATTGGCTGTCCATTGATATTACTCAAACTGATTAAGACATTTTACAACAATATAGCTAAAACTGTAAAGTTTGATGACTGATTACCTCATAAATTTTGAGGTCAAATGTGGAATCAAGCAGGAATGTGACCTTGCATCTGTCCTATTTTAAATGTATTTTTTTGTTGCCGTTTTGTACAATGCTTTCAAAGCAGTCTCTGGAGATATTTTTATCCGAACAAGATCAGAAACCTCCCTATTTAACCGAGCTCAACTGAGAGAAAAATCTAAAACAAATGAGGTTCTAATTAAGGAGCTTCTATTCTCTGATAATGCTGCTTCTGATAAAGTTGTCCTATAGTCGATAATCTTGTAAGATCATAACTTATTCTCCTAGTCTCTATATACCCAGAAGACTGATTCTCCAACTGGGTGAAGTTAGACCCACAACTATAATACTGAGTAGTTCATTTATTTTCCTCTTGGACTGAAGATGGTGCATAGGATGGAAGTCATAGTTCTCCACAATTGAGAATTTACTGATGGCTCCTGGTTATTTCTCAGTCCCATGGTTGAGCTTTCCCTAGTAGTTGATCTGCATAGGGATCCGCATATTATCTGCGTGGATGATAAGGAGGAGTAATCATTGGGGGTATGCATAAAGAAAGAGAGAAACAGATTAAGATATATTGTATTCGATGTGAAAATGGCATCTGATTCTATCAGAACGATGTATTAAATGTTTTTAAAAGGAAATAGAAGCTTTCAATTTGTATGTATTGATGTAATTTTTTAATGTATTATTTTTGTTATAAGTCTTTATTAATCATTGCTAACAGCCCCTGTATACACTGCCTGCACTGTTGTGTGCGTCAACTGTAATCAAGTCAAGTCTTACTGGTACTGTGTTCTTTGTATACATTAACATTATAATATTAATTGATTCTTAGGGTATTAAATTTAGTGTATACAATTGTTGCAAAACATTTTTTTTTAAAATGTGTAATTAGTGTGTAAATTTCCTTATTTATTTTAATTGTGTTAACCTCTTGCAGAGAGAGAGTGAGAGTTGGTTAATTTTGTATATTTTTTAAGAACAAATAACCCTACATAAAACACTTAATTTGGGAATAAAACAGTGCTTTATTAACATAAAAAGAGAATTCTTCCATTTTAAATAAAATGACACTCCTAAAAAAACAAAACTAATGTGATTCAGCTTCAACCACTTGTTGAGTAAACTGTAAATCAACTCAAAAACCTTTTTAGTAACCCAAGAGAAATTGAGTCCCTCCTAACTTATGAGGAGCACAGTCTATTTGAGATAATAACCCTGATCATGAAGATTTTTTAAGTACAACCCTTCCCATTGGTCCCATCAATGCCTACACTGACAGATCCTCAAAAAAAGCTGTCAAAAAATGGAGGAGGGGGCATCTACCATTTATAGAAAGTATGCAATGAAAAAAAAAGACTAAAAGACTTTGCAACAAAAATGCTTCAACATTAGAGCTGCCCCAACATTAGAGCTGTATGAACATTAGAGCTGTATCAACATTAGAGCTGTATCAACATTAGAACTGTATCATCATTAGAGCTGTATCAACATTAGAACTGTATCATCACTAGAGCTGTATCAACATTAGAACTGTATCATCATTAGAACTGTATCAACATTAGAACTGTATCATCATTAGAGCTGCATCAACATTAGAGCTGTATCAACATTAGAGCTGTATCATCATTAGTGCTGTATCAACATTAGAGATGTATCAACATTAGAGTTGTATCAACATTAGAGATGTATCAACATTAGAGTTGTATCAACATTAGAGATGTATCAACATTAGAGTTGTATCAACATTAGAGATGTATCAACATTAGAGTTGTATCAACATTAGAACTGTATCAACATTAGAGATGTATCAACATTAGAGTTGCATCAACATTAGAGCTGTATCAATATCACTACTTGAAGTTATCTGGGTGGTCTAGGCATAAAATGTTGCCCTCTGGACAAGCAAGTCCTGGGTTCAAGAATTTATTTCTCTTCATGTCTGTGGTTTCTTTTTGACTTCACTCTCCCATGATCTCTGGGTAGTGAGATTTGAAGACTTGCCCAATTGATAATAGCGAAAAACAGGAGATTCCGTAACAATTGCTGGACATACACCAAGCTAATAAGTATAATATATAGGCCATGAGGAAGACCAAGAAAAAGATGGAGAGATGATATTAGATACTTTGCAACAGCACAAGTTGAATATCCTGAAGTCATAAAACAAGCCAGAGCAAGAATCTCAAAGCTACCTCAACACCAGAGAGGTGGGGCTATAAAACCCCCACCGTATCTGATATAAATGGAGAACAAATAAGAATTGAGCAATAATTAGGGGCACAAAATAGAATTTTACTGTGGGCTACCTAGAAACTATTTTCAAGTTGAATGTTCATTCTTCTACAGCTTACCATGTTAATTCTAGATGACTTTTATCATAAATGTTATTCACATTTAGAAGAGCAGGAGGCCAAATAGTTAAAATCATTGTTATTCTCTAAACCAAGTGGATACAGGTTTGAATCTTGGTATGGTTTAAAAGTTATTTCTATATAAGGAGTAAAATAAAAACTCTGACCCAAACACCTCGTGCCAACTGCATTAGATATACTGCCTTTATTCTCCAATCTTATGCTCCCCTGCTAGATCATAGAAATTGGATAAATGTCATAATAATAGAATGATAGTTATTTAAATTTTGTGATTCATTTACTTAATTATTTAAATCTTAATTATTATTTTTATTTCAAACACAAATAATGTGTAGCACTTAATATATAACAGTAACATGTTCATTTCCATATTGGTCACCTTTAGAGGTTACATATGAGTAGTTATAAACAGTGAGTGATGATAAAAACATAACGTAAGGAATAAAGTATGCACAATTAATTTTGACATTGCGTGCAAGTAAAGCTTAGAAAATAAAAAGATGGGGATTGTTACAAAATTGGTTGAAATAATTAAAAGTTAAAATTGAATGGGGTAATTCATTGTTCATATTGGTAGTTAGAGAGAGTGTACTAGAGGAAAAAAGGGGGAGGGGGGTGCATGAGTGACAAATATGGGAGGTAAGAGAAATTCACAAATATTTTTTTACGGAAAGTAGCTATGTACAATATTTTTGGTTCTCTCTCCCTCTCTGTGATCAGGACTCAATCAGAGTGGAATTCCAGACTCTCACATGAAGTCAGCTGTCAGGTTAAGTGTGTTGATCGCCCGCACAGGCAGAACATCACAATTAGAGTCTGCCAGATCCACTCTGATTGAACACCCGTAAAAGCGTTGCACTGTGTTCTGCGCCAGTGGCCCAGTGCATCCGATTTCAGCCAGCATTTTATTCAGGTTTGCATTCCTTAGCCTTTGATTGTCCCCAATCTTCCTGCAAGGCAGCAGATGATCTTTTCTGTAGGGGAATTCTGCCCTTAGATGGTCGGCCCTCCCAGGTTTACGAGCACCATCTGCCCGAGTCACTAGAGGTGACTAACACAGACATGCACACACAAAGATAGGAGATGTGACCAACACAGACTTGCACACAGCGATACGAGGCATGACTAACACTGACACACATCAAGATATATGACACATGACTAACATAAACATGCACATAAAGATATGAGATATGACTGACATAGACATGCACACACAAAGATATGACACGTGCCTAACATAGACATGCACTCAAAGATATGAGATATGATCAACATAGACATGCACACGCAAGAATATGAGATGTGGCATACACAGATATGCACACACAAAGACATGAGACATGACTAACATAAACATGCACACAAAGATATGAGATATCTAACCCAAACATGCACACACAAAGGTATGACACATGACTAACACAGATACACACTAAGATATGAGATATGACTAAACACATAAACACATAAAGATATGAGACATGATTAACAAGGACACACCAAGATATGAAATATTTGGTTCAATTTATATTCTTCTTTTGGTAATGTTCATGCATTTTTAACAGTCTCTTAATTAATTTCAGGGAGCAAATTTTGGAGATTAACAATCAGTTTTGACTTTTGTCTGTGTCTTCTATACGGTACATACCAGTTAATTGCATTGCTCAAGGTTATGAATAGTGATTTCAAGAATCCTTTAGCTCATGAAGAAGGCAGGTTAGTTGATACTATAAATGTGTACAAATAAAGAATGAAGAAAATATATTAACAAAAATGTATGTATATGTATATACATACATATATATATATATATTTAAATATTTGGGAACTTTGTTAACCTCAGACGGAAGATGTACAAAAGAGATGAGATGCAGAATGGCTCAGGCAAAAGCAGCTTTCCAAAAAATGAGGAAGATACTATGCAATCCATTTTTGACAATAGAAACAAGAAAAAGAGTCTTAAATGTTATGTAGAGCCAGTCTTAACATATGGATGTGAATCATGGACAATAGGACAACAGACAAGAAAATCACTGGAGTCTGTACAAATATGGTTTTACAGAAAAATGTTGAGCCATGGACAGCTAAGAAGAGTAATGAAAATGTTCTGAAAGAGGTCAAAGCAAAAAGAGAGCTAATTTTCAATATTAGGAAGAAACAATCATCATTTTTTTGGCCATGTAATGAGAGGAGAACAACAGGAATATGTTGTAACAACTGGAAAAATTGTCGGACGAAGAGATAGAGGAAAGCAAAGAGAAAAAATACCAGACAGCTTAAGAGAATGGCTTGGCAGAAGGTCAACAACAGAAATGATAAATAGCTGTCGAGATCGAAAGTTGTAGAGAGACATGATCACCTACGCCAGCATGCCCGGTACTTCATGATGATGATGATGAACCTAGAAGCTGGTGATCAGGACTGAACTTTCTCTCTTGTCCTCAGTAACCACTGCTCTACTGTAGCTCCCTATTTTGCTAACAACCATAATAAAAGCTTAAGGCTAAATTCTCTTTTGTATATTTTTGTTACTCAGTTTCACAGACTCAATTGTCTAACTTTGCTGTTAATTACTTTAATGTGGACATTTCTACACTAGTTTCATTGGGCTATTATTTGTGACGACTGCACTGCAGTAAGATATCTTTCTATTTATTGTGGATGAAAAATGCGTCCACATATTAAATGTATCATATTGTCATAAAAGTATCTTTTTATTATTTTTGCATTTTCAAGTATTAATTATGATATTTAACATTATTTTTACTGATAGTGTTTTTTTTTATTCTGTTTAAATATTCTAGAGTTTGTACTGAAATGAAAAGGGATGGCTTCATGAGCTTCTTGTATTTACATTTTCGAGTACATTATTCATTATTTTATCTTTTTTTACATTCCCCCTAGGTCTGTTGTTTTTGTAGTATTTGTTGATATCTGTATGAATCATACTTTTTGTTTGTGTCTTGTTATGTGGCAAACTATTTACTCTGTTGTTACTTTATTATAAATTCTACTGCAGGGATTATGACCAATACTTTTTAACTGGAGCATCTTTATATTGATGATTCTTTCTTTCTTTTATCTAGCTGCTGATGCCTTTGAACATCACAGAGGAAGGAGGTTGTTTTCGCTGTACTATGGTGTCTCTATATATTTGGTTGCTTGTTATTTGATTCTGTCTTTTCATAAATGGAATGTCTTTTATTGGCATTTCTGGTTGCTGCTAAAAAGGAAATGTTTTGGTCTTTGCATATGTCTTTTATTCCATCGATCTATCTTTTCCGTGGTCTTCCTCTTACCCTCTGTTTTGATGTTCTTAGTTAGATAGCTCTTGACGACATTTGGTTTGGTTTCATTCTAAGTGCCCATACCATTTCATTTGTGGTTCATATATATATATATTCCTGACATGGTTTAATTCTAATTTCTTCTCTGATTTTAAAATTTGATACCTCATCAAGGCCAGCTCCTAGTCGTGGGGATGGGGCTTAGCAGTCACCAGAGACTGAAAACTAAGACTGGCCAGGCCTTCCTACAACCGAGCAAGACCAGTCTGCTCTAGCAAGTTCAAGTGCTGAAGTCGGAGGCAACCAGCCAAAAGGCACACAGCAATCAGGATGCCACGCACTCAACACAAATGGAAGTATGTCTATAGCCGCAAATCGATATGGCACTCGCCCTGTGATGGACACTCAGGCAGGTGCAGCGCCGGGCCCTCAGCCTCGAAAGGGCCCAACCTCTATTACTGGATGTCCTTCTCAACCGGTCTGTGGAGTCAGGGGGCGAGAGAATAGAGCTACTGGCCAATCCAAAATAAGACCACTAAAAATAATGCACTGGAATGCTGAAGGCATCAACAGCAAAAGAGATGGGTACAGTAAAAAGATAGAATTAGAAAATATCCTGCATGAAGAACAAATAAGCATATGCTGTTTGCAGGAAACCCATCTAAACAACGACATAGCCTTGAAGATTAGGGGATACCAGTGCTACCGATCTGACAGAAAAAAACAGACAAAAGAGCGGAATACTGACTCTTGTAAGTAACAACATTAATGCATGTCAGATTGAAGTGTATATGGATGGGGCAGAATATCAAATACTGCACCTCAGGACAGGAAATACAGACTTCCATCTACTTAACTACTACTGTCCGAGTGACCGCCCACTAGCACTAGACACAATTACATTAAAAGAAAGAATAATTGTATGTGGAGACTTTAACAGCCATTCACAGAGCTGGGGCTATGAACATATGGACAAGAGAAGTGAAGAGCTTGAAAATTGGCAGGATGACAATGGGCTTATACTATTAAACCAGGCAACAGATCCACCAACATTCTACACCAGACCTTGCTTTCCATTCACCAGACCTGGATTGGAATATCACACAAATTGTTGGGAAACAACTTGGAGGCAGCGACCACCAACCAGTCTTTTTAGTGGTACAAAATAAGGCCATCAGGGAGAGCAGCACTCTCTCCAGATGGAACTACAAAAAGGCAGACTGGAAAATGTATCAACACTACACCAGTGTACTGACTAAAGATATAAATACAGATAGAGACATCAACAAAATAGTTGATGAATTCAGTAGAAAGCTGCCAGTGAAACAATACCTAGAGGGGCACGGAAACACTACAAACCATACTGGAGTAGTGAACTAGAGCAACTGCACAATGACATGGAAACATCTCGAAAGCAAGCAGAAAATAACCCTTGCCAAGAACATCACAACAACTACCAGCATGCTAAAGCCAAATTTCAATGGGCTAAACTACAAGCCAGACAGAGAAGCTGGAAAGAGAAAACAGAGTCCTTGAATCTTGAACGAGACACAAGAAAAGTGTGGAAGCTTGTAAAACAGCTGAATGATGAGGGTACAGAAAGGAACACCAAAATTACACTGAAGAAGGATGGAAACATTCTAACAGGTAAACATGCAGCAAATTACTTTGCAGACTCCTTTGCAAATGACAATAATATTGAAATTAGCCTAGAAAAACGACAAGAGACCCGTTTAAAACAACAAAATGCAAGACAAGAAGAGACCACACATGAAGTCATGGAAATACCCATTACACAGAGAGCTAGAGCTGGCAATATCCAAATTAAAAATGAAAAAGTCACCAGGATGTGATGGAGTGTCCAATGAAATGATTAAGAACTTGGGAACTGCAGCTAAAGCAAAACTACTGCAGATCTACAACATTTGCTGGATCACAGGTAGAGTGCCACAGGCATGGAGAGAAGCAATTATGATACCATTACTAAAGCCAGGAAAAGATGGTTCAATGACATCCAGCTATAGACCAATCAGCCTTACAAGCTGTTTGTGTAAAATAATGGAACGTATAATCAATCTCAGACTGCAGTGGTACCTGGAAAGTGAAAATCTCCTTGTCCCACAACAAGCAGGCTTTAGACAGTGTTACTCTACCGAAGATCAAGCAACCTATCTTTCCCAGGAAATTGAAGATGCGTTTCAAGAAAAGAAACTGGTACTGGCAGCATGGATAGACCTAAAGAAAGCATTTGATAAGGTATGGAAGGAAGGGCTTTTGAAGAAACTGATAAATTATGGAGTAAATGGCAGCATGTACAAATGGGTCAAAGCATACCTGCATAACAGAAGAGCCAGAGTGCAACTGGATGGTCTTAAGAGTAAGAAGGTTTTATTGCGCCAGGGCGTTCCACAGGGAGGGGTACTATCTTCAACACTTTTTCTGATCTACATCAATGATCTAGTTACTGAACTACCACATGGCATCAAAGTGGCAATGTATGCAGATGGCTTGGTAATGTGGTGCACAGAGGAGTATGCAACAGTGGCCTCCAAATTGCTACAAAGAGCTATGAATGCACTGAATTCATGGACAAATAGATGGTGTATCAGCATCAATACAGACAAATGCAGTACTACACTTTTCACTCTCTCCCCAAAACAAAAAGCAGGAGCCATATACATAAACAATGAGCCTGTGAAAGAAGACATACAAGCTACATATCTTGGAGTTACGTTTACGATAACAAACTATCTTGGAAACAGCAGATAAATAAGGCAACCCAAAAAGCAAGGAGGAAATTGGCTATTCTAAGAAAGTTGTGTGGAACCACATGGGGTGCGAGTGGGAAAATACTCAGTAAAGTTTACCAACAGAGTATACGCCCACATTTAGAATATGGATCATCCGCATGGTGCTCAGCATCAAACACCACATTGCAAGAACTGGATAAAGTACAAAACCAGGCACTTAGGGTCATCACAGGAGCAATGAAATCAACACCAATATTGGAGATATTGCCGAGACATCCAATGAAGGACAGATTCCAAAATCTTGCATTAGGACGACTTAAGAGAAGCAGTTTTATCCACCAAGCCAAGCGTATTAGTAGACAAACACCAGACATGCCAAGAGTTGTTAAACCCCTTCTGCCCATACCAGAACAGACTCCCTGGACAGATGAATCAGGATTATCAGTTCAAATACGGACAGAAGTGAAAGGAATAGTTGACAAAGAGGAACTAAATAGTCTACAGCGAAAAACAATAACTCTCAGTTTCCTGGATGAAGAATACCCACAAGACCTATGGATCCGTGTGTACACAGATGGATCAGCACAGAATGCAGTAAAGAATGGGGGAGCAGGTGCATATATAGAGTACCCAAATAACACTAGGGATATGAATAAAATAGCAACAGGGAAATATTGTCACAATTATGATGCAGAAATACAAGCAATAAAGTTGGCAATAGAAAAACTGCTGAGCAGTAATCTTAGCCCACAGCCTGTAGTGTTTTTGACAGATGCAAGATCAGTACTCCAAGCACTACAATCCAGAAAATTACCACATCTGCAGACCTTATTGACTGAACTCTGCAAGCACCACAGGGTTGCCCTGCAGTGGATCCTGTCTCACTGTGGAATACCAGGAAATGAGAAAGCAGATCAGTTGGCAAAGGAAGGTTCAACAGGCACACAACTAGATACACCAGTTACATACCATCATTAGAAACAGATAATCAAATCAATCAGAGGACCACAAGCCCCAAATCAGGATGCCTTTCATAATATGAATAGATATGAACAAGTTATCATTATACGCCTAAGAACAGGACACAATCGACTCCATAGTCACATGTATACAAAATTCAAGATCGGCACATTAACTACTTGTACATGTGGACAGGCACCCCAGACTTCTGAACACATACTTCAAGACTGCACTGAATATAGTAGACTGAGGAAAATCCATTGGCCCATAGATACAACACTACAGACAAAACTATATGGGCCACTGCAAGAATTACAAAAGACAGTAAAATTCATACAGGAAACGACATTGCTGATATAGACAATACTTCGAGCGAACGAAAGATAGATAGATAGAACATTTGATACTCTGTCTGCCCTTGTGTTGTTTATTTTCCTCAAGCATCGCATTTTGGGTGTTGTGTGTGATTTTGTGTTTTTGGGCTTTGTTCAATTGGTATATTTGACATTGGTAGCATAATGTTGGTGTGAAGATGCTATTTATCTTTTGTCTCTTAGCTGTCATTGAAATACTTGGATGTTTCAAGAGTGGAGTCAGTTGGTAGTTAATAATGTTCACTTTGTGCACTCTGGTTTCTATTGATGATTTTATCTATCTATTGTCCTTTCGAGCCAAAGATGGCTTATAAGGCAGAACCACAATCTCAAAAACAGAAACCTTGCGTGCCAAAGTGGCACATTTTGCAGAGATCACTGCTCTAAAATATATGGCACTGTTTCCATAACAATACTTTTTATAATGACAGCTTGTCAAGCCATCGATCAATCTCCTTAGTCGCCTCTTACAACATGCCTGGAAGGTCACAGTGTCACTATTCTTTACTTCCCTCATAATGAGACCCTGGTAACACACAGGAAAATTGATGATTACATAGCTTTATTTTCAAAGTTCAGTCATAATATTTATTTCAGTTTTCAATTAAAAAAAAACTTTCAACATTTTTCAGAGAAATGGCTGGTCTACTTATCATCATAATCTGGGCAGGGACAACCTATTTTTTGTCTCATAGCACGTATGTATGTTCTGTACTCAGCAGCAATGTACCGTCGTAGAGGACATTTATTTTAGCACTAAGGTTAATCGATGAATATCGTATGGTTAAAACTTGGTTATAGTTTTAATTTGGTCACTTTTTTTTAAAGCAGCAGAAATGATTGGATGTGAATAATTAACTTTTTGTATATTCATTATTCATATCTGTTGAAATTAATTTTTTGCGTATAGTCTATTAGATGCTTCTTATTTTAGTGAAGATTAATTTAAAGATAATTTGTTGAGACTTTTAATTATGGAATCAATAACTGCATTTTCTTAATCAGTCCTTTTTTAAAATTCAAAACAAATATTTTACCAGAACACTTTCATCTCATCCCATAAGACAATAAATTCATAATATACAATGTCTCTGAAGCTCTGATGAGTTATATTTGTACTTTTGTTGTCATAACCATAATATGAGATTGTAAGCTGATGATGATTCCAGCCTTTGGTTACTTATAAAATATGTATCTCTGGACTGTTTTAAAAGTTTACCGGAATATATCCCAAACCATTCAAACTTTAAAAATAAAGAAAATAAAAATAAAAACTCTCATCTTAACTCTTTATTTACTACATATCATAGATTGTGATAAAATGAAAAAAAACCTTTAATCTTTTTGGTGGTATGTTATATTTTAACTAATATTAACATGTTTGTGTGTGAAACAATGATAATAAAAATAGCAGTTAAAGAATGTGCAGCTACATATGAAGGTAACATACAGAAAAAATACAAGAATACCTTTGATTGGTCATAACAGAGAAAGGAAGTTGTAGTCATAAATTAAAAGAAAACTGATTTGCTTAGATTAAAGCAGACTTGCAGAAAAATAAAAATACACTCAGAATGAGCCTTGGCATTTAAAGTAGAAAAAATAATCTTAGTGTTTTACTGAACTAATAATGATTTGGAGGTGTGAATTACAGTGAACACAGTCACTTCCAGTAACAAATATGGTTCTGATAATAATGCCAAACATTTGAAGGATATTGAAGTAATAGTATGTAAAAGTATTGAAGAAAACAGCATCTTGAGAACAACAATAACTAAATTAAAATGAAGGAAAAGTTATTGGAGTTCAAAGGAGTGGAATTCCCAGCTCAGCGTATATTTATCACATTTGTTATCAGCTACCAACACGTCCTACAGTACCAGGTTATTACATGATAAGAAGCAGCCATGAGAGTATATAAGAACATCACACAGAATAGCAAGCCATTTTAGACTGTTTCTACCATGAAGAGGACATCAATGTGCCAGGTTAAAACTAAGACAGTCGTCTGCTGTCAAGTATGGACAGCAGATTCGATCAGAAGTGTTGTGCAGAATAATTTTAGTTTTTATATGATGAATATAGCATGAGCCTTCAAATTCTGCACCAGAATGTTGATGCCCAAGAGTCATGACCCAGGTGGGCCCACCTCCCTTAGAGTGTCAAGAAGCTAAAGGGCCAAAACACTTGCTCAATAGGGTTTCCACTTCTGATGATCAGATTGCTTCCTGCTGCAAAACTCTATATAGTTTCCAATCATTATTAAGAATAAAAACCTCATCTTTGCTTGTTTGTTGATGTTTACTCTTGCAAGTCCTGCTCTTTCTTGCTGACCTTGACATTTGTTTTGTGTCATATTTTACATTGAATTGCAATATTTGTGCCTTTTGTTCCAATGCAACCAATTTAATGTGGCATTTTTTAAAGAACCTGTTTGCCTTAAATTCCTGATTGCTTGGCCAGACTGATTAGTCCTTTTTCTTGTTCCTCCCCAATAGGGAGTCATGTGAGGTCTTCATCAGCTCTGGTTCACTGCCTTTAATTCAGTTGCCTTACTGCAGATTGCAGCATAGAAAGCTAGTAGCAACATGAAAGCTTTATGGCAAAAAGAGCAAAGAATAAAAGAAACTAAATAAGCTGGACAGCATCATGAAGCAGTTGAGAGTATTCTAATCACTTAACTGATATTTGGTTGTGGAAAGAATTGAATATCAGTATCGGAATAAGTTGGTGGTGTTCGCAAATTATTTATTTATTGTGCTCTTATTGTTTTTAATCTATCTTCTGAGTTGATGCACAAAATGTTTGCTAAATTGTTTAGTGTTCATTTTTCTGTCAAAAGCTTTATTACAAATGTATTTCAGCCGCAGAATGGATAGGAACAATCAGAAGATAATAACAGTCATTCTTTGGACTACAGCTTTTGTGGCCATAATTGCACTAATTTTGTGGTCACTCTGTTTTGTGGGCGATTGGTATAGACATTTTGGACATTGTAATAATATGTTTAAAATATAAATTTCATGGCAAACTATTTTAATACTTAACATTATCATATTATTCAATTCATTATATAAATGTTTTGCATATAAACAGTTTAATTTTATTTTCATCATTAATATTTGCAATCAAATTTTAGGAAGTTTTATAACAAATAATCGTGTTTATGGATTAATGATAATATTTAAAAGGTTGCCTCAATAATTTTCACAAATTATTATTAATGTAAGATCATTCGATGGAAAGTTGAAGCGTGTTTGAAATGAATGTGCACTGTGTGTCAAATTGTTTAAAAAAATATATATAAAGTGCAATATTTGTTCATATTTTCAGGGATATCATAGTCTTTTAAATGTATTTATAAGTTTTTTTTTTTTTTGTTCCAGTCACTAATTGGTACAATGCAGTTCAGCATTTTGAAAGTAAAAATATGTAGATTTATACATGAATAGCACTAACAACAATAGCACTAAGTATTTTAGCTTCTTAGTTGAACATTTGCAAGCAAATATGAATTTGGAAATAATCTGGAGGTTAGTGTACTAATCCTTCATTCCAGTGATACTCAGGGTTTGGTAGTCTCGTGATTCATAAGGGTATAAACATGGGGGTGAGTGGATGGCGTAGAGGTATTTTGATTGGTAGAGAGGTAGAGGAAATGAGTTTTGATTGGTTAGGAGATGGGATATTTAAGTCGGTGTATGGAGAGAGAGAAGGGGCTATTCAGAGAATTTTTCATGCTCAGGTGAGGAACAGGAGCCACCATTAGATGTTAGCCTGTTGGGTCTAAGAGAACCCAACAGTCAGCATGGTTAGTAGAAGATACTGGGTACAAATAATAATACATTAATATTATTATATGGAGAACTTCCGAGGCGATAATAGGGAATAATAGAACAAAGGAGTATGTGTTAGCACTCGGAAAAATTGAAAAATTATTTGTATTTTTTCAGCCCTACTGGGAGATACTTGCATTAATAGGAAAGTACAAATATACAATTTATTTCCGGTCTGTGATCGTTACCCTATGCTGTAGTCATTGAGTACGCCTTCATGTAAAACACTGCTACAATAGCCAGTTTTTTAGTTGGCTGCGTGGCAGTGTGCCAAGCGTTCGCTTCTCGTGGCAAGGCGCGGTGCCACTGAGTACGGGTTCGATCCCACTTCGGACCATATATTGTTCTTCGTTTTTTTCTATTGTTGTTTGTCTGTCAATTTTTCCGAGTGCTAACACATACTCCTTTGTTCTATTATTCCTTAGTAGAAGATAGGTAGTTAGTTATAGTCGAGGTGCAAGAGGGTCTCTAGTGTATAAAAGAGACAGTGCATTAGTTAGTAGGTTAGTAGTAGAGAGTATTACCCAGTAGGGGACATTAGAGACGACGGTCAGATCAAGTGTCAAAGGAGAGGTCATTGAGCATAAGTCGTCGTAGAATGTAGTGTTGGGAGCCACATTATTAGGGGCCTAGTAGATGCAAGAACATTCTTAGTAAGGCTGAGTGAGACAGAAGACTAGATGCAAGATTATCCAGTAGAGATGTGAATTCTGTGACCTGACATGTGAATGGCAGAGCGAGATGTGCTGACTGCTGGCCGCTGTGAATAATTGTACATAGTTACCATTGTTAGGGCTGTTGAAATAAAGATCTATGACCTTTTCAACATCAGCAGTGTACAGCCATTTATTTGTCTAAAAGTCGTTATATAAACCAGGGCGCTGGACTGAATTGGGAGTTGTAGCAGCACATATAAGGTGGAGATTTAAGAAGCCAGTTCAGCAAGTCCAGATTACAACCGAAGTACGAGCTGAGTACGTGGGAAACCTGACAGCAGAGATGGGGAGTGAGTGTGCAGTTGCCATAGCATGACTCATGTACCTCATCAAACATTATCATCACCTGAACAGTAACAGCACACTTCACGAGTCGTGTGTACATACTATCGACATGAGCAGAGAAAGAGTGCCATTGCCAAAGACGGTGTACAATATGGGACTGTTTATAAAGTCTGTTCAAATAGTGCTGGGCATGTCACATTGTTGCCTATCGTAATATTTCATAGCATAATATCATGATAGGAAGACCGGCTACAATACAATAGAGAAAAAGGAGTCGGTTACAAAATTACCAAGACAACCTCTGTTCCAAATCCTGGTGTTTGGAGCAGTTATGTTCATATTGCTTCACACCCCTTTAGTACTATATGCTAAGGAAATATTTTTAACAATTGAATATACAAGACACGTTCAAATGAAACCTGCTCGAGCTGAATCAAGTGGACATATGTAGGAGACATGTAATAAGCACACACCAATGTGGATATGTTCATTCTCAGTGTAATATTAATTGGTGTTCTGCTGCAAACCAGTGTGATACAGTATCCATTCCATGTTTTTTTTACCATAAAGGGCTTCTATTGGCAGACTTTAAAGAGCCTGGTCTGAACATCAATCAATGCCACTTGCTACAAAAGCACCCTACTAGACAACCTGCATACAGCCATCAAGAATAAGAGACCTGGCAATTTTTTGCATGGTGTGCTTCTGTTACATGAGAATGCTCGTTCACTTGTTGCAAACATTGTTCAGGAAGCATTACCAAGAAAATTATGGGAGTTCTACAACACCTAGCCTACCTCCAACCTGTCACCATGTGACTTTCATTTGATCAGACTCTTGAAATAAGGGACAACAATTTGACTCCGATGCAGATTCTTGGCCTTGGTGACAAAATAGTTCAATGAGCAACCAAAGTTATTTTTTTCAAACGGCATAAATTGTCTACCCAAGTAGTAGGAAGCATGTATAACTGTCTATGGTTACTTTTTTCTAAAGAGCCCTAGAGAGTACATGCTTTATAACAAATATGTTATTAAATTCTGTTACATCTGCTGATGTACCTTGCACATGTTTGTAATACAGCTACTGGGGTGGGTTTCATTTGAACATGCCTCGTAGATTTCTTTGTTGTGTTCTTGTGTACAGGAAATCATCATTGCATTGCATTTTGACAGTGTCCAATAGCATTTCTAGACTAGCATAGACTACTAGCACACATTAATATTGAAATAAAATAAATGGCAATGCAACCAAAAATCTCATCTACAATTAAGGAAAGAAGATGGACATATGTTGGACATGTGATGAGAAGAGACAATAAGAGAATTTGAAAACAGGCTTTTCTATGGGAAACATCAGGATACTGAAAAATGAGGAAGACCTAAGGAGACAATAAAAAGAACAATTACAAGAGAAGCAAAGTTGGTAGGCATAGACTCATTAGATAAGATTGTACATCTCCCCCAGAGTAGAGACGGGTGGCAAAAAACACTACAAGCACTATGTGATGTCTAATGGTGTGGGAAGGATCAAGAATAGCATTTCAATTAATACCATGATTACATTTGAATTGCAGATTTTTAAAATAATGCATTACACACTTTATTATAATAATAAAAAAAATCATTTTCATTTTATACTGTCAATTAAAAATTATATCATTGTGATATTTAATATCATACGTCTCTATTTCATCACACTACCTGTCCATATGTATCATTCTGTATGGGTTAATTGTAATTTGCTATATTTATTTATACATTAGCATGCAGCCTTATATACCATTTTGTTAGGTGTTCACTTCATACATGAGCATGCTGAATGACAGCATATTTCTTTGTAGAAAATAAACCTACATGGGGTATAACCAATTAAATTATACAAAACTCCATTAACTTAAAAGCTATTTTAAAAAAAAAAAACAAAAAAAACTCTTTGCTGCATTGTCTCATTTTTGGGGTCTGCTTTTGGGAGACTTACAGGACCAGACAGTAAAGGCTGCATGTCCAGGGCAGTTGTCATAAGGTGTTTGGACCTGAGTTTTAAATTAATCCTGAATAGAAAAAAAAACGTATGACTTACCGTTATTCGAATCAACGTTATCCTGATTAACTTTGTAACTTAATAAAAGTTATAAAGTATATAAATTTATATTAACTCAATTGTTGAATGTCTTTAATGGGTACCAGATTTTTTTCTGGGAAAGTAAAGCGGCACGGGCGTAATACCGACCACATTACCCCAAAAATCATGTGCCGAAGGTCTGTAAAATTTATGGTCACTAACACCATATTCCCTATACGCCACTTGGCATGACGGGGGTACTTTACTTTTTTTTTTTACAACCACTGCCTGTCCATCCGGCAGTCCATCCATCCATCCGTTTTTGTCGAATGTTTGTCAGATTTTTTAAAATTTTACCCAGATTGGCAGGTGATTACACTTAAATTTTGAAATAACATTTGATTCTATGACACATATGTTGATTTAAACCTGTTAATATATATTTTAAGAAAACATTCTAATGTAAGATTGAAGCTTTTGTATAATTTTTTATGACACAAAATTAATAAACGTGTTTGAGAAATATTTGTACACCATAAATGTATCTTTTAACATAAAAAGCAATCATAATTTTATTATGAAGCCTTAATAAATCTATTTTTAAAATCTTTGATTGTGTCATACATATTTTTCACCAAAATTCAATATCTGATGAGATAGAAATGTACTAACTCATTTAAAGTCTTCCCCAGTGCTTCATAGTTCAAGTTCATGTATCTGAGCTGAAACCATCTTCATTGCTTTCAATAGTGTATGGCAGGCATGCTTCATACACGGGGATCTGGGCACTATAAAGTTTCCCATTGTGCAATGAAGATAATCTTTGGACTGAACTAAACTAAACATGTGATATGGAAACTTTTGATACATTTCTGGATTCAACACAAGTTCATCAGACCAGCTCTGCAATTGTATGAAGACTCTACATTCCAAGTCGTCCATAATGGGAAGCTCATAAACCTCATTCCAATACAAAAAGAATTCCAAAAAGAATAAACAAAAATGAGTTCAGAGTAAGCTAAATAGAATTTCAGATGTAGAGAGAACCTGTCAAAAGATCAATTTACATAAGACAGAGTTGATGACAACACAACAGATGTCAATCCTACTTCAAGGAATAAACATAAAAATACAGGAAAGTTCACCTATTTAGGCAGTGTAGTTAGCACGGATGGCCGAACTGACGAAGCATTAAACGCAGAATTAACAAAGTCACAACTGCCTACAACACTCTTTGCCTTGTGTGGAAGTCTGGTGCACTCTGTGCGGAACTAGACAAACTAACAAGGATCTTCAACACAGGTGTCAAGGCAGTCCTATTTTATGGTTCATAAACTTGTTGATAGCTTGGTGTCATGGCATGGAAATCAGTCAACAACAGAATTGATACGATGCATTGTAGATAGAAGATTGTGGAAGGACATGCTCGCTTACGCCAACCAGTATGGCACATCATGATGATGATGAAACGTGTTGATAAACAAAGACAAATATCAATGGACCCCATTCTTTCATAGATAATAGCCTCCGACAGCTTCAGATGACAAGTGCTTGCGTTCACCCGATGACCAAAGGAAAAGTTGCTCTCAGGGATTGTTCTGATTCAACGATCCCAACGCAAGCTATCTCTCTTCGCTATCCACCCTTTAAAGGATGTTCAGTCTATCTTTCGTTCGCCTGAAGCACCTGAAGCCTCAAGTACAACGTTTCAAATACTTGGGCACAGTGATAACATCAGATGGAAGATGCAACACAGAAATAAAAAGCAGAATAGCTCAGGCCAAAATAGCATTTCAGAAAATTAAAAATATCTTATGCAACAAATCTATGTCAATAGAAATGAAAAAGAGAGTTCATTGATGCTATATAGAACCAATTCTGACCTATGGAAACGAATCATGGACAATAGACAAACAAATGAAAAGACGATTAGAGGCCACAGAGATGGGATTTCTCATAAGAATGTTGAAAGTTCCCTGGACAGCTAAAAAGACCAATGAGAAAGTTCTCAAAGAGGCCAACACAAAAAGGGGGCTCTTAAAAAACATCAGAAAGAAGCAATCAATGTTTTTCGGGCACATAATGAGAAGAGGAAAGTTGGAATACTTGGTTAGAACTGGCAAAATAAAAGGAAAGAGAGATCGCGGACGACAAAGAGAGAAAATACTGGATATCTTGGTGTCATGGCATGGAAAACAGCCAACAACAAAACTCATACGATGCACTGTGGATAGAAGATTGTGGAGGGACATGATCGCCAACGCCAACCGGTACGGCACATGATGATGAAGTATTGTCTTTTGTAATTTTTGTAACGGCCCATGTAGTTTTGTGTTAAGTGAGTGTAAATGCGTTGTTTGGTGATATTTACATCTTTCGACCTAACCGTATTCGACATGGCGTTTTTGAATACCGGGTTGCTCATCCTCTCACTCCCTACTCGCTTGGTCAGACTAAACTAGTTGGGTCTGTTAACTAGATGGTTAGTCTGTTAATTAAATGGTTAGTCTGTTAACTGGATGGTTAGTCTGTTAACTAGATGGTTAATCTGTTAACTAGATAGTTAGTCTGTTAACTAGATAGTTAGTCTGTTAACTAGATGGTCAGTCTGTTATAACTAGCTATTTGGTTATGGAAGACCTCGGTATCACTGCAAACGAATTAAAATCCATAATTGCTCAACCGCCCGTGCCAGCAGTGCCAGCGTAATCATGACTAGATGCTCCGCGAAGAAGTGGAATATGATCTGGGAAGTTCTGGTTCACCGATCCTGGTGCAAGCAAGGAATCGCCGGCAACTTCAGCGCAATTGCTGTCTTCAGATGACCAATTAAAATTAAAAATGAGAATTTTTGTGAAATAACTGCCCAGATACTAACTGTACGGAGGAGAAATGAAAATAAAAATAGAAAAATAATTGTATGGATAGAGCTTTACCGACTTTACGTAATTAATAAGTTTTTTTTTAAAAAAAAAAGGTAAAGTAAAGTACCCCCGTCACGCCAAGTGGCGTACTGGGAATATGATGTTAGTGACCATAATTTTTACAGACCTTCGGCGCATGATTTATGGGGTAATGTGGTCGATATTACGCCCGTGCCGCTTTACTTTCCCAGAAAAAAAATCAGGTAAAAGGCTGGGTGTTCCCGGAGCCGTCGGTCGGGATCGAACCCTACCTCTTGTCCTTTGTAGTTCAGTTCATTAACCATTGAGCTATCGCGACTCCTTACGTAATTAATAGACGATACAAATTTGAACGACGTGTCGACTCAATAGACCTTCAGCAGGAAGAAACAAACAACACACACACATATGTAAGTAAATGAAATTAAAAACAAAATAATTTCGAACTAGTAAAAAGTTCGAAGTTGGAAGTACTAGTTCTAAATTATTTTGTTTTAGATGCTTCATTATTAGTTAGCTATGTAGGATGGAAGTTCCAGGGATGGGATTTCTCAAAAGAATGTTGGAAGTTCCGTGAACAGCTAAAAATACCAACACAAAAAGGGAGCTCCTAAAAACATAAGAAAGAAACAATCAACATTTTTCGGACGCATGAGAAGAGAAAAGTTTGAATACTTGGTTACAACTGGCAAAATAAAAGGAAATATATATCGCGGACAATAAAGGGAGAAAATACTGGATAGCTTGGTGTCATGGCATGGAAAATAGTCAACAACAGAACTGATACGATGCACTGTAGATAGAAGATTGTGGAAGGACATGATCGCCTACGCCAACCAGTACGGCACATGATGATGATGCTGATGTATAACTAATTTGATTTACTTACATATCTGTGTGTGTGTGTGTTGTTTGTGTGTTCCTGCTGAAGCCTATTGAGCCGAAACGTCGTTCAAATCTGTGTCGTCCATTAATCACGTAAAGCTTGAACCATACTATTTTTTTTTTCATTTCTCCTTCACATTCAGCTTTACTGCAACCTCGCATTTGTATGCATTTATTTGCATTGACCCTTTACTAATAGCAACGGCGATCAAGAAAATGAATGAGGATGGATTGACCACATCATTTTGAAGACCATCGTCATCATCATTGAGTGCCGTCTCCGCATCGAAGGTTGGCTACCATAGAGCGCCATTCTACTCTGTCTCTTGCTTTGATGGTGCAAATTGTCATAGGTTGACTTGTCAATCTTTTGATGTTACTCGTCCATGTTAGTCTTGGTCTGCCTCTGCCTCTTTTACCTTGTATTTTCCCTTAGAATATTACTTTTATTGGGCTATTGTGTCTTTTAGCATGCCCCCAAAATTGCATTTGTCTTGTTCTAATTGTGTTTAGTAGTTCTCTTTTAATTTTTAGTTCTTTTAAAACATCATCGTTTGTTTTCTTTTCTTTCCATCCAATTCTACTTATTCTTCTATATAATTCTTTTGAAGATCACCAAGCAATATTGTACAACAGTTAATGAACTGGAATCCCACAAGGAACTAGGCCAGTTGGAAAGCAGACCTGGAGAAGAAAAGTCAGAACAAAGAATCACATAATCAAAGGCTGCAGGATGGACGTGGACTTAGATGGAGTAGATGTCACACAACCTTCGGCTGGGTGTGGTTGCAGCCCTCTACTCCCAAGTAGTTGCAAGGCTTAAGTCAAGTAAGCCAGTTATAAAAGTATCACAAAAATAACTAAACACAAACAGTACAATTATGAAGCAAAACGCTACGAAAACAACATTAAAAAAAAAAAAAAATAAAGTACCCAAGTCACGCAAAGTGGCGTATAGGGCATATGGTGTTAGTGACCATAAATTTGTGAGACCCTCGGCACATTTTTTGGGTAATGTGGTCGGTATTACGCCCGTGCCGCTTTACTTTCCCAGAAAAAAAAACCCGGTACCCATTAAAGGCTGGGTGAACCGGAAGCCGTCGGTTGGGATCGAACCCTACCTCTTTTGTTTTTTGTAGTTCAGTTCACTAACCACTGAGCTATCGCGGCTCCCTACGAAAACAACAGGCCGAGAAGATTCCCTGGGAATCAACGAAACGATTGATGGAATACTAATACAATGTAATATCCTCAAACGTGGCAAGACGTTCGGTCTATTCACCCGACTCACCGGCTTTTGGTAAACAACTTTTTTTGCAAAAGTGATGGCCACAAATCGAGAAAAGTCTAGAGATTGTGTAGTTGCCCTACACGGGATCACCGAGGCATTCTGTTAATTCAGGTCACGGCCAAAGACAACAAGAAAATGTTGGCCGCTAGTCTGAATAAATGTAAATTAAGCATAGGCCTACTCCAGGTAAATTACATCTCCATAAACCGTGTTCTGGGACACTGACAATGGCAGTACGAACCTTGTCTTTGTTCGCCGTGTTCTGGGACACTGGCAATGGCAGTACGAACCTTGTCTTTGTTCGCCGTGTTCTGGGACACTAGCAATAGCAGCACGAACCTTCTCTTTGTTCGCCGTGTTCTGGGACACTGGCAATGGCAGTACGAACCTTGTCTTTGTTCGCCGTGTTCTGGGACACTGGCAATGGCAGTACGAACCTTGTCTTTGTTCGCCATGTTCTGGGACACTGGCAATGGCAGTACGAACCTTCTCTTTGTTCGCCGTGTTCTGGGACACTGGCAATGGCAGCACGAACCTTGTCTTTGTTCGCCGTGTTCTGGGACACTGGCAATGGCAGTACGAACCTTGTCTTTGTTCGCCGTGTTCTGGGACACTAGCAATGGCAGCACGAACCTTGTCTATGTTCGCCGTGTTCTGGGACACTAGCAATAGCAGCACGAACCTTCTCTTTGTTCGCCGTGTTCTGGGACACTAGCAATAGCAGCACGAACCTTCTCTTTGTTCGCCGTGTTCTGGGACACTAGCAATAGCAGCACGAACCTTCTCTTTGTTCGCCGTGTTCTGGGACACTAGCAATGGCAGTACGAACCTTCTATTTTTTCGCCGTGTTCTGGGACACTAGCAATGGCAGTACGAACCTTGTCTTTGTTCGCCGTGTTCTGGGACACTAGCAATGGCAGCACGAACCTTCTATTTTTTCGCCGTGTTCTAGGACACTAGCAATCGCAGCACTAACCTTCTCTTTGTTCGCCGTGTTCTAGGACACCGGCAATGGCAGTACGAACCTTCTCTTTGTTCGCCGTGTTCTGGGACACCGGCAATGGCAGCACTAACCTTCTCTTTGTTCGCCGTGTTCTGGAACACCGGCAATGGCAGTACGAACCTTCTCTTTGTTCGCCGTGTTCTAGGACACCGGCAATGGCAGTACGAACCTTCTCTTTGTTCGCCGTGTTCTAGGACACTGGCAATGGCAGTACGAACCTTCTCTTTGTTCGCCGTGTTCTATGACACTGGCAATGGCAGTACGAACCTTCTGTTTGTTCGCCGTGTTCTAGGACACCGGCAATGGCAGTACGAACCTTCTCTTTGTTCGCCGTGTTCTAGGACACCGGCAATGGCAGTACGAACCTTCTCTTTGTTCGCCGTGTTCTAGGACACCGGCAATGTCAGTACGAACCTTGTCTTTGTTCGCCGTGTTCTATGACACCGGCAATGGCAGTACGAACCTTGTCTTTGTTCGCCGTGTTCTATGACACCGGCAATGGCAGTACGAACCTGGTCTTTGTTCGCCGTGTTCTAGGACACCGGCAATGTCAGTACGAACCTTGTCTTTGTTCGCCGTGTTCTATGACACCGGCAATGTCAGTACGAACCTTCTCTTTGTTCGCCGTGTTCTACACCGGCAATGGCAGTACGAACCTTCTCTTTGTTCGCCGTGTTCTACACCGGCAATGGCAGTACGAACCTTCTCTTTGTTCGCCGTGTTCTACACCGGCAATGGCAGTACGAACCTTCTCTTTGTTCGCCGTGTTCTACACCGGCAATGCCAGTACGAACCTTCTCTTTGTTCGCCGTGTTCTATGACACCATCAATGGCAGTACGAACCTTCTCTTTGTTCGCCGTGTTCTATGACACCATCAATGGCAGTACAAACCTTGTCTTTGTTCGCCGTGTTCTACACCGGCAATGGCAGTACGAACCTTCTGTTTGTTCGCCGTGTTCTGGGACACCGGCAATGGCAGTACGAACCTTCTCTTTGTTCGCCGTGTTCTGGGACACCGGCAATGTCAGTACGAACCTTCTCTTTGTTCGCCGTGTTCTATGACACCGGCAATGGCAGTACGAACCTTCTCTTTGTTCGCCGTGTTCTAGGACACCGGCAATGACAGTACGAACCTTCTCTTTGTTCGCCGTGTTCTATGACACCGGCAATGGCAGTACGAACCTTGTCTTTGTTCGCCGTGTTCTATGACACTGGCAATGGCAGTACGAACCTTCTCTTTGTTCGCCGTGTTCTAGGACACCGGCAATGGCAGTACGAACCTTCTCTTTGTTCGCCGTGTTCTAGGACACTGGCAATGGCAGTACGAACCTTCTCTTTGTTCGCCGTGTTCTAGGACACCGGCAATGGCAGTACGAACCTTCTCTTTGTTCGCCGTGTTCTAGGACACCGGCAATGGCAGTACGAACCTTGTCTTTGTTCGCCGTGTTCTAGGACACCGGCAATGGCAGTACGAACCTTCTCTTTGTTCGCCGTGTTCTAGGACACCGGCAATGGCAGTACGAACCTTGTCTTTGTTCGCCATGTTCTAGGACACCGACAATGTCAGTACGAACCTTCTCTTTGTTCGCCGTGTTCTAGGACACTGGCAATGGCAGTACGAACCTTCTCTTTGTTCGCCGTGTTCTAGGACACCGGCAATGTCAGTACGAACTTTCTCTTTGTTCGCCGTGTTCTAGGACACCGGCAATGTCAGTACGAACCTTCTCTTTGTTCGCCGTGTTCTAGGACACCGGCAATGTCAGTACGAACTTTCTCTTTGTTCGCCGTGTTCTAGGACACCGGCAATGTCAGTACGAACCTTCTCTTTGTTCGCCGTGTTCTAGGACACCGACAATGTCAGTACGAACTTTCTCTTTGTTCGCCGTGTTCTAGGACACCGGCAATGTCAGTACGAACCTTCTCTTTGTTCGCCGTGTTCTAGGACACCGGCAATGTCAGTACGAACCTTCTCTTTGTTCGCCGTGTTCTCAGACACTGGCTATAGCCACATGAACCTTCCATTGAATCCACCATTGGCGAACCAGCCTTCAATGTTATTTTGGCCGCTGTACAGGTTGCAGATAACAATGACAGATTTTGTAGGAGACCATTAGATCAAAATTCTACTTTGAAGGCCTGAATGGTTGCTAGGGCTGCTCCCTGTAGAGTACCTTCCCTGATTCATGCGGCCTGCCACTGGAGAAACAACAACTCTAATGTACTAGCAGCGCGGACTATCAAGAAAGCAACACAATCCTAGTTATGTCAATTATGACGCACTAAAAAACCTGGACCCGCCTTATTTCTGTTTTATGTCGGGAAAACCCGCAGTTCCCGGAATAGTTGAACTCCAGCAGTCTGGGACACAGATGGGTCTGTTACTGGGCACGTACGGAGGTCGCAGGCTTTCACGGTTCATGTTGGAGGTACAACTGTGAAGGAAGATGTGATGCTTTCATGGCTCAAGTTGGAGGCAGAACTATGCTCCACATTGGAGCTGAAAGCTACAAGAAGACTATAATTTCCCACAATTTCACACAAATTTTCACTGCACATCATAATGATGAACATAGAGTGCCGTCTCCGCATCGAATGTTGACTGTCGTGGTGCGCCATTCTGTTCTGTGTCTTGTTTTGATGGTGCAGGTTGTCATAGACTGACTTGTCCATCTTTAGATGTTATTTGTCCATGTTAGTCCTGGACATTACTTCAAATTTGGCGCCAATACCAAAGGGTGATTATAATATTATAATTACAGCAGTTGCACAAAATAAGAGTCCGGCAACATCAATTTTTCAACTGTTTATAAAATATACATATCTCTAGACCTTAAAAATCATACAAATTTACTGGAACGCGCTAAGGCTGGAAAAAAGCCTTGGCTTTATTATTATTATTGTTGTTTTGTTTAAAGATGTCCTGTAGCGTTACTACCGCTCATCATCATGTGCCGTACCGGTTGGCGTAGGTGATTATTCCCTTCCACAATTTTCTGCCCACATTACATCGTATCAATTCTGTTGTAGCCTGTTTTCTGTGCCACAATACCAACCTATCTAGTATCTTTTCTCTTTGTCGTCCGTGAGCTCTCTTTCCCTGAATTGTGCCAGTTATAACCAAATATTCCAACTTTCCTCTTCCCATGATGTGCCCGAAAAATGTCGACTGTTTCTTTCTGATATTTTTATGAGCTACCTTTTTGTGCTGGCCTCTTTGAGAATATCCTCGGTGGTCTTTTTATCTGCCCAGAGGACTCTCAACATTTTAATGAGAAATCCTACTTCTGTGATCTCTAATCTCTTTTAATTTTTTTTTTCTTTTTGGTCTACTGTCTATATGAATTGCTTACACAGGTTAGAACTAGCTCTATATAGCACCAATGAACTTTCTTTATCACGTCTATTGGCATACATTTTTGCACATGAGGTTTTTAATTTTCTGAAATGATATTTTGGCCTGAGCTATTCTGTTTTTCAATTTTGTGGTGCATTTTCCATCTGATGTTATGCTTGCTTCCATAGGTTGCTAACAAAAGAATAGGAATGGCAAAAAGTAATTTTAATGTCATGAAGGACATACTAACATCAAAACAAATAACACCAGAGCTAAAACTAAGATTAGCAAAATGTTACATCTTCTCAATATTCCTATATGGTGCTGAAACATGGACATTAGACAAGAAAACAGAACAGAGAATTGAAGCCTTTGAAATGTGGATATATAGAAGAATAGGTAGAATTGGATGGAAGGAAAAGAAAACAAACGACGAAGTCTTAAAACAACTAAAAATGAAAAGAGAACTTCTGAACACAATTAGAACAAGACAAATGCGATTCTTAGGCCATGTTAAAAGACACAACAGCCTACTGAAAGTGATCCTGGAGGGGAAAATACAAGGTAAAAGAGGCAGAGGCAGACCAAGATTAACATGGACGAGTAACATCAAAAGATGGACAAATCAACCGATGACAACCTGCACCATCAAAGCAAGAGATAGAGCAAAATGGCGCTCCATGGTAGCCAACCTTCGTTGCGGAGACGGCACTCAATGATGATGATGATGATGTTATGCTTGCTTGCGTTCGCCCGATGACTAAAGTATTCTAGAGTATTCGTAGACTGTGGAATTCCTATTCGTCATCCGTCCTTTAAAGGACATTAAGTGGACGTGTCTGCGTTGTGTTGTGGTTTGCAGTATAACTCTTATATTTGCGCTTTTCGGCCCAACACATCCGACTTCAGCACATTTTTGAGTACCGGGTTGTCTTCCCTCTTTGATCCCTCCTCGCTTGACCAGACTAGACAGGTTAGTCTGTTACTGGAGGCACCACGGAGAGGTGGAGCAGGGTCTGGATGGTTCTGGTTCACCGATCCTGGCGCAAGCCATCAGCTGTGGGTCGCTGACAACTTCCAGCTCTGGTGCTGGGAGGCGCGCCTTCGCCTCCCGATGTTATTATTGTGTCAAAGAATTTACTACTATTAATTAGAGAGTGAAATAATGGGTTTCCCTTTCTCGTGAGCGCAATGGCGTAGCGTCGATTCACAGCGCCGTGGCACGGCATGCATGTGTTCGGAGCATGACAAGCATTACGCCCCTTTTAACCTGCTATTTTAAACATTTATTATAACTAACTTATTTTTTCATTATTTTTGAGCCACTAAAAATATTGCTCCCGGAGCAAACGCCCCACAACCACCTCCCACGTTGCGCCGATGCATGGACACATCTGTTGAAAAAGCGTGGCCTATTATTCTCTATGAAGTTATCATTCCTTATCTGACTTAATGCTAAATATCCACGTAAATTTTTTTAGTATTGTAACCTGGAAGATGTGTTTTACAAACCTCGACATGAAAAGCGAGTCTCCCCACCGACTTGGTTTAATCGCGTGAGCTAGTTGTTCTTGACGGTTTACAGAGATGGGAGTTAAGATGGGCACAGCTAGAAACGAGAAACGTAGTGGGTGTGTAAGAAGACTTATCAACCAACACAGAACTGGAGTCGTCAGTCGCAGGACACTGCGGGACTTGCTGAGGAGGAGATCTGAGCACCTATGGACATGCTCGGAGTGCAATGATGATGACCAGCAGATAACTCAATAAGTCAATACAGTTACAGCCCATGAATCTCGTTCAAAGGTGCAGATTTGCCCAGCGACTTTTCTGATTCGGATTCGAAAGCCACTACAACAGACCTAATACCGTATGGTGTGTTTTTATGAGTTTTCTTTCACATTGTTAAAAAAAAATGGGATCTGGTCAATAACACCAAAGAATAGAATGTGGTCTGTTGTGAATAATTATTTTGTTTGTTGTGAACTTATCGACACACCTGCCTAGATTTATCATGAAATGATATCATGTTAATAACGTTAATGGCAAATTAAGGTGTTATGAGTAACGATGAAGAATGTAATCGTGTAGAATTATGGATTTATATCAGTCACACTTGGAGATAGATATACTGGCAGAGAAACATATGGGTAAGTAGGCAGATAGGCTGAATGTACCATGTAAGTAGGTAGAGAGAAAAAAATATTTATATATTATAAGGTAGTCATTTTTTAGAAAATAGACTTAAATATACATGTAGGTAAAAAAAGTAAAGTAAAGTACCCCCCGTCACGCCAAGTGGCGTATAGGGAAATATGGTGTTAGTGACCCTATATTTTACAGACCTTCAGCACATGATTTTTGGGGTAATGTGGTCGGTATTACGCCCGTGCTGCTTTTACTTTCCCAGAAAAAATCCGGTACCCATTTAAGGCTGGGTGAACCCGGAGCCGTCGGTTGGGATCGAACCCTACCCCTTGTCCGTAGTAGTCCAGTTCACTAACCACTGAGCTATCGCGGCTCCTACTAATTTTTAGGGAATTAGTAAAACCCAGGTGTCCTCGCCAGGGTACGAACCCCGGCTGTTGCCGTGGTAAGCCAACCGCCTATCGATTGCGCTAACCGGACACCCCGGTAGGTAGGTAAGCAGATACAAATATTGATAGACAAGACTATATATATATAAAGACTTATAGGTAAATAGGCAGTCAGACAGATAAACACAAGTTTCTGTGGTCAGATTTAAAAGTAGGTAGGCTTGCAGACAGATAGACTCTCCAATGTGCATAGATAGGTGGACAAGAAAAGTAATAGTAAACTCTCTACACAGAGCTTCGCAGCAGGAGACAATCTGATCATCAGAAGTACACCCGTCGAGCAAGTGTTTAGGCCCCTTGAGCTTCTTGACTCTCTAAGGGAGGTGGACCCGCTTGGATCATGACTCCCAGGCGTCGACCTCCTGCTGCATTGAACTGAAACTTACAATATATATTAGGCAAAAATAACAACACTTACTCTACACAACACTTCTGGTCTATTCTACGGTATATACCCGGTCGTATACTTACTTGTCTTAGCTTTAACCCTAGACATTGATGTCCTCTTCGTGGTGGCAGCGGTCTACAATGGTCGATGTTAACATGTCCTAGTGACATATTTTTAAAGTAGGCCTAATTGAACAATAGGGCTTCCGGAATCGCTTTGCTCATCTATTAATATAATTACCAACTGGATTATGTGCAATAGTCGACACTTTCTGGAAGCCGACCGAAACAAAATAAATAAAACAGTGACTGCAGCTTTTTTTTTCATCTTTACTTGAAAGAGGAGTTTTGCTATTTGAAAACATGAAATAGTGATCCTTTTGATTTTAAAACTGTACGAGCAGTTGAAAATGTGAACTTAAATGGTGCACATCCGGAGAAGTAGGTAAATAACGGTTCAAAAAATGTATTGAGTTATTTGCGGGTCATCATCATTGCACTCCGAACATGTCCATAGGTGCTAAGATCCCCTCCTCAGCAAGTCCTGCGGTGTTCAGCGACTGACGACTCCTGTTCTGTGTTGGTTGATCAGCCTTCTTATACGCCAACTAAGTTTCTCGTTTCTGGCTGTGCCCATTTCAACTCCCATCTCTTTCATACGAAGGAGTGACATGGACTCATAGTTGTCGAAGTCATGTGCCCTTCCCACATCTCAGAGGGCATTGCTGATGTCCGCCCGATCCATTGATTGACCGTCCTTAACGATAGCGCAGCTAGCCAACCTGTCCGCTCTTTCATTTCCCCGTACTCCCGCATGTCCTGGGACGTAGACAAAGATGACCTTACGAATTTTTGACTTCTACAATGACTCTACCTATTACGTACGTAAAGAGCCCGCCTCCACTTTTCTTATCATGCTCATCGAATCACTCAGTATGCAGACGTGGGTGTAGTCTTGTGACTCTAACCAAATAAATGCCTTGGTCACTGCCATCACCTCCATCGTCATGCTTCTGGTGGTCATAACGTATGCACCACTGTCTTCCTTGACTATTCTGCCTGCCTTCTTCTTCTACCTTTTAGCTCCCAGTGGAGCATAGGTCTTCAACAAACACTTTCCAAGTCGTTCTGTTTTTTGCAATTCTTTTAAGATCATTCCATGTCTTCCCCATCATCTTCATCTCTGCTTCGATCTGTCTTCTCCAAGAATTCCATGGTCTTCCTCTTTGTCTTTTCCCCTGGGGATTCCAAAAAAGGGCATGTTGTGTAATACTCTCAATTGGCTTCCGTAGTGTGTGTCCTATCTATCGCCATCGTCTTCGCTGTATCTCTTTATCCACTGGTATTTGACCGGTACATTTCCATAATTCCACGTTAGTGACTTTGTCCTGCCATTTCCATCCCTTTATTCTGCGCAAGCATCCATTAATGAAAGTCTGTACCTTCGTGATTGTCAATTTTGTTATTCTCCATGTTTCACAGCCATATAATAGGACCGACTTAACATTTGAGTTGAAAATTTTTATTTTTGTATTTAACCTAATTTCTTTGGATTTCCATATGTTTCCCAGTGCAATGAAAGCTCCTCTTGCTTTTGATATCCTTATTTTGGTATCATTTTCTGTTCCTCCCTCTTTATCTATATTACTGCCCAGATATACTAAAGGGAGGTCAAAAAGTAATGCACACCAATTTTTTTCTCGGCTAATAATAAAGATAGGAATATGAAATTTTGCACACTTGGAATATGACATGTTCCAATTATGTGTACCAAATTGCACAGCATTTTGATAAATATTACGCAATCTATGAACCGTTAAAATGGAGCTTGTCAACAATGTCCGTTACAAACAGCGAATTGTCATAGAATTTCTGGTTGCGGAAAAAGAAACTGTGGCAAACATTCATAAACGACTGTGTGCAGTGTACAAATGTTCTGCAGTCGATAGGAGCACAGTTAGTCACTGGGTTCAGAGAATTAAAGCTGCAGAAAGTGTACGAGTGGAGCTGCATGATTTACCGCGTTCTGGACGTGTTGCCTCGGCTACCAGCACAGACATGTTAAACCGGGATGATGCCATTATTCGTAAGGATAGGCGTATCACTAGTCAGCAATTGGCATTGCAGCTTACAGTCAGCAAGGGAAGTGCAATCGCAATTTTTAAAACTCTCGGATATTCAAAGATTTGCGCTCGATGGGTTCCTCGGTGCCTAACAAATGATCACAGAGTTCAAAGGAAAACATTCTGTTCTGAATTGTTGGAGCGTTTCGGTGTTGAAGGAGAAATGTTTTTGTCAAAAATTGTTATCGGTGACAAAACGTGGGCACATTATTATGAGCCTGAAACAAAAATGCAGTCAATGGAATGGCATCATCCGCAGTCACCAAAAAGAAAAAAATTCAAAACATCTCCATCAGCCGGAAAGGTGATGATCACTGTCTTCTGGGACATTGATGGTGTGATTCTTGTTGATGTAATGACAAGAGGTGAGACAATCAACTCGACAGCTTACATCAATACACTGACAAAACTCAAAAATCGGTTCCACAGAGTTCGGCCTAATAAGCTATCTGCAGATTTCTTGCTTCAACATGACAATGCACGCCCTCACACAAGTCTGGTAACACGGGAAGCAATCAACAAATTTGGTTGGACTGTACTGCCCCATCCTCCTTACAGCCCTGATCTGGCTCCCTCAGATTTCCATCTGTTTGGACCACTCAAAAAATTCCTGCGTGGGACACACTTTGACAATGATGATGATGTGATCCGTGCAGTTAAAAAATGGCTACGCGAGCAGGACAAAACTTGGTACAAACGAGGCATTCATGACCTAGTTTCGCGTTGGCGTAAGGCAATACGCTTGGACGGTGATTATGTTGAAAAATAGGTAGTGTAAAGGGGATGTTCAGCTACAATCTGTGAAAATTTCACACATTTTGCCCGAATAGTTTCCGAGAAAAAAATTGGTGTGCATTACTTTTTGACCTCCCTACGAAGATTGTACGTCAAGTAGAGGTATTTCTCCTAGTTTTATTTGGTTATTGCCAACTGCATTAATTCTCATAATGTTGGTCTTATCTCTTTTAATCTTTAGTCCTAGCTGTTGTGATCTCTCATCTAATATACTCATTTTATCCTGCATCTGTTGATGGCTGTGTGATAGGAGAGCTATGTCATCAGCAAAGTCTAAATCATCAAGTTGTTTGGTCAGTGACCACTGGATCCCATTTCTGTTGTTTTGAGTTATTTTCATAATCCAATCCATGGCCAGTAGAAAGAGAAATGGAGACAGAAGGCAATCTTGCCTTACTCCTGTTCTTATTTTAAATGCTTCTGTAAGCTGTCCTTCATGCACCACACTACATTTTGTTCCTTCATACATTGTTTTTATCAGGTTAATAAACTTTATGGGGATTCCGTAATGACTCAGCAACTTCCAAAGCATTCTTCTGTCTAAACTATCAAATGCCTTTTCGTAATCTACGAATCCAATATAAAGTGGAGATTTTAGTTCTAGACTTTGTTCAACTATTATACGTAGAGTAGTTATTTGATCAGCACATGATCTGTTCTTCCTAAAACCTGCTTGTTCATCTCTCAAGTGTTTCTCTATAGCTTCTTTTAGTCTCTCCAGAAGGATTCTGCCTAATATTTTTCCTGGCACTGATAGTAGCATAATTCCCCTATAATTTGTGCACTCCTTTAAACTTCCTTTCTTTGGTAGTTTGATCATATAACCTTCTCTCCAGTCTTTAGGTATTTCTTCCCTCTCCCAAATTTTATCCAATAGATCATGTAACATCTTGGTAGAGGTGTTAATATCTGCTTTGATGGCTTCCGAAGGAATTTCATCTGGTCCTGTGGCTTTACCATCTTTTAATAGTTTGATGGCTTTCATTATTCCTTGTTTGCTTGGTTTTCCGCAGTTAACGTGTAACTCTTCTTCTGCTGGTAGTATATCTGGAGGATTATTTGAGCCGGGTCTGTTCAAAAGTTCTTCAAAGGGCTCTTTCCATCTCTCCATTTGTTCCCTTATATTACTAAGCAGATTTCTTTTCTTATCTTTGATAAAGGCATTGATCTGTTTGTATTTTCCACCTAATTTCTTTGTGCTGTTGTACAGTTCTTTCAAATTCCCTTTATTTGCTGCTTCATCTGCCTCTTTAGCTAGTTCATCTATATATTTCCTCGTATCCCTTTTAATGCATCTTCTCACTTCTTTGTTCACCTCTGTGTAAGCTTCCTGTGTCTTGGCTTTATTACTTCTTGTTTTGCTTTTATTTATGTCTGCTTTCTTGTTCTTTCTTTCTTTAATTTTATCCAGGGTCTCTGCTGTCATCCATGCCTTATCCTGGCGTTCTCTTTTCCCCTGTGTTTCTTCTCATGTCTCTTTCCATATATTTTTTACCTGTTTCCAATGATCTTCTATATTTATTGTATTTTCTAGTTGTTGGAGGACTTGGTATTTGTTTGATATTGTGACTGCGAATTTATCTTTAATTCCTTGTTCTTTAAGAAACCCTACATTGAAATACTGTCTACCCTTATTCGTTGTAGTATACCTTTTTAATTTAATTTTTTTAAGTTTGGCTAACAGAAGATGATGATCAGAAGCTACATCTGCCCCTCTATATACTTTTACATCCTGTAAGGATGACTTAAACTTATTATTAATACATATGTGATCAATTTGATTTTACGTTCTATGTTCTGGTGACACCCATGTAGCTTTGTGTATTCTTTTATGTTGGAATATTGTTCCTCCTAGGCTCATTTGATTAAGGGCGCAGCAATTCACAAACATCTCTCCATTCTCGTTTATATCTCCAAGTCCATGTTTTCCCATAATCTCGTCGAAGCCTCTGTTGTTTGATCCTACCTTAGCATTTAGGTCTCCCATCAATATTATAATATCCTTGGCTCGTCTTGCATCCATCTGACATTGTAGCTGTTTATAAAAGTCATCTTTAACTGAGTCATCTTTATCGTTGGTTGGTGCATAGCATTGTATAATGTGTAATTTTATTTTGTTTTTGGTTGTTCTAAATGTTGCTCTCACCAGTCTTGGTCCCATTGCCTCCCATTCTATTAGTGTCTTCTGTGCATTCTTTGATAGCATTATAGCTACCCCTTCGCTATGTTGTGCTCCTGGTTCCTGGTGTCCTGATGATAAAATCATCTCCCCAGTATTCAATTTTATTCTCTCCGCTCCCAGCCATCTTGTTTCACACATTCCCAGAATATCTATCTTGTAGTTGGTCATCTCTGTTGCCACTTGTGCCGCTTTTCCCTGTTCGTTAAGGGTACGAACATTCCAGGTGCCAATTCTGGATGATTTCCTGGTAGACAAAGGGTGAGTCGGCAACCCGGACTCCTTATGGCTTTCTCCGGATTGCGTCATACGTATTCTGCCTGCCTAGTGTGCTGTAAATTCCCATGCCCTTCTTTAGTGTCGTATTACAGTTCCGTCTGTATAAATGACTGCATCATTCTCGGTGTTATCTCAGATGAGACCGTTGACGCTCACATTGACCACGACTAAGTTCTGTTGCCTACATTTCCTGTCGAGTGTGACAATACACGAAAATGTCCCTCTGAATGACGTAGAAACCTGGATCCACTCCTCAGCAGCGTTGATATTGGTAAGCCCAAACACCTGTTTGATAATACCTTCTGCTCGACCCACCCAAGATTTGCCTCTTTTAGCCTGACACCTTTCCATGTGTTAAGTTCGTGGTGCAATGGATGCTCTTTATCTGCACTTATCTTCAGTTATGCTCGTCAGTTATGCTAGTGCCCTCCAGATCTTGATTCTGTCATCCATGGTTGGAAAGTCCAGAAGATACCTCACTGCTACACAGGGAAAGTCCCTCGTACACCCCAAGATAATGCGCATAGCTTCCTTCTGTATTTTCTCCAGCTTGTCAATTTGGGTCGTGCTGATAGTAAGAATTGCCAGGGCATACGCGATTGGTGCGAGGACTAGTCCCTGGAATAGAAGGGTAAGTAGCTTATGTTCGATGTTGGCAGCTGCCATGACCTTCAAGCCGGCTAATCCTTTGCGAGATGTTATCACATGATCTACGTGGTCCCGAAAACAAAGGCTGCGATCAAACTTAACTCCGAGAAACGTCTTCACCTTTTCATCAGCTCCCATTCGTACAACTGGTGTACCTTGTTAACGATATGATTGTTAAGGGAGAACCATGCAACTGATGCTTCAGTAGGATTAACCAATGCACATGATTCTCCACACCAGGAAGCGATGCGATCGAATTCGTTTTGCATTGTGGAGGCGATTTCCGTTCTGTCGCTTCCCTGTCGATATACCAGAATATCATCAGCAAAAGTTATTGTTCTTCCTCTCCAATCCAGCTGTTGTTCCGTGATCATTATTGCGTACACGATAAATAGAACTGGTGACAATGGTAAGCCTTGTGGCAGCCCTGGACAAATCGATGTTGGCTCTGATGACCAACTTCCACATCTGAGTATCCCCTTCCTCTGAAACAGTGCTGCAACGACCAATCTAATGAAGAAGGGGTGTACCGCCAGTTTGAGGAGCATGTGCATGAAGTATTCATTCAAACGGTACCCTGTTGTATGCATCCTCCAGATCTTTAGCTGCAACACATGCCTCCTCTCGTCTGCAGAAGCCTTCGAAGATGTCATAGGCGAAAACTGCCGCATTGAGCCAACTCTTTTTTTGTTATATCTATAACCTTCGAGTGTGGGTGGGAAAGCGCGTGTCTGTTCAAGGTGACAAATGAGTATACAGGCAACTATTTTCTCCAGTAGCTTGTCCGCAGTGTTCTGCATCATGATGATTCTGTAGGCACTGATCTGAGAATGCTCCTCGTTTGGCTTCAATATTGGTAATAAGTAGCTGTGTACACACTCCTCCTTAATTAGACCACTCTGAATGCTGGCATTAAACTCTTTGGCCAGTTTTTGTTTTTTTAAGTCGTCATCTAAATCGTGTATGTCGTCGTACCGAACATAATCTGGACCAGGGGTAGGGTTTTGTGACCTTTTAAGGCTCAATAAATGTTGATCGTTATCATGAAATTAAAATGTTTTATACATGTTTGAGGAGAGGAATGAAAAATCGCTTTCTGTCAGAAAGAGCCACACAAAGAAAGAAGAAACACAAATGTCAAAAAAGACAATGTTACTTTCGATTACAGTTTGTGTAAGAGGCTTTGAATTTCAGAATGATAGTCTGTATACGATTATTGTAAATTCCGGACACATAAGAAAATTCAAGCTGCACCATTGCAGCTAATAAGTGCTATCGACAGCATACCAATTTCTACTGTTGAATGTGAGCGTGTATTCTCCCAGAAATACACAGTGCTCACATTGATAGGAGCTTCTCTACATATGAAGATTGCGATTTTATTGATTTTCATAAAAATATTGTCCTTTCCTACGTTTTTTAACTCTTAACTGCCTGGAAAAAAATATAGAATGAAATTATGCGCATTATCTTGGGTTGTACGAGGGACTCTCCCTGTGTAGCAATGAGGTATCTTCTGGACTTTCCAACCAAGGATGACAGAATCAAGATCTGGAGGGCACGAGCATAGCTGAAGATAAGTGCAGATAAAGAGCATCCATTGCATCACGAGCTCAACACATGGAAAGGTGTCAGATTAAAAGAGGCAAATCTTGGGTGGGTCGAGCAGAAGGTGTTATCAAATAGGTCTTTGGGCTTACCAATATCAACGCTGGCGAGGAGTGGATACAGGTTTCTACGTCATTCAGAGGGACATTTTCGTGTATTGTCACACTCGACAGGAAATGTAGGGAACAGAACTTAGTCGTGGTCAATGTGGAGGTCAACGGTCTCATCTGAGATAACACCGAGAATGATGCAGTCATTTATACAGACGGAACTGTAATACGACACCAAAGAAGTGCATGGGCATTTACAACACACTAGGCAGGCAGAATAGTCAAGGAAGACAGCGGTGCATACATTATGACCACCAGAAGCATGACGATGGAGGTGATGGCAGTGACCAGAGCATTTATCTGGTTAGAGTCACAAGACTACACCCACGTCTGCATACTGAGTGATTCGATGAGCATGATAAGAAAAGTGGAGGCGGGCTCTTTACGTACGTAATAGGTAGAGTCATTGTAGAAGTCAAAAATTCGTAAGGTCATCTTTGTATACGTCCCAGGACATGCGGGAGTACGGGGAAATGAAAGAGCGGACAGGTTGGCTAGCTGTGCTATTGTTAAGGACGGTCAACCAATGGATCGGGCGGACATCATCAATTCCCTCCGAGATGTGAGTCTATGTCACTCCTTCGGATGAAAAAGATGGGAGTTGAAATGGGCACAGCCAGAAACGAGAAACTTAGTGGGTGTATAAGAAGACTTATCGTCAATCGCTGGACACTGCGGGACTTGCTTAGGAGGGGATCTTAAGACCTATGGACATGTTCGTCAATCGCTGGACACTGCGGGACTTGCTTAGGAGGGGATCTTAAGACCTATGGACATGTTCGTCAATCGCTGGACACTGCGGGTCTTGCTTAGGAGGGGATCTATGGACATGTTCGTCAATCGCTGGACACTGCGGGACTTGCTTAGGAGGGGATCTATGGACATGTTCGTCAATCGCTGGACACTGCGGGACTTGCTTAGGAGGGGATCTATGGACATGTTCGTCAATCGCTGGACACTGCGGGACTTGCTTAGGAGGGGATCTATGGACATGTTCGGAGCGCAATAATGATGACCCGCTAATATCTCAATAACCATACTTGAAACAGTAGATGTTTCATTAAAAGTGTCGTTGTACAGCCTATACCGTGAAGCCTGCCCACTAATGCGCCCTTATGTCCAGTTATTTAATATGCATGCACTCTCTAGTGTTGGAAAAGAATCAGAACTGTACTGCGCTGAACTCGGGTCAGTGAGAACAATGACACTGTTTTCTTATGACAGAAATCCATCGTAGAGACACAATGGCTCAAGACGTATTGAATTCTTTACCAAACTTATGAACATTAGTGTAGTTAACCAGCAGGCTGTCAGACAAATGACAGGAAACAGTCTAAGAAATAAAATCAGAAATGAACTGAGAAAAAAGCTAGGAATAGCCCCGCCATAGAATATATAAAGAAACAACAGATAAAATGATTTGGCCACGTGACAAGGTAGAAAGAACAAAACACAGCACAACGAGCCTTCAACAAACGTTGTGGAGAATACCAGACCCTATGGTCGACCACGAAAAAGATGGATGGATAGAATATTAGAAGCACTAGGAAACATAACAGCAGCAGAGGCGAACAGAAGAACAAATTATATCTCCAATCGACGCTGAAAGGCAAATGAGGAAAGAAAGCAGAAAAAGAAGAAGCAGGCAGTTTGTGGTGAGCGATGGGCACGGTGAACCCTGCTTTGGGTGCATTATTAAACCAGAAAAGTGCTAACGTCTAATGGGTAACATTGAGTGAAATCCTTTCTCATGTTTAAAACTAGGGTGGGTGAGACAAATTTGAAAACGCCATCCATATAATATAGCTCTGAATCAAAGAACAGAAGGCTGTAGACTGTTGATTCAGTAACCAACCAATAAACCAGCTATCCAATACAAAGTAATAGTAAAAAAAGTAAAGTACCCCCCGTCACGCCAAGTGGCGTATAGGGAAATATGGTGTTAGTGACCCTATATTTTACAGACCTTCAGCACATGATTTTTGGGGTAATGTGGTCGGTATTACGCCCGTGCTGCTTTTACTTTCCCAGAAAAAATCCGGTACCCATTTAAGGCTGGGTGAACCCGGAGCCGTCGGTTGGGATCGAACCCTACCCCTTGTCCGTAGTAGTCCAGTTCAAAGTAATAGTACACTCAATAAATAAAATAGATAGTTATATACCCTCTAACACTAATAATATTTGTCTCTAATGGCGTGACTGTCTTTCACTGGCTATTGACTGAAAGTTTTTTTTTTTCCAGGGAAAGAACTAAATATTTTCAGCATGCTCGATCACTGACCTTCACGCACCATTCTCCTGCAGTTTGTTTTAAATCTGTTTTTCTTTCGTTTTCTTTCCCGAGCCCATTTCACTGCAGTTCTTGTGATTGTTGCTTTGTTTATCTTACGAACACTGACCGTGGCAGTGGTATAAAGTGCAAGCTAAACTTGCTAAAAAAAAAATGTGGCATCGTCTAATAATCGATCAATAAACAGCACACTAGTATGACCGTCAATAAAAGACATGATAGTGTCAGTAACCTTTTGTTTAATACTGTTTCCGTTAAAACTTATAAGATGGACGTGTCGTCTTCGACACGTTATTTAACGTAGGAAGAAAGTACTTCACTGTAAAATAAATAATTAAAAATGGGCGTTCCCCACTTGATGAGTTATTTAAGTTTTGTTTCATTTAACACTCTTCAGGTAGAAATTTTACCCTGATCTAATCACGGAAATATTGCAGAAGCCAACACAGCAATCATGGTCTGATAAAAAAAAATGAGAATATTATTATTAATCGATTTCGTTTACTATTTCTTAGCGGGATAGTGATCTGGTAATAGGTTTTACAATCAACAATGTGAATTAATTCATCATAAGGTGTTATAAATGTAAATGATAAATGAGGCAAACGCATCTTTCTCGGTAAGTTCAGCAAAGTTTGTCAACACAGTCGTCAACACTTAACTTTACTACTTTACTACTACTGAAGTTACTTAACCTTAACCTTACTACTTTACTAATTTACTAAACAGTAGTAAACAAATTAACTAATTTGATTTTTGATTTTGACTTTGAAAGTTGTTTTTTTTTCCAACTGACTACAACCGGATTTAACTTTAACCTTAAAATTTAATAGAAATACAATTTCATTAAATTAAATATAATTATTTTACTTGCTATAAATAAGTGTCTTAAGAATTTAAATGTCATAAGTAAGTTAAGTAAAGTAATTAGTAGTAAAGTAATAATACCACCACTCAATACTCACTACACTGCTACTACTATTAACTATTAAATTACTATTACTACTATTACTTCTACTACTACTACTTAGACTACTACTACTACTAGTAGACTACTTAAGATTACTTATTAACTCTGCTAGAGACTATAATAATACTTATACTTATAGTACAAGTTGAGTAGTTAATAAAGTACTAGTAGACTTCACTTAATAATTAATAATAAACTTACTTACTTAACTTATTAGTTATTAGTAGCAGACTCACTGAGGCACTAGTCACTTCAACTAACTTTATTAATAGTGACTAGTGAGACTGCTTAATATATATATATATATATATATATATATATATATATATATATATATATAGATGACACGGACATACGACTAATATATAATTTATACCGGGAGGAAACAGCAATAATAAAATATAATAAAGAGAGCAGCTCTACACCCATTGATATAAAAAGTGGAGTAAGACAAGGATGCATAATCACCAAGCTTGTTCAATCAATACACTGAGCAAATCTTTAAAAACATCACAGAGATGCCAGGCATAGAAATTAATGGAAAGATAATCAATAACCTAAGTTATGCTAATGATACTGTACTACTAGCAGAAAATCCTAAAGATCTACAACAGTTACTTAATGAAATAAACTTGACAAGCAAAAAATATGGACTAGATATGAATATCAAAAAGACTAAAACTATGATCATAAACAAAGGAAATACTCAAAACCTACAAGTGGATATCAAAATAGAAGGAATAGACCTTGAGACAGTTCAGAGATACAACTACCTTGGCCACACTATAACCAGTGAAGGAAATGAAAAACTGAAATAACAAAAGAATAGGAGTGACAAAAAGTAATTTTAATACCATGAAAAGTATCATCATCATTGAGTGCGTTCTCCGCAACGAAGGTTGGCTACCATGGAGCGCCTTTCTGCTTTGTCTCTTGCTTTGATGGTGCAGGTTGTCAAAGGCTGATTTGTCCATCTTTTGATGTTACTTGTCCATGTTAGTCTTGGTCTGCCTCTGCCTGTTTTACCTTGTTTTTTCCCCTCCAGGATTACTTTTTGTAGGCTGTTGTGTCTTTTAACATGGCCCAAAAATCGCATTTGTCTTGTTTGAATTGTGCTTAGTAGTTCTCTTTTCATTTTTAGTTGTTTTAAGACTTTATCATTTATTTTCTTTTCCTTCCATCCAATTCTACCTATTCTTCTATATATCCACATTTCAAAGGCTTCAATTCTCTGTTCTGTTTTCTTGTCTAATGTCCATGTTTCTGCACCATATAGGAATATTGAGAAGATGTAACATTTTGCTATTCTTAGTTTTAGCCCTGGTGTTATTTGTTTTGATGTTAGTATGTTCTTCATTACATAAAAATTACTTTTTGCCATTCCTATTCTTTTGTTTATTTCAGTTGTACATTTTCCATCACTGGTTATAGTATGTCCAAGATAGTTGTAGTTCTGAACTGTCTCCAGGTCTATTCCTTCTATTTTGATATCCACTTGTGGGTTTTGAGTATCTTCTTTATTTTTGATCATAGTTTTAGTCTTTTTGATATTCATATCTAGTCCATATTTTTTGCTTGTCATGTTTATTTCATTAAGTAATTGTTGTAGATCTTTAGGATTTTCTGCTAGCAGTACAGTATTGTCAGTATATCTTAGGTTATTGATTATCTTTCCATTAATTTGTAGGCCTGGCATCTCTATGATGTTTCTAAAAATTTGCTCAGTGTATAGATTAAACAAGCTTGGTGATAGGATGCATCCCTGTCTTACTCCTCTTTTTATATCAATGGGTGTAGAGTTCTCTTTGTTATATTTTATTATTGCTGTTTGCTCCCAGTATAGATTACATATTAGTCATATGTCCATGTCATTCTAGATGTATCTCTTTTAGGCATTCTATAAGTTGTTTGTGGTGTACTCTATCAAAAGCTTTGGTGTAGTTTATGAAGCAGGCATATATTGGTTTGTTTACTTCTGTGTATTTTTCGATTAATGTTCTCATGCAGAATATGGCTTCTTATGAAAAGTATACTAACATCAAAACAAATAACACCAGGGCTAAAACTAAGAATAGCAAAATGTTATATCTTCTCAATATTCCTGTACGATGCAGACACTTGGCGATTAGACAAGAAAACAGAACAGAAAATTGAAGCCTTTGAAATGTGGATTTATAGAAGAATAGGTAGAATTGGATGGAAAGAAATGAGAACAAATGATGAAGTTTTAAAGCAACTAAAAATGAAAAGGGAACTGCTTAACACAATTAGAATAAGACAAATGAAATTTTGGGGAATGTTAAAAGACACAACAGCCTACTCAAAGTAATATTGGAAGGGAAAATACAAGGTAAAAGAGGCAGACCAAGACTAATATGGACGAGTAACATCAAAAGATTGACAAGTCAATCTATGACAGCCTGCACCATCAAAGCAAGAAACAGAGTAGAATGGCGATCCATGGTAGCCAACCTTTGTTGCGGAGAGGACACTCGATGATGATGATGAACTTTTTAAATACTGTACCTACTCTTTCAGTTTCATATATATATATATATATAATATATATATATATATATATATATATATATAATAATAATAATTTAATCAGGATTTCCCTTTTCCCATTCATTCTGGATAATCGAGTCTACTGTATATACTTTGTATATACTTTTTTTCTCTTTCTGTAATGTGTCTCCACAGTAGTTGTAGAGGAATCTACCTATTTTCATTATTTCAAGAGCTATGTTGGTGGGAGTATTGTAGCTTGTAGGAACTCCCTAGCAAGACAGTTTGATGGGTAATGACCAGACTAATTTTAGCTGAAATAAAACACTAATTACAATCTACTTAGGAGAGAAAAGATTTTAAACCTCTTGTAGATTTTTGAATATGAAACATATACACCACCAGACAGCACCCCTTTGAGAACTTTAACACTCAGAAACAGTGGAAAGATTGTAAAAAGGTAGACCTAGAAGATGATAGATTCATAAATATTATGATGTATAGCATGCAAGAGAGACAGTACAGAGCATTGACCCGAACACTCCATTTTTCCTTGACACTAAAAAGCAACAGAGGCAGACGAAAGTACAATAGTAAGTAAAGCAGAGGAGTCTTGCGACTCCAGACAGATAATTCTTTAGGAGAAGGAAAACTTGATAAGACCTTTGCTATCTTATCTGTAATCCGTAAAGAAAACATATCTGATTAAACAATTTAAAAATGGGGACATTAATGGCGCAAAATATGTCAGCAAGAAATAGGTGCTGAGGCTGAAAACCATATTGTTACACATGTATTGAAGACTGTCTCTCTTTTTTTGTAAAGAGGAAAACCAGACAAAAGAAGAGGTGGAACTACAGTAGAAAAGAATGGATTTTATGGCTATGTCTTTGTTTTGATGATCGTCAGACAACTATGCAAAATGAGAAATATGAAAATTTATGATTCCAGAACTCCTAGTGTTTAAGGAACAAATAAGTGGAATGGCAGTTCTAATCTATGAATGAGTTAAATAAGCTGAAAATAAAGTTTAAGGTTTAATTCAATTCAACAGTCTAGTTTGTCAATTATCTCATTAATGAAAATGATGCAGAAAAAGAAAATTAGATTGTCCTTAGAGTTTGCTTTCTTAAATTTTTTAATACAGACTCATTTTTGTATTATGGACATGTTTGGAGTGCTATGATGATTACCCACAAATAACTCAATAACTCATTTTTGTATTTTGATTATTATTATTATTATTTTTGAAAATTTCTTTACAGCTAAAAAGAAAAGCAGTAGAATTGAGTCACAGGTGATGGTGGAAGTTGCTCAGTCCATGATGGGTTCTTCCCAAAACTGGCCATTCATTGTCAACTTGGGTAACAGTATAATAGGAGTTGCATTGCTGACAATGCCCTTTTGTTTTCAAAAAGTAATTCATCTTTTTATGTTTCTTTTATTTCTTTATTTCAAAGCTTAGTTGCTTAGAGATTAGTATTTAAGGGCTGAAACTAAATAATAGAGTATGATAAGTGAATGCTTGAAATATAGAGATTAAGATGATTTCTTCTTCTTAGTATTCACCTGTTAAGTAGATGTGGATATGTTGTGTTTGCTATGGCAAAGCCTGTGCTTTTAGTCCGAACACTTCCATCTTCAGCATAGGTAGATTTGCTAACAATTTTTGCCTGAGAAGTGGCCATTTTTGGCTTACTCTTTTTTTTTTTTAACTGCAAAGGGTTCTTTAAAGTTTGTTGTGCACATGAGACCTCCTGTTTGTCATTGTTATCTGTGAGGGCTAGATATTGGATCTCATTAACTGGAGACTGCGGATTTGAAGTGAAAAATTCCCATCACATTGTGGTGGGATTCAAACACAGGACCTGCCTGTCCAATTTCTACAATAACTGGTCTAAGGTGTTGTTTGTTAGATTTGTTGCTGAATTTTTTCATTTGCCATAAGTCAGAAAAGTGTGACTGTGAATAAAGATTATTTTCATTAGAATCTGGTTTACATTTATCTTTCTAGGTTTTTTTCATTTTTGTACCATTCTATTATCTATTTCTGAATTATATTCCCCATCCAATGATTAGATGAAGACATATAATTCATTGAGAAAAAAGAATATCTCCGTGCTGCTAGTTATGTCATTAAAAGGCAGTTAAAGAGAGTTGCATGAGAATAACAAAATCATCATGTTGAACAGATGACAACAGAAATCTCCACTGCCAGAACACAAATGACTAAGGAGCAGATTTGTCAGAAGGCCTAAGTTTTGGTTGTCATGTGTTATTTTTGGGATTGAACATTTTAAGCAAATTATTATTGATGATAAAGTTACTGAAATAATTTAATCTCTTGTCCCACTGTTTACTTCTCCTTGACACCTGCTTGATCATCCTAGGTGTAGTAGAATTTATCTGTTTTCAATTGTTTGTTGATGTTGTTCTCGTTTTCTGAAGGCCTCATGTAGGCCGAAACATCAGTATTTTGTTGTGTTCCTTGTTTGTAAAGCTGTCACCATACCTTATAGGAGTGTATGTTACACCCCACTACTGGCTCCTTGCCACCAACTTTACCACAGCACTGCAATTATTTGCCTATTCCCTATCTTAAATCATACATGTTCTTGCCTGTAGAATAATGCATTTATTTTCTTACAGTGTGGCATATTGCTCAGCATGCTGGTTCTACTGTTTTGTACATGGCTCACATTGATCTCATGCCATATGTTAATGAAGGCTGGCATTAACTCAAGGCGCCGGTCATATGAATTCTTAGGTGAGTCTAAATAATATTATTTTCATTGCTAGTGATGTGTACTAGTATGTATTCAGCCTATAAGGGCATTGGATACTGTTATAAATATCAGTTAAATGCCTGAAACATGTGAACAAGCACCGCAGATTAATTATCGTGTATTCACAAATGTTCACTAAACAAAATGCTACAGCTCCTTTTTTAGCTGTTAAAGACAGGCAAATTAATAGAAAATACAACTTTGCCAATATAGACCTTAGCCACCGAAAGAAGAAGTAGAGTGCTACAATATAAGTACAGACATATCTCAACTGACAAAGGGGTTACATTATATAAAAACCCATTGTAAATAAGAAGTATCAGAAGTCAAATGTAGCATATCCTGCTCAATTTTGGATCAGTCTTCCAGAATACCATATAATTTATAGCCCATTTGTAACTTTTGTTTTGTTTTCCAACTAGATTTAACTAAACAAACATGGCTAAATATAAAAAATGACATAGTATTTCCTCTCAAAACATGTATTCCCATTGTGCTCACTCGTATTATAACTAAAAAAAATAATAACTCGAATGATCATACATCAAGTTATACCTGTAATGCAATATCTTTAGCTTTACTTTTAATACGAAAATAGACTGCGTCCGTATGAATTTGAAATAAATATATTATGGTTTGAAAGGGATGTCTAAAGAGTGTACAAGTTGCATACTGTTAGAACTACTTCATCCTGTCTGCTTATGGTATTGTGTCATTTATATAGTGACATTTTGAAAGTAGCATCATATTTTTTAGGGCTAAAGCAGTGAGGGCATTTACTTGTAAAATGTACTGAATTTCTCATTCGCCTTTTAAGCATAACATTTTGTTTACAATATTTGCATTGCTGATATGAAGTAGAAAGAAGTATATACAATTTATAGTTACTTCCTACATTTATTTTGTTTTCAGCTTATTATACTCATGGTGCGACTGGAAAGTTTGTTTCAGAAATTGGGTAAGTTTATAAAATCATGAGAATGAATAATGTTGCATATAATTAAAATGTAATAGACATAATACACAGTATTATAATATAATCAAATAATAGACATAATACATACTAAGTTATTACCCCAAATATCAAGTGCCGAAGGTCTGTAAAATTTATGGTCACTAACACCATATTCCCTATACGCCACTTGGCATGACGGGGGTACTTTACTTTTTTTACATACTAAGTTGGAGCATGTTAAAAACACAACAGCCTACTAAAAGTAATATTGGAAGGGAAAATACAGGGTAACAGAGGCCGACCAAGACTAACATGGACGAGTAACATCAAAAGATGGACAAGACAGCCTATGATAACCTGTACCATCAAAGCAAGAGACAAGGCAGAATGGCTTGGTAGCCATCCTTCAATGCAGAGGTGGCACTCGATGATGATGTATAGACATAAAGACTGTGTAAATCCATCATAAAGTTGGGAATTGCTACAATTAAACTAACAAAAATTGCATATATCATGTCCACGTTTCTATCTTCACATTTGATTTATATATTTTTAGGCCTCTTTTATAACATAAGTTTTTAGCATGCTTTTTTTCCCATATCATTGGTTGCCTTATGATGATGATGTCTAATTTGTGTATGAGTGTGCCACACACATTTTTTAGTAAGAAAATTTTTTTTTACACTGCTATCTTGATTTCCTTAGAATTTTGTAGATTCTGTTTTGTTTGTCTTTTGTTTCAGTATTAGACATTTCTAAACCTAAACATTGGTTTGTTGTTTTAATATTGTGTTATCCACAAAGCTGAATCTTCCTACTTTTGTGTTTTGCAGATTATAATTAAGTCAGTTGATTTGCTTTTTTTAAAGTAACAAAAGGACAAAAGTAGGTTGAATGCTTTTTTTCTGAAACTTATTTCAGAACAAGGACAGCTGAAAGGAGTAATGGAGCCATTTTGTATTTAAGCCAACACCCAAAGAATCTTTGAAATGCATTAGATAAAAGTAGTCTGCCTTTTTTGGTCATGTCGTGAGAGGAGGAACATTTTAAATTATTGAAATAGAGGGAAAAATATGAGAAAAGAGAGATATAGCAAGATAACGAAAATATCAGAGCAAAACAGTTTGGTGTCGAAGTAAATGAACAGTAGAATCTCTGAGGAACATTGGGGACAGAATACATGGAGGGAAACCAATTGTGTACATCTGAATGGCACCTGTGATAGTTATTTCTGAAATAAAATAACTGTTGAACAGTTTAATGCATAAATATGTCATATTTTGATGCTTTAATCAAATAGCCTTTATCAAGAGCAGCACAACATATATAAACAGAATATTAGATTTAAGAGTAATAGGAAACTCTTTATACAGAGCTTCACAGTAGGAGTATATCTGATCATCAGAAGGGAAACTCTGTCGAACAAGTGTCATTGTAAAAGGGAGAGGAGGGGGTGGTGTGCTGGGTCATGACTCCCAAGTGTCGACTTACTGCTGCATTAAAAATTAATGAATTAAATTTAATAATATATACAAGATTCATCACTGTCTATCACCATGTTGGTCTCTTATTTTGTTGACTTCTTACTATGCCATTTTCTTAAACAGTGTGGTTTCTTGTCTCTTTGTTGCTCATTGTCTCATTTTCCCCCCAATTTTCCAGTTATCACAATACATTCTAGCTGATCCCTGCTTATTTCACGAGCATAGCATACAATGGCGATTGTTTCCATCAGATATTGATAGCAAGATTTTTATTTGGCCTAGGCTCCTTTAAAATGTTCTATAACCCTTCTTTAAAAACAAAATATTCTTGGAGAAGGCAGATGGAAGCAGAGATGAAGATGATGGGGAAGACATGGAATGATCTTAAAAGAATGGCAAGAAACAGAACAGCTTGGAAAGTGTTTGTTAAAGACCAATGTTTCACAGGGAGCTGAAAGGTAGAAGAAGACCCTTTTTTAATTGTTCATCATTTCTCATACGCTGTTAATATCTTCCCAATTGTATATTTGTTAACTTGGTTAAATGCTGCTTCTTGGTATATGAAAATGATGTACAGAATATGTTAGTGTTCTGTCTTCTTTTCTGCTGTTTTTAACTGCGTCAGTATAGCCTCTATTTTTCCAAAAACCCATTTGGGAGTTTGTGATCTGTATCTCTATAATTGGTCTTAGCCTTTTCTCTATAATTTTGGTGTATAAACTGTTAGCACATATGTGTTAATAAATATTTCCTGTTTGCACATATATTCTTATACCTTTTCTGTCATCTCATTCACACCAATTTTTTCCTCTAGAATGATTGGCTTCCAGTTGGGCACTCTTATTGCTCAAATTGTTGTTATTGGAGACTTGGGTCCTGCTATTGTAACAAAGTTTCTTGGAATAGAGGTATGTATAAAAGAAACCATTGTAGAATTTAAGTTATTTTAAAAAAATTACTTAGAATGATAAGATGACCATGTTGATTTGAAGACTATGTGGTGCTTTGAGAGTTATAGTGTTTTAACTTTGCCAATATTTGGAAAGCTGTAAAATATTTTACCAGTATAATATATATGACACTATATGACAAGTGTATTATGATTGAATATGTGAGGCTGCAGTAAAGCCAACTAGAGAGGAAAGAAAACAGTGTAGACAAAGTTGTATGGTTACCGCTTTACAATTAATTTTTGTCTTGTTCTGAATCTTAGACTGGTCAGAAGTACTATAATTAAAAAAAAAATATATATTAAACAAATTTTATATAAAAATTTAATCTTTTTTTTTCTTAGTTTGTTTTTAGCTTTTTTTCCTACTTTGTCCTTGTTTGTGTGTGTTGTTTATGTCCCAGCAGAAGGCTACATGTTAAGTCACAACATACAATCGTTTTGAGTTGTCTTTTATCACCATAAAAATTAACCATACAATTTAAAAAAGCAAGATTTTTTTTCTATTCTCCTCTGCAACATGATTGCTTTGCTATTTTGCAGATGTTAACATACACATATGCAATCTGTTATGTAGATGTGCAGAAAAATGTAATCATTTTAGATAATGTTGCATATTTTTTATAGAATAGTTGTAATAATGAAAAGTGTCAGACAATCATACATTTCAATAATATTTGAGATTTCTGGTATAACAAATCTATTTCATGGGCAGAACAAAAGAGATTATATACAGCAGAGATTCTCATATTTTATGGTTTGGCTCCTTTTGGTCCGATTAAATCCTACCTGCCCTATTGTCTATTAATCATGTAACCAACAATTATGTAAATCCTTGCCACAGTTTCTTTCTGACATATTTCAGATCAGTGTTTGGCTTTTGTAGTTTATATTGCTTTGTTTTTTTTATAATAGTATTTACCTATCATATTGATCTTTGTGTGTTTTCTGTTTTGTATCTGAAAAAGGCTTTTGCAGAAACTAATAATTTAGTTGCTGAATACAATTTCATGTTTATTTTGTATAAGATTAAGAACAATGGAAATGAGGCATGAACAGTAATGAAACAGACAGAACCCTGGAGGCCACAAAGATTTGGTTTTTTAGAAAAATGTTCAAGAGTTTCCCAGACAGTTATAGAGACCAGTGAAGAAATTATTAGTGAAGCCAACACATACACACATAAGCTTCAAGCACATGCCATAAAGATGCAGTCATTAAATTATGGGCATAATGTGAGATAAGGGAAACTGGAAAAACATGTCAGAGAGACAAGATATTGAGAGTATTACATAGTGGCATGGATATTTGTGTGGAACTGATTCATGATACTTGGAGAGAAGATTGTTGAAAGATACAAACACTAACTAACTCTGCACAAGAGGAAAAAGAAGCTTCTTCAGAATATAGAACTTTAAAATTAGAAAGACAACTATTGAATAGTGTATATATATTTATATATATATATATATGATTTGTATATTAATTTTAATGAAATGAAGGACAATTAATATCTTTGTTGTCATATATTCTTTGTGTTTTAGTTTTGTTAGGTTATTATAACACTTTACATTTCTATGACATGACATCTTCTTTATCACAGAACAGTCCTGGTCTACGCACTGCCTTGATGATTTTGTTATGTATGACCATTGGACTACCAATGGCTCTTATTAAAGACATTAGGGCTGTCAGCAAAGTTAGTACAGTGTGCGTGGCTTTCTACTGCTCCTTTATTGTTTATGTAAGTACATTTCTGTCTTAATGAGATCACCATATATTAGTCACTTAGGTTTTTTTGCCTTCTAGTAAATTACAGAAATCCCATACCAAGTACAACATTTATATTTCATACTTCTTAGCAGGACCGACCTCATTGTACCCTGGACAGCTCAGTCCCTCTAACACAAGGTGAAGGCTGCATGCACAATCTGTATCTGAATTGACAATCCACTTGGTTTCAGGTTTAATTTAACATTCCTGTAACCGCAGAATCACAGCTTCCTTGATTTTTGTGTGCCTGTTTTCAGACTAAAAACGAGGCCTGGGTGGTCTAGACATAAGATGTCTGCCTGCGGATAAGAAGGTCCCGGGGTTCGATTTCCAACAGATGGTGGAGAAATTTAAAAAAAAGAGAGAGAGAGAATCTGTGGTTTATTCATGACTTTACCCTCACCTGGTCTCAGGGTAGTGAGATTCGATGTCTATTCCTCTTGGATAACAGGGAAAGATAGGAGGGTTCTGTGAGCATTCTGTGCAAAGAACCTTTAGCAGTTGGAAATCAAAAAGAGTTGGCCTCTGCTTGGGCAAAATTAATAGGAAATAATCTACCCGAAAAGTTAAAACTCTTGATGATAAAAATGAGACTATCTCTGAAGTAAGAGAATATCTGCTTGTATGGTGAGGGACACTGAGCACACTGCTGCCTGTATGAAAATAGGAAAAAGTGATATTCACACAAAATTCAGTCCATCAGGACCTTGCTATAGCTCGTTTCAAATCACGTGCCCAACTTCAAAATGCTATTACTCAGTAACCGTTTGTTAAAAACTGTTGAAATTTTCCAAATGTTATTAGAATGCAAAAGACCCTTTAAATGTATATTTAACAAATATCTTGCAGCTGCAGTTTTCTTAAAGCGGCGAATTTCTTTGATGTTTGTCAAAATTGTAAATTGTGAACCCCTAAATAATAGAAATTACCGTAGTTGCTGGTCTATGATTAATTTTCACTAGGTAAAGGCGTGGCCGTAATGGGGAAATAACCTAATAAGGCAAAACACCAGGAGAATTATTGTCTTCTCAGTTCGAGGACGGACGATAATATCAAGGTATACCTGTATGTCCAATTTTCATAGTTGTGTGGTCCTGATAAGGACCGTTTGTTGAACTAATTTAAGGTAACATAGGGGCCAACATTGTGGGGGCTATATACTTTCATTCTGAATCAGACGAGTCTAAAAGATTAATAACTGTTTGGGGTTGAGCATTCCACAAACCATCATTTTTCCAATATTCCTCTTCCTGTTTTAAGACGTGGTCTTCACATTTAGCCCAATAATCTTTGTCTATATTTAATAAAGCGAGATTAGCAAGAGTCTTTACATCGCATATTTTGAATGTTGTATTTTCATCTGCCACTTGTCCTTTTAATTTTGCCCAGATTAGTTCTATTGGATTTAAATGAGCATGGTAAGGTGGCAGCCTCAAACTTATATGACCGTGCTCTTGGATAATCTTATCTATTTGAAAAATCTTTGTCCTTTGTTTTTGCTTTACTAGAGATAGTAATTCAGGTTTTAAGTTCATGTTATTAAATTGTATGTGCTCCTTTGTGAGCCATATCTTAATAGCATCTTTTGTACTGGATGACGTCGGGACTTTATCTTCAAGTGCAACAATGTTGTGGTACGCTGCATTGCCCATTATTAGGCAAGATGGTCGATCTAGTGATGGGAGAACATAATTTTTAATCCAATGTCTAAATTTGTGACCATTCATCTCAGAGTGATAATCCCGATTGTCTATGGATTTTGAAAGAAAAATGAGCTCTGCATTCTGTATTAGTCCATGTTGTCGACTACCTGCATGAGCAATTATCAAGCGCTGTCCTTTGCTGCTAGGTATTAATCTCTTAATCTTTCCATCTGATGACTGCCATTCCCTTTGGTTAGTGTGGTGAGCATTGATCCATGTTTCATCCAAGTACACAATATCATAACCTTGCTTGCGCACCTCTTTTACTTCACGTAAGTACTTGCTTCTTATGACTACTATATGTGGCTTCTCACAGATGATGTTTCGTCCATTGGAATACTTTCTGAATGTAAAGCCTGCAGCTCTCACATTCCTCCATAATGTAGACTTTGATATTTCAATACTGTTGTTCTTTTTCAGCGATACTTTTAATTTTCTTATTGTAACAGTTTCATTCAAACCCAACATTTTGCGAATTTCACTTCTAATAAGTTCACTGTCGAAATTATCCAACATTTTTGCTCTTCCTTGTGATTTTGTATATTTTGAACATTGACGGTCATGTGCTTGAATCCAGCGATTAAATGACCGTTTAGATAAATCCAAAATGTGTCTTGTCCTATTCTCAGGGTTTTCTAAAGAATGAAATAATCTTCCTCGTTTAGCCTCTTTGCAAAAATAGTCATACATTTTTATTGCGATGTTTTGTAAACTGCAGAATTTCATTTTAAGACTCATGATAAATGTTATCGTTCCACGTCTCCACCTATGAATGAACGGAAATGGAACACACAATTTCTCGTGTTTTTTACAAGTGTGTAATTGTGTCAAATAACCACGGTAAAAGCGTGCAAACACGTCAATTTTACAGTGTATGGATTTTTACTCGCTATTTTTAACTTAAAATACTGTAAACATTAAGTTTTAACTACATCAATGGGTCGTTATAAATTTATATAAATCAAATAAGCAACAATAATAACCAAATGTTTTTTTTTAATGAAATTAATTCCCTGTTGGGTTCTAATCATTATAACTTTACATGCAAATTTTGAACAACTTATAACAAGCGGTTAAAAAGCTATCGATTTTAAAAGTTGGGCACAAGTTATGAAACAAGCTATAGAGATATAAAGCTGGTTATCACAAACAAACAACAAACAAGCTAATAGCATTTAGAACATGACTGACCGCATATTTTGTTATCAATAATGCACATTCTTATTATGCGTCAGACATCATGCTTTTAAAATTATCTAATTAATATAATAAAATAGCTAGTATTGTCTAGTAATATTTGGCTTACATATTTAGCAATATTTTTAAGAAAGATATTAATGGACACACAAGTCAAATCTAGCACCAAAATACTGTTGTTCTTGCTAATTCTATATATTATGTCAAAATGCTTTAGAATGCTAATTTTGCAACCATTTCCTATGGCCTTTCTTTTATGTTGAAGAAATCATTTTGAAAATATGCTAGGTCATTATGTGTTTATTTTCTATTGTTAATAGCAGCTCGTATAAAACTGCTTGTAACTCTTTTGACTTCTACACAAGCATAGGTACTTATGATGGCAGACTGTGTGAATATAGCCTTCTTTAATTCTTTGACAATTTCTATTTGTAGAATTTGAATGTGTTAGGCTGAAAGGTGCAAATATCACAGCTTTCCTACAGCTCACAAACCAATGCATTTGACCACTAATAAAGAGCAGATGACTAAGAGGATTATTCAGTCTCTAGTAGTTATTTAGTGAATACTTGAAATGAAATAAGAATTATCACATTTATTCAATTCAAATTAATTTTTAGCTTATAATAGTTTGTAATCAAGAGCTGAACAAAAAATTCTATCAAAGTCAATTTTAGGCAGTGTTGAAACAGAAAATAAATCATTAGTTTAATTGGCCTAGGAATATAATGTTTGCTTCAATGTCTTCTTCTTCTTCTTCTTTCCTTCCTCATCTGCCTTTCAGCGTCGAGGGGAGATATAATTTGCGGTCTTTTGCTCTTCTGTTCGCCTCTGCTACTGTTATGTTTCCTAGTGCTTCTAATATTCCATCGACCCATCTTTTTCGTGGTCGACCCTTGGGTCTGGTGTTCTCACAACGTTTGTTGAAAGCTCGTTGTGTTGTGTTTTGTTCTTTCTGCCTTGTCATATGGCCAAACTATTTTATCTGTTGTTTCCTTATATATTCTATGGCGGCGGCTATTCCTAGCTTTTTTCTCAGTTCTTCATTTCTGATCTTATCTCTCAGATTGTTTTCTGTCATTCGTCTAACACATTTCATCTCTGTAGAGGTTATTTTTCTTATTGTTCTTGCATCTAGGGTCCAGGTCTGGCATTGGTAGCACAACGTTGGGATGAAGATTGTCGATGTTTTCATAAGTGAATTTTGTTTGACTGTTTATTTGCATTTTTATTTGTTAATATTTGTCATGCTGTAGTCGCATGTATGGGGCTGAAATATGCAGATATCGCAGCTTGCTGTAAATCATAACACAATGCATTTACCCTGATACAGTATCTTTTTAAAGGACAGATAATGAGGAGGAGCAGTCATTGCTGGAACACAGCAGAAGAAGTAACATTTTGAGCAAACAGATAATATTTTTATCATGTGTAATTTTATAATTGTTCTTTCTTATGATTTTATGAGTACCCTAATGGTTCTAATAAATTATATTTTCAAGGTTTTATGGTTGTCCCTTCCGAACTTATGGTCAGGTGACTGGTTTGGTAAAGTTTATTTTTGGAGACCACAGGGATTATTTCAGTGTTTACCCATTCTGTCTTTCTCATTTGGGTGCCAGGCGTAAGTGAATTTGATACAGTTATCTTTTATATGAGTAACAGGAAACTAACATTTTTGTCTAGGTTTATATTTTTAAGAATTGATCATGTTTGGCTGTTAATATTTCAGCTTATCCTTTCTTATTTGCACTTAAAATAAAACTTTTGTAAAATTGTACAAATAATTTAATTTACTCTATAAGCTTATCTTTTTTTGTACACTTGTATTATATGTAAACTTGTAGGTAAATATGTTGAAATTGTTTGCTTGAAAAATAATTCCACATATTAAAAAAATTTCATTTCCTAAGGGTTTTCACTTTATTAAAAATTAATCTGCTATATCTAGTTATATACACATTTAAGTTTAAATACAATTTCTGTGGAAAAATAGACAGAAAAGCATGCATTTGTATATAAAGTTGTAAAAGAAAAGTGTATTGATGATACTGCTTTTCATAAAGAATCTCATGAGCAAAAAGTAAGCAGTTGATGAAATAAACTGTACAGTGTTACTTAACCCTATATTGTGACACCTTTGTCAAAACTGCGAAGGCAAAATAAACATTCTTGAAATTTGCTGGCTTGCTAAGGACACACAAATTTTCACTGCCTATTCCTTCCTAATTATTGTTGCCAGTGACCCCTGACAAGTTATTACTAGTAGATTTTTTTTTTCGAACAATACGTATGTTTAGTAAAAACTGCTAAGGTAATATAAAAGTGTGGCTTTTTTTTTTTTTTTTTTAAATGTTCTTTTACTACTACTTCTTCCTTCTTTCCTCATTTGCCTTTCAGCATTGAGGGGAGATATAATTTGCAGTCTTTTGCTCTTCTGTTAGCCTCAGCTGCTGTTATATTTCCTAATTTTTAAAAATATTAAATCAATCCATCTTTTTTATCCTCTACTGCTGTTATGTTTCTTTGTGATTCTAATATTCCATCAATCCATCTCAGGCTGTTTCCTTTCATTCATCTAACATATGTCATCTCAGTAGTGGTTATTTTTCTTATTGTTCTTGCTTCTAGGGTTCTAGGTTGCACAATGTGAACTCTTTTACTTCTGACAGGAACAATTTCTTCGGTTGTTGTCAGTGAGACATCAAACAAACCTTTGTAAACACAGAATAGACAACAAAGGATTCCAGGATAAAAGCGAACATACTGGCTGGACTGTGTCGATGTGTCAATAGACAAAACACACATCTCTGATAGCCAAAGTGCCGTGTGTTAAAATTTCAGGCAATAAATCGAGCCTGCACGGAAATGCATTTTACTGAGAGTTTGGCGTGGTGAGGGTTGGTTGCTTTTACCTGCTATGTACAGGTAAAATCCTAATTGTTTGCATCAGTCATTCACGAACCTTCATTGCGATCAGATATGTTTTTCGTTTTGAGATACAGAAGATACTTATTAAAAAAAATCATAACTTTGAATTCATAAGCTGACATGACATAATTCAACCTCAGGCTGGTCCCTCATGAAAAAACTGTTATTTGTGTCCCTCACAAGCCAGTAGAATTACAAAAGAAACTGTTACCTGTGTCCCTCACACAAGCTAGAAAAATGACAAAAAACATATGTGTTTTTTATAACAGGACCATTTGTCATGCACATGTTAACCTTTTGTTCTGGCTATCTATCTTAATTTTTTCATTTATTTTTAAATTTTTGTCCTTCCTAAGTGTCATTGTTCCACATTTTTGCATCAAAATTTCTAAATAAGTATTATTTTTGCAAATTACACAAGGTTTTATGCGAGTAGTATTTTTACGAAGGTGTCGTAACAGCGTGATTTACAGATAGGTGTCATAATCTATGGTTAAACATCATTTGCAAAAATTTTTGTTACAAAAATAAAATAAAAAAGACACAGGTCAAAATCTGTCAAATTTTAACAATCTATTTTGTGGTATGATTTCAGACAATTGTTTCTACTTTATGATGCATTACCTGAACCATCTTTGAAGGTCATGTCCAAGGTTGTGAACTGTGCAGTTAATTTGTGTGCTGTTGGATATTTGTTGGTAAGAAACAGAAAGATATAATAAACGAACGAGATATAATGAACGAATAAAAAATATTAACTGTTTATAAAGTCATTGCTGTGTCAGCAGATGAAATTTGTGGCATGTCATGGATTACAATAAGTGTGTGACTTTTGACCCAAAATCTCTTGATTTCACTGCATTTCTTTAGGTGCAAGTTTTGCTTTCCCTCTTTAATCCCTACTCTCTGTGACAGAATAGTTACTTTTTTTACAGGGGTTCTTTGGGGAGGTGATATAAAATCCTGATCAGTTCTGGTTTTCTAATCCTAGGACCAGCATTCAGCTGAATCGCTAGCCACTTTTAGTTTGTTCACCGTCTTGAATGTCCTATAAATTATTAATTTTAGGCAAAATTTGCATCACAATTGACACATAATTAGATTAAAGCTTGATTTAATAAGGCTGGCAGCCATACCTGATCAGAATATGTCAAATATGTCACGGATGGTCATTTCCTTTCACAATCAGCTATATGTTGGGTATTTCAACACTTAGTGTGACCTTATTTTTTAAAACTACTTTATTTCATTTCAGATATTTTTGTCTGCCTTTCTTGCCTTCTCTTGCCCTAACATTTCCCATTATCACTGTGTTTTCCATGCCTTCCTACCCAAGTAAATGCCAAATGAATTGTTTTGTCTGTTTTAATTCTATTGTCCTTTAGGTGTTTCTCTTGAAGTGTTTCAGTATTTGATTTATTAGCATTCTGCAGTGCACGAGATATTCTTTTCAAAAACCATTTATCTGTTGATCTTTAGAATCTTTAGGGGGTTTCATCCATAATTTAGACACAATGGTTAAAATGTATTTTTTTAAAAATGACACAATGCAAATTGTTGAATTAAGGCTGTGCCTATTATGATGATGAGATAGTTAATTAGTCACCAGATTATCTTCATTGCACATCAAAAACAGTCTATAGGCACTGAGATCTTCTGACTTAGCAAATCTTGGAATGTGAAATGATAAACTGGTTCACAAGTCTACCCTCATTCTCCTCATAGCTCTCCTGAAGTTAAACAACATCCCTCTTGACTAACATGAAGATCCAAGAGTTGCACCAGGGTTGCAAATTCACGAACAGCATTGAAATCTTTAACATCTCGGCCTTTATTTAAGTGTATGGCCAGGTGAAGCGATATACGTTCGTCCATCCTTTGATGACAAAGCACACAACATTGGATGCACCCACAGTGCTTGATTAATTCCAAAGAATGCAGCCAAGATGCACAAAGGCTGTAATGTCTGCAGAGAATCCTTAAAGTGAAACCTTCAGTTGATTTGGTAGAACAATCCTTAAAGTAATATCCATAAAGAGCTGAAAGTAATTGGTGCTGAACAAATCTAATGACAGTTATTGAACAGTTCTCATTGTCATGACTTAGAGTGCATAACTACTCCATGATGAAGGTTATATTCACTCCACCTGATTTCCCAAAAAAGGATTGCAGACCAGGTGCAGAGACTCTGTAGCACTGGTGCGAATCTGTTAAGTGGAACATCTGGTTGACTTTAACACAGCGATCTGCAATAGAGAGCTGAAACTGAATCAGTCCCCAAATTTCAAATCTTGTAGCGGTCAATAGAACACAAAATCTAATCCACCATCTTGGAACACCGGAAGTCTGGATAATGGGATAAACGCTTTGACTGGTGTCAGTATAGTCTAGGCATGTTATGGCCCCAACCAAAAATTAAAGACTCATTGTCAACTGTAAAAGTAACAAAAATGTAAATGATGCAGACATGTTACAAGATCTATAAGCTTTACTAAGATCATTTTTCAAGGCACAGTACAAGGCAAAAGAAGACAAGACAGACAGATAAAGTGGTAGGAAGATAACATAAGAGATTGAACAGGAGTAAACATTGATAGAAAAAAACAGCTCAGAGTTGTGAAGGTTGGAGGAAAATTGTGAAAGATATCATCAAAACTGCCCGAACGGCTGTCAAGGTTATGGGACTAATGAATGATACATCATGTAAGTGGGTCTGATGAGAAGAGACACCACATAGTCAAACTCAGGCATCATCTGTTGAGATAAATTGTGCACCCATGAGTCTGCTCTGAGTGCAGGGAGGGTTATTATTTAAACCAGTAATAATTTAATTCCTTATTATTTATATATAGCTCCAAACAGTGTGTTTCTCACTACAAAAAGAGACACAGATTGATCATATTTTGTTCAGATATTTCAGCCATAACATTTGATATCATAAACCCAATTCCTTATTTCAGATTTATAACAAACAGTTGATGACATCTTATTTTGTCAGTGTGATGCAAGCAGACATTGTTGGATTTCTTTTAGTGAAGGGATCAATATTATTGAATTTCACTCCTTTCTGTTTTATTAATGAATTTACTTAATTTATCAAACGAGTATCCACTAACTCAAATTACTTAATTAACTCTCGCTGGCAGATTAATCTATAGATTATTTTGAAACCTAAAGTAAACTGAGTCAAACAGGTGGCTTATGACTACACTGAACACCAGTTTGCTCATCATAATGAACAGTTTTACATTCCTTGACAGCTGAACAAAATGTGTAGTCACGTTAAAATAAATCACTCTTTTATAATAATAAGATTGTTGGACAAATAAAGTATCATTTTAAGGCCTAACAATTTTACACATCTATAGCTACAGCAACAGAATCATCTTTTTATAACAGCAGAAAAATGTTATTTTCAAAACATACATAATATATATAAATTGCTCTACTAGGCGCATTCAAATGAAACTCAGCCCCGTGGCTTTATTATAAGTATATGTAAGGTTCATAAATAGGTGTGGAATCAAATAACTCAGTTGTTATGAAACAAATACTTATCAGGGTTCTTTATAAAAAGTTTACAGTCATTTAGACATGTGTCCCACCACTTAAGTAGAAGACAGATGCCATCCGAGAAAAATGGATTTGGTTGCTCATTGAATCATTTTGTCACTGAGACCATGTCGTCTGCATCTGAGTTTAATTATTATCCTTTTAGAGATTCTGTTAAGTGTCTAAACAAATGAAAGTCACATGGTCACAGATCAGGGCTGTAGGTTGGGTGTTGCAGAACTTCTCACCATTTCCTTGCTAACGTTTCCTGCACAATGTTCGTGACATGTGGATGAACACTGTCGTGCAACAGAATCACACCACTTCAAAAGTTGCCCTTGTTATTGCTCTTATTCTTGATGGCTGTTTGCAGGTTGTCTAATTTGTCTTTGTAGCAGATGGCATTGGTGTTCACATCAAGCTCTTTAAAGTCTGCCAATAGAAGCCCTTCATGGTAAAAAAATATGTGGACAGATTTTTGTTTCACATAAGCCATTTTTTCTACGGTCTGCAGCAAAACCAATGAATATTACGGAGAATGAAGACACCCACAATAACATCTCGTATGCTTATTACGTCAGAGGTGACATCATCATGCTTCCTACATTTGTCCACTAGGCAGCTTATGCAGATTTAATTTCAATATGCCTTGTATTTCTATGTACAGTGTGTTCACAATATTTAGAGATATAACAACTGTAAGGGAGGACATTCAGAGAGATATGTGACTCCTTCCTGTGGACTGTTACACAAAGAACATAATGCAATGCTAGATTTGTATCAACTAGAAGTGTGTTCAGGGAAGCACCTAGATCTTGATCCTTCTCACACCATTAGACATCACATATCCCCTTGTAGTGTTTTTCGCTACCCATCTCTATTCTTGGCGAGGTGTATGATCTTATATAATGAGTATATGCCTGCCAACTTTGCTTCTCTTAAAAGTGTTCTTTTCAATGTCTCTCTGGGTCTTCCTCTTTTTCTGTGTCCTGATGTTTCCCATAGAAGGGCCTGTTTTGGAATTCTCTTGTTGTCTCTTCTCAGCACGTGTCCAACTTATGTCCATCTTCTCTTCCTAATTGTAGCCAGGAAGACATGCAGTGTCATAATAATGAGAAGAAAGTAACCTGTTCTTGTAAAGAGTTGATCTGTTTTCTGAGTTTAGTGTGGTCATGTTGGTAAAGATTTATTTTCCTGTCTTACTTGTTGCCCATACATTCAGCCACTCCTCTTTCTTTTTGCTTCTTTTAATTTGTTTTGTTGTTTGCACTGCTGATGTTTGTTGTATTGTGCTGGTGCCCCTGTTTTTGAGTGTCAGCTCTTTCAGAGCAAAATCAATTCTTGTAGGATTTTTCTAAGTTCTCTTTCTTCTTTCTCTTTCTGGCTTTCACCTGATGACTACTAAAGGAATATATAGTTCTCTTCATCATCCGTTCTTAAAAGGACATTAAGTGGACTTTGGTGTGTTGTGTTTTGGTTTATTTGCTCCCTTTTGGCTCAACACATCCAACTTCAACATGGCATATTTGAGGACCAGGTTGCCTTCCCTCTTTGAACTTTACTCACTTGGCCAGACTAGACTGGTTAGTTTAGTACTACTAGAAGCACTGCGAAGAAGTGCAGTAGGATCTGGATGGTTCTGGTTTACTGATCCTTGGTGCAAGCCATCAGCTATGAGTAGCTGGCAACTTCCAACTCTGCTGCTGTCAGGCATCTTGCCTCCTAAGTTCTAATCAGCACTAATTTTTTTCACTTTAAATTCCGTCACCCTTGGTATTATTTTGGGCTTTTAAAATCTGTTGAATGTCTTTAAAAAAAGCATAAAGTCTATACTGTTTTTGTTTTCATAATCCTCAGGTTGGCTTTTGTGGATACGTTGCTTTTTATTCACATGATATTCCTGGAGATGTAATTGGCATATTTCCTAAAACATTCTTCACTGATTTGATGAAAGTCTGTTTTGTGTTTTCGATTGTCATCACATTTCCGGTGATGATTTTCCCGTGTCGAGCAAGTATATACACTCTACTCTTTGCAAAGGTATGTTTTATTTTCTAATTAGGTCAAGCATGTAAAATAAAACAATTAAATTTTATTAGAGATATATTTTTTTTCACCAGATTTGGTACGGCATGTAAGATAATGTAATTGAATTGTGTCAAAGATATGATGTACACCTTAACATCTTGTTAGGTGACATGCATATTTAAGTGTGTAGATAGAGGGCATGCTTTGAAGATGGAAAACTGTTAAAAGCAGTGTTGTTATTGTCCCACAGAATGTTTGAATCCACAAATGTACTTTTTTTTAAAACTTTCAGTAAAAGCAGCAATAAATATGTCTCCCCGCCACTTCCTCCACACACACTCTTTCTGGCTTGGGAGCAAGAAATCTGCTTAAATGCTTAAATCTGCATTGGGAGCAGTCGCCGCATCAAAGGTTGGCTACCATGGAGCGCCATTCCAATCTGTCTCTTGCTTTGATGGTGCAGGTTGTGATAGGCTGTTTTGATGTTACTAGTCCATGTTAGTCTTGGTCTGCCTCTGCTTCTTTTGCCTTGTATTTTCCCTTGCAATATTACTTTTATTAGGCTGTTGTGTCTTTTAACATGCCCCCAAAATTTCATTTGTCTTGTTCTAATTGTGTTTAGTAGTTATCTTTTCATTTTTAGTTGTTTTAAAACTTCATCATTTGTTTTCTTTTCTTTCCATCCAATTCTACCTATACTTCTATAAATCCACATTTCAAAGGCTTCAATTTTCTGTTCTGTCTTCTTGTCTAATATCCATGTTTCTGCACCATATAGGAATATTGAGAAGATGTAATATTTTGCTATTCTTAGTTTTAGCCCTGGTGTTATTTGTTTTGATGTTAGTATACTTTTCATGGTATTAAAATTACTTTTTGCCTTACCTATTCTTTTGTTTATTTCAGTTCTATATCTTCCATCACTGGTTATTGTATGCCCAAGGTAGTTGCAGTTCTGAATTGTCTCCAGGTCTATTCCTTCAATTTTGATATCCACTTGTAGGTTTTGAGTATTATCTTTGCTTATGATCATAATTTTAGTCTTTTTGATATTCATATCTAATCCATATTTTTTGCTTGTCAAGTTTATTTCATTAAGTAATTGTTGTAGATCTTTAGGATTTTCTGCTAGTAGTACAGTATCATCAGCATATCATAGGTCATTGATTATCTTTCCATTAATGTTTAGGCCTGGCATCTCTGAGATGTTTTTAAAGATTTACTCAGTGTATAGATTGAACAAGCTTGATGATAGGTTGCATTCTTGTCTAACTCCTCTTTTTATATCAGTGGGTATCAAAATAACAGCAAGAAAATGATAATTGATTTAAAATATACAGTTTGTTTGGACAATTTTCTCAGGAAGTAGGAAAAGAGGTTAAATAAGAGAATGTGCAAGGTTTTCATGGAAATAATTGTGGAAATATCAATAAATTAAAAGCTGCATAAACTTACTCCTGGGTGTCTCATGTTGGTAGCTAGAGCTGAGTTTTGCAGCTCCTGGTAGGGAATGTGTTAAAGTTATCAAGCTCAAGCATTCAGGACAGACCTATAGGTGTTCATTCTTTCTCAATAGATGATACAAAGTATGAGCACTGCTAGTTTCTGTAGTTTGCTACTGATTAAACACACTTCTGATTCATCCTTTAGTTTCCTATCCTACCAAACCTAGCTCTTAAATCCTGGAGTTGCATAACTGCACTTTTGTCAGTCACCACATCTGTCCCCAATAAATGATTACAGATAAAATATATTTAATCTAAAAATTGAAAACAAGTCAGGCCCAGCCAGCACTATAGGTGGTTATTTTAGGAGTCTTGAGCCATAAGTCCAGGATACACACACAAAGTTGTAATAGTAACTTTGTATCTCAATAATTCTTAACTATGTTGTTGCTTTTATAAGCAAAACAACAACCATGTTGGAGGAATTCCAAGTTTTTCCTAAAAATTGTCATAAACCTAATGACTAGTCAACCACCTTCCAAGAAAAAGCTGAACTGTTATATTTGAACTGAGATCTATACACAGTATACTTGACAAGCATGCTAAAGAGATTCAGTTTTCTATATAACGATGCTAAGCACAGATATAAAATGTTAAATACTATGTGGGCCTGCAAATAGAGCTGTAGAGAACATGTATAAAAGTAAATTAAAGTACCCCCGAAACGCCAAGTGGCGTATAGGGAAATATGGTGTTAGTGACCCTATATTTTACAGACCTTCAGCACATGATTTTTGGGGTAATGTGGTCAGTATTACGGCCATGCTGCTTTACTTTCCCAGAAAAAATCTGGTACCCATTTAAGGTTGGGTGAACCCGGAAGCCCTCGATTGGGATCGAACCCTACCTCTTGTCCTTTGTAGTCCAGTTCACTAACCACTGAGCTATCGTGGCCCCTAGAGAACATGTATAATAAACATATAATTGTATCTAGCATGGGGCCGCAGGTAAAGCTGCAGAGAACATGTATAATAAACATAAAATTGTATCTAGCATGGGGCCGCAGGTAAAGCTGTAGAGAACATGTATAATAAACATAAAATTGTATCTAGCGTGGGGCCGCAGGTTAAGCTGCAGCGAACATGTATAATAAACATAAAATTGTATCTAGCATGGGGCCGCAGGTAAAGCTGCAGAGAACATGTATAATAAACATAAAATTGTATCTAGCATGGGGCCGCAGGTAAAGCTGTAGAGAACATGTATAATAAACATAAAATTGTATCTAGCATGGGGCCGCAGGTAAAGCTGCAAAGAACATGTAAAATAAACATAAAATTGTATCTAGCATGGGGCCACAGGTAAAGCTGCAGAGAACATGTATAATAAACATAAAATTGTATCTAGCATGGGGCGCAGGTAAAGCTGCAGTGAACATGTAAAATAAACATAAAATTGTATCTAGCATGGGGCCACAGGTAAAGCTGCAGAGAACATGTATAATAAACATAAAATTGTATCTAGCATGGGGCTATAGGTAAAGCTGTAGAGAACATGTAAAATAAACATAAAATTGTATCTAGCAGCTAAATTAATAAAGAGACTAGACAAACAATGAAGTTTCGTCCAAAACGTTGTTCCTTGTCTCATCTCTTATTTAATTTAGCTGCTAAAAACAATTTTATCTTTTTTATTCTAGATAGCAACCTTCACCCCTATGGTTAATCTTCATAAATTGAAGCCCATTATTCTCGTCTTGATACTAGCACAATTCAATTCAAGACATATTTTGAGATGACAATAAAGATCAAGATATTCAGCATTTTAGAGATGGCATAGACTTTGCAGGTCTGTATGTCACAAAGACATGTATGATGGTTACACATGTGCAGTTCGAACAGAGGAAGGACTGAGCGAATGTTTCCCAATAGAAACTGGGGTTAAACAAGGATGTATTTTATCGCCCTTGTTATTTGGAATTGTTATGGACTTCATAATGAAGAAATGCTGCACTGGTAATAAAGGCATCGAATGGATACAAGGAGACCATTTGGAGGACCTGGACTTTGCTGATGACATAGTTCTCATCAGCAATCAGATAAAAACGATGCAGGAAAACACAAATGAACTATCATCAATAGCCAGCAAAATTGGGCTTGAGGTCAATCATGAAAAGACTAAAGTCATGAAAAGTTTAATTCCAACAAGTGACAAAATATACATGGAAAACAAACCAGTAGAAGAGATCGATCACTTCATCTATCTTGGAAGTCACATTGATCGAGAAGGGGATACGAGCAAAGAAATTAGAATCAGACTGGCTAAAGCAGCAATGTCTTTCAGAAGCCTTGAAAAGTTGTGGAAATCAAAACTCATTAGCACAAACACAAAACTTAGGCTATTCAAATCAAATGTACTATCAACCCTTACGTATGCGTGTGAAAGCTGGAAAACAACAAGAGATATAGAAACAAAGTTGAACGCATTCGAAAATAAATGTCTAAGGAAAATACTTGGTATAGAATGGAACGAATTCAAAACAAACGAGGAAATTAGAGAAATCGCCAATCAACCACTAATATCTTCAGTAATAAAGAAAAGACGATGGTCATACGTTGGACATGTGATGAGAAGAGATAATAATCGAATAGCAAAGCAAGCCCTCATATGGGAAACAACAGGTAAAAGAAAAAGAGGAAGACCCAGGGAGACACTGAGAAGAACATTGATGAGAGAGGCAAGAGCAGCAGGAATCGGCTCCCTCAATGAGATAGAACTGCTTGCACAGAACAGAGACAGATGGCGAGATTTGATAAAATATCTTTAAAAGAAAACTGCTAGAACAAAAATTCATATAGGAGAAGGTGTATCTTGGTCTACGCCCTATGGGCCGGTTACGGCTCGAAAGGTCAATAGATAGATAGATAGACTACATTGAAGAATATTGCTGAAACCAGCATATGTATTTTAAATCCTGAACAGAATAACACAGAATGGTGACCGGTCAATATGGTGGATAGGCCATATCATGTTTTAATATTGCTTCCGGATCGTGTTTTGATATTGCTATTGTTTACGATGAATGATGTTATCGTATCACAAAGGACAGTTTAGCTGCATTCACTTTCAGTGCCTCTTGGCCTTATGTCTCTTGGCGTGTGTTGTATCTGCTATGATGGTGACTGCAGCTGCCTTTCTTTGTTTGGATCCTTCAGTGAGATGAATTTAAATTTGGATGATTCCACTGGCACGGGCAATTGAGCAATTATGGATTGTAATTTGTTTGCAGTGATACCAGGGGCCTTAGACTAACTATAACACATAATGAAAAGAAAATTGTTTGTTATATATGTAAAAATGACTAGGATGCTTTTACAAACACTGTGTGGTCAATTTCTTTATTGATAATAAATAGCAACACATTTTTCCAGCTTAATCAAGTTGATTCATCTGATGATGATGAGAAGGTCTGTAGCTGTGAGCTTATGGTGTTATTTGCTCATTTTCAGATTTGTAGATATAATACTCTTTCCAAACTGCAGTTGAACATCATTGCAATAAATCTCCTAGTTTAGACACTGTACCAAATGTTCTTCAAGATCTGATCACATGTTTTTAATTTCAGAATTATTGCTTCCAATAGGTTGCATGAAAAAATGGGTGGATCACAGCTAAATACTGCAGAAAGATTTTCATGTTCATACATTGCTTTTATTCATCTGTTTTGCTGAAAAAAATATGGTTCAACCATTACATTATATATCATGTACATCTTATCTTAAACTTTTGTGAGTTTTAAATGTTTCTGCCGTGTTATCCATTTTCCAAAACCTTCACTGCTGACATTTACACAATTTTAACATTTTGTCTGATATCAGACAAGAAGGAAAAAAATATATAAGGATAACAGTTTCAAATAATAAAATATAAATTGAGGAATAATGTTCAATATTTCTTAATAAGAAGACATCCTCTACTTAAACTTTAATTGAATCCACATAAACATATATTTTTGCTAGAGTTTATATCTTTATTAGGAAAATTCTGATCTGTTAGAGTTACTGACTGGCATAGTTTGTTCAAATCTATACCATAAGGTCGTTAGATTATCTTTATCGCACATTGAACCGAGAGATCACAGACAACAAAGAGAGAAGATACTGGATAGCTTGGTGCTATGTTGTAGTAAACAGTCAACAACTGAACTGATTCGATGATGTACTGTGGGTAGAGAATTTTGGAAGGACATGATCGCCTATGCCAACCGGTATGGCGCATGAATATGACATTGAACAACTGTCCTTAAGCCCTCAGTTCTCCTCCTCAGCAAATCTTGCTGCGTGAAACGAATGATAAATAAAACTATAACTATGCTGGTTCACAAGTCATCCCCCATTATCACTGTAGCTCTCTTGAATTGAGGATCTGGGAGTCACATCAGAGCTGTAGCCTCACAAACAGCATCAAAAGCTTATCTCGCCCTACTTCTTTTAGAACATTAGATATTAGGGATGTAATATCAGTTCAGATACAGGCATATTCAGAGATTAGATTGCGTATGTGTGATGCTTTATATTACAATACATCATTCTTATAAATATTTAACATTAAATTTATGCTTAGTATGATACAAATTGTAAGGTAACATTTATTGCTAGGACTTCATTTTAAGACACAACATAAACAGCCTATTTTGTATGTGCATCAGTATGTATTTAAAATAAGTTGTTATTGCTATTATCGTGGTAGGATTAGCAAAGTCTTAGGGACTTATTTTTCATGCAAAGAATGAGGTTCTCCTGTTGACCCAACCAAATTGTTACCTGACTAGATCATACGTGAAAGGTATCGGGAGGAGAGCACTAGTCCATGCTGCATCAAAAGATTTCACCAAAATAATGTGGAATATTACAGTCTCCTTAACAGCAGTAATGCTACAAGGATACCTTTACTTATTTGTTTAGCCTATTCTATTTTTTTAAATAAAAGGTCATCTAAAGATCATATAAATTTCTTCTTCAAATCATCCTTTGTTCTCTTTCACACTTTTAATATTTCCCCATTGAAACTCACTATTATGACGTTAATGTGCCTCATATCACTATGGCATTATATTATATTGGTTTGCCTTTATCCTGTTAGCTGTCACCACACATGCACTTTATTTCTTCCTTTGTATTTTTTTTTCTTCCATTGTTTACATTTTACTTAACAGTGTTAAACATTGCTATAATGAAGCATGTCTTCACTGTTGTCTCAATTACTTTGACAATACAAATTTGTGTGTCCCCCGCCCTTCTTTCAGTGTATATTGCTATTCCTCTACTATCGTGATCACTTTGAAAATTCACATTTATAGTTTACCCTGCCCTTCTTTTCAGTATTCATTGCTCTAATGGAGTAATATCGCCTGTTTTCAGTATTTCATTTACTTGACATTATGTGTATGTGTGGCAGTACACATTATTATGTAATTGCCATTCTTTCAGTCATAAATGAGGGCCAAAGATGCCATACAAGAATTGAACTTGTAACAGTCAACAACTCATTGCAGGCTGTTGTTTTCAAGAGCAGCAGTAAATGAGAACTGATAAAGATCCCCTGTTTATCACACATACACAAGCACACACACACACTTTTTTTATGATCCTTCTGACTAACTAGTTTTACTAGGCAAGGAGGAATGAAAAGGAAAGATAAATCTGGTTCCCAAAAGTGCTGTTCTGAAATAAGTTGTGTTGAGCTCAAAGGTGCACATTAATATAAGCTGTAGCATGATGTATTTTGAGAAAGATAAGCAATATTGTGTAAACATCAACAAGAAGAGTCTTATGCATCTTTTTGTATCCATCTCTTGCTTATCATTTGTAATTATAATTATAAATTGGGTAGGGGGGGGGGGGGACTGGTTGGTGTCGTGGAAAGATGCCGGCCTTGAGACAGAGAGGTTGTGGGTTCAAATCCTGGCTGCATCAGTTGGAATTTTTATTTATGATTTTTCTCTGCGGTAACCACCCCTGGTCTCAGCAGTGAGACCTGGCTTGAAACGTCAATTACTCATGGACGGAAAAAAAATATGAGTACCTCCGAAGACGGAGTTATCTGTTTGTGCAGCGAGGGATCCCTGTGCACATGGCTGCCAGGGAAAAACGAGTTAACACACAAAATTCAGTTCATAGTCTCTAGGGACTTCGTCAGAGGTGAAAGCTGGCAAACGGCAAAAAAAAAAATTATAATTAATGAAGATCCATAATATATTTTAAATGCCATATTCTAGAAAGCAGCTTGTGTTCTCATCATCATATCCATAAAGTTAGCTTCACTCTTTCATGTTTTATTTGTGATCCACCCATTTTCTAAGAATGTGTCAGCAAGAGGTTTTGTTGAAAGACAGTTCAACTGCACGTGGTGTTCTCAGTCATTGACTACTCTAATCACAGTGGTGCTTAATTGCTTCAGTAAAAATATATTTGTTTCAAATAACAACAGAAAGATTTTTAATGAGTTAATATAGAGATTGTATCAAATAGTTTTGCTCTAGTAGGTTGAAAAAAAAAACACTTTACTGTCATTTTTGCTTATAAGTCAATTGTTCTTGACATATTTATGTTAAACATAAGTTTGAAACTATTTGTTATTTCTCAGCAAAAAATATTTCATAATTCAAAAACTATTTTCTCCCCTGAAGAAATGGTTTTTGTGTGAAGAGGGAGATATTAGAAAAGATAAATTAAACAATTAAATTTGAATGAGGTACTAGAGAGGTGTCACATAAAAAAATAATTTATGGGTGGTGCTTGAAATTTTGACATCAGGAAGTAATTCTGAGTTAATTACTAATAAATCTGAAAACTAGTTTTTGAGTTATTACAATTACAACAAGGCTCTATATTCAAGCAATATTGCAATGATGCAGATCTAATTAATAACACCGCTTATTATAAGATAGCCAATAGTACCAGACTGTACCACTTAGAGGGGGAACAAATCTTGTTAATTTCTGATTGTCTTCCTGTCTAATTTAACTCTAGACTATGACACTTGTAAAATTTATGAACTCAAAATACAAATTTTAGAATTCAACAGTTTGCAGCGGGCAAACATTTCCCCCATCCCCTATCCCTTCCTAATTATTGCTTCCTCTGACCCCTGAGTGTTTGATTTGTTTCCCTTGATGTTGGATTTTTTACCTTGTCTGCTTCGTAAGAATTACAAAGGTGTCATAGGATGTAACTGTTTTTTCATTTCTTTTATTTTTTTTTCTTATGACGAGGGAAATCTCTTCAGCTGTCAGTGAGACATGAAACAAACCTTTATAACATGGGTTACGCAACGAATGACACTATGAGGAAGTTAAACGTACGGCTGAAATGATGGCCAAAGTATCTTTAAACAACGCAACACCTCCGGTAGCCAAAGTGCCTTGCAATTGAATTTCTGGGCATAAATAGAACCTAAGCCAGGAAATGATTACCGCATATAATTCCCTTGTCTCTCCTAGTGTAAACACACAGCAGTATAGCAAAAGTTCAAAGAAAATACAACTTTTGTAACTCCAAATGCAACTGTTATGGTTATGGAAGGCCCCACGGTATCACTGCAAACAAATTAAAATCCATAACAACATTTAGTGTTTGTAATTTTTACAAAGGTGTTGTGAAAAATGGCTCACAGATAGGTGTCATAATCTAGGGTTAATTTTCTGGCTAACATTTGTTACTTTACTAATATGCACTTATATACTAGTAAAACGCTAACATGTTCATTGATATGTTCAGTCAATATTTTCCTTTGCATATTTTCAACTGTTTTGTGATTATAAATATAACGTTCCACTTTAAGACATTTTGTATTTGTTATATTTTATTTATTTATTTTTTTTCCACAAGTGCATATAATAAATACTTTATTCTAATAAATGAATCTGTATCTTTGTAACATGAATTATTTTATGCCAGTAATATATTAACATAAATTGTATTGATAATAATAAATGCAAAGACTACATTTAATATTGTTATTTTATATAGTAATATTTAATCTTAGATTGTATACATAATGAAAGTTTGCAACTGTCATATTTAGCCTTTTTTGTCTACTTTCCTTTCTATGTAATGTTCTGTATTTGTAATTAAGATTCAACTTGAATCGTTGTTATGCATGAAGTGCATGCTTATAATACATCTCTTTCGGCAATTATGATTTAATATAAATTACACAAAGATCCATTAGATTTAGTGATGTAGCGAGTTATTCACCATTGGTCATGGAGTTTATGTGTCAGCTAGAAAAAGCTTGTAATAAATTTCTTCTAGCAGATACGATTTGATATAAATTACAATGCAATAATCCATCAGATTTAGTGTTTTGATAATCATAACTATTATGAAATTATGACATTTATTTTTTTCCTTATATTTTGTTATAGTCTTATTTCTGATTTTATTTTTGTATGTCTCCTGGGCTTATGCATTTTAGATGTGTAACATTTTTCAAACTGTTTAATTATTATATAGATGTCTATTAGTTGCTTTATTTATTGTATGTAGTAGTGGCTAGTAGAAACAGGACGGCTTGGAAAGTATTTGTTGAAGACCTATGCTCCACAGGGAGCTGAAAGGTAGAAGAAGAGTGGCTAGTAGAGAACTTATTCTTGTATAAATATAATAAAAAGTCAGTCAGACAAGAATAGTATGCAGAAACAAACATAAGCAAGATCCCATGATCATAACAACAGCTAGCTTTTCTTCTTCTTCCATGGTCATCAACAGACAAAGTAATCAGTGCAGTACCAGACTTGTTGTGTCTTGCTTCAAATGGCAAAGTTTTTCTATTTTGCACAATCCCTGACCATCCTTTTTAGGGTGCATTAGTCCAGATTACACTTCCCTAGTTCCTTTCCACTGTTCCCTGCGAGAATAGTTAGTTAATTAGAGCCAGTGATATCTCCACAAATATTTAGACCCTCTCCCCCAAAGGTACCAACAAGATTATATAATAATCAAACAGCAGCAAATATAGAAATTAATATAGTTTTATCCCAATTTATTATAAAATTCTTGCTTGTGTACATTATATCTTATAGTTTTATATCAATTTCTACATACTTTTAACAGGTCATCATGTTTTTACATTTTTAAGTAGATTGCTATTATTTTAACAAAATTAATTGTTTATGCTTCTCATAACTAGTTATAGTTGCAAAGCATAGCTCATGTATCAAAGTTGTATAATGTAATAGCTAGATTTCTTGTGCTTATTTATTATGCTAAAATTATATATAATTTTTTTCAAGATTTATTTCATCCCCATTATTTTCTTGTTGTGTACATTAATTAAATTGCTAATTTTTGTGGTGGACTACTGAAATGTACATGCAGGAGTTCAGGACAATGAAGACACAAATATATTAATTTTTAATGCAATGCACCAGTGGTGGGATAATTTAACATGGACAAAAGAGGTGTAGATGCTCAGTGATTGTAGATTGAAGGTACTCAGTGACTGTAGTTTGAAGGTACTCAATGACTGTAGATTGAAGGTACTCAATGATTGTAGATTGAAGGTACTCAATGACTGTAGATTGAAGGTACTCAATGATTGTAGATTGAAGGTACTCAATGACTGTAGATTGAAGGTACTCATTGACTGTAGATTGAAGGTACTCAATGACTGTAGATTGAAGGCAGATGTGATGATTACTAATACTATAATCAGGCCACTGAGATAACCAGAAAATTGCAAAGTGGCTCATAAATGGGAAAAAACAGACAATAGTGAAAGATGTCAATCTAGAGAAAAATTAAGAAAAAAAAGAGACAGTGACCGACCATTGCATTAGCTCTTTTGCTGAGTTTGAGAGACATACAGAATGGGCATATAAGGGAGAAACACTAAGGGTCCAGTGTAAAGTGTGACAACACTACAAGGATAACTGCAACAAATCATGGTATAAAAAGTTGTTTTTTTCTGCCTTGTGTTCCTTCTTCATCTTGAAAGGAACAAAGCCAGATTACTGCAAGAAAAATAAGAATCAACCACGGCAGAAAGAAAGGATTGTTTGTAATTAGGATACATGTTGTGTATAACAATTAAGTAATAGGAACCTTTACTATGCATATTCATCTTAACTAATTGTAAAACTGAGCACCATTGGATCTGTCTTGTGTACAGCATGTTCCTCTGTAATAAAAAAATAATCTTCAAGTATTTGAAAACCATATTCAAATGTGGTTTTCTATAATCTTCAAGTTTTTATAAACAATATTCAAATGTGACTTTCTATCTATAGTATAACTCTTATTTTTGACTTTTATGAATTAATAATATATACATGAGGGAGCCGCGATAGCTCAGTAACACGGACAAGGGGTAGGGTTTGATCCCAACCGACGGCTTCCGGGTTCACCCAGCCTTAAATGGGTACCGGATTTTTTTTCTGGGAAAATAAAGCAGCACGGGCGTAATACTGACCACATTACCCCAAAAATCATGTGCTGAAGGTCTGTAAAATATAGGGTCACTAACACCATGTTTCCCTATACGCCACTTGGCGTGACGGGGGTACTTTACTTTTTTTTACAAATATATATACATGGAAAAGCTTAATTCCAACAGATGACAAAATATACATGGAAAACAAACCTGTGGAAGAGATCGATCACTTTATCTATCTTGGAAGTCACATTGATTGAGAAGGGGATACAAGCAAAGAAATTAGAATCAGAATAGCTAAAGCAGCAATGTCTTTCAGAAGCCTTGAAAAGTTGTGGAAATCAAAACTCATCTGCACAAACACAAAACTTAGACTATTCAAATCAAATGTACTATCAACCCGTACGTATGCGTGTAAAAGCTGGAAAACAACAAGAGATATAGAAACAAAGTTGAACACATCCGAAAATAAATGTCTAAGGAAAATACTTGGTATAGCGTGGAACGAATTAAAAACAAACTAGGAAATTAGAGAAATCGCCAATCAACCATTAAAACTTAAGTAATAAAGAAAAGACGATGGTCATATGTTGGACATGTGATAAGAAGAGATAATAACCGAATAGCAAAGCCAAGCCGTGTGGGAAACAACAGGCAAGAGAAAAAGAGGAAGACCCAGAGAGACACTGAGAAGAGCATTGCTGAGAGAGGCAAAAGCAGCAGGAATCGGCTCCCTCAATGAGATAGAGCTGCTTGCACAGAACAGAGACAAATGGCAAGATTTGATAAAATATCTTTAAAAGAATTGAAAACTGCTAGTACAAAAATTCAGATAAGAGAAGGAGTATCTTGGTCTACGCCCTATGGGGTGGCTACAGCTCGAAAGGTCAATAGATAGATAGATGAATTAATACTAAGAGTACCACATGCCAATTATTCTTGGTTGCTTTGTGAAGATGTCTAAAAGATATGTAAATCTACTTGATTTGCCTTAATTTCTAAAAATTAATTTATCCAAGCACAATTTTTTTTAACTACAAAATTAGAAAAATTAATTTATTTTTACATTTCTATGCTGTCCACATTCATTATCATTTTAAGAACTGGCTACTAAGAACATTTTTTTCCCAGTCATTATTTACAGTTTATAATTCTCAAAACAAACTGAATAAACACATTCATAAACATCGGTTATCATATGCTCCACTGTTCAGACGTGGGTTAAATGATCAAACTGTCGAACATGTGTGCCCCATATTAGACTACAAGAAAAAGGCTTTGGTTTCTAAGACTCATTATAATCAGCGTATGGATGCTACAGAGGAGCTGCATGACAACAGTCAAACTTATAAGTATTTATTTCTTGGTATCTATACCAGAATATGGACACAAGAAGGAAAACAAGTCTACATTTGTCTTTCATGAGCCATCAAGTTTGTCTTTTTTTCTCTTAACTGTAATAACAGGAAACTCTTTATACAGAGCTTCACTGCAAGAGGCAATCTGATCATCAGAAGCTGATCCCCGTTCTTCTTCTTCTATCCTTCCTCCTATGCCGTCGGCGTCAAGGAGAGATGCAATCCACGATTCTTTGCTGTTCCGTTGGCCTCTTCTGGTGTTATACCTCCTAGTGACTCTAGTATTCCTTTTATCCATCTCTTTCTCGTCCTAGTATTCCTTTTATCCATCTCTTTCTTGGTCCTCCTCTTACTCTGGTGTTTTCGTAGCGTTTGTTTATGGCTCTTTGAGTCATTGTTAGTTCCTTTTTGTCTTGTTATGTGACCGAACCATTTTATCTGTTGTTTCTTTATGTATTCGATTGCTGGTTCAATTTCGAGTTTCTTCCTGAGGTCAATGTTTCTTACTCCTTCCCTTAAACTATTTCCTGTCATTCTTCTGACACATTTCATTTCGGTGGTCGTTATCTTTCTTGTTGTTCTAGAGTCCAGCGTCAAATTCTGGCACTGGTAGCACAGAGTTGGTAGAAAAATTGATTTGTAAATTGCCCTTTTTGCTTGTCTACTTAAAGGTAAAGTACGAGACATGAACCGGCGTCTTAGCACGCGAGTTTACACCCATATATGCTCGGCCGCCTATCCAGAAATGTTCGGATATTTCTGTATAGTGTCGCCTCAAGCATCGAAACTCAGATGCGAAGCGACATTCCTCACCTTCCCAGGATAATACCCTGGTACCCATTTCTGCCAACGGCTGGGTCGACCGTGGGGGTAATTTTTTTTTTTTTAATTTCCAACCACGAGTACAATTCACACTGCTCCCAGCGGGAATCGAACACGGGTTGTCCGAACGTCGGTAGTCTAGTCGGGTGGTTTTTCCAACTAGGCTACCGAGGCCCCCAAGTTGTCTACTTGTTATGGTATAATTCATGTACGCTTTCCTTGTTTGTTTCTCCTTCAGTCTGGTGTCTGCTACTCCGAGAATTTTTATTCTTCATTTTATCATTTCGTTGATTAATTGTTCTTCATTGTCTCTGATACCGAAAATATTTATGGTTGCTATTTTATTTACGTTATGTCTGTCTGATTGCGATTGTTTCTCAATTATTTTGGCTCTGAGCACTGTTGTGTGTATGTTACATTGTCCTCTGCAGTATTTCAGCCCTTTAGCTTTTTGACACCGTTGGTGGCGGGGAGGGGGGATCATGGCTCCCAGGCATCGACTTCCATCTGCATTAAACTTGAAGACTCACACAATCATCATCATCAAGTACCGTGCCTGCTGGTGTAGGTGATCACATCTCTTCACAACTTTTGATTTCGACAGCTATTTATAATTTATGTTGTTGACCTTCTGCCAAGCCATTATCTTAAGCTGTCTCATATCTTTTTTCTTTGCTTCCTTCTATCTATCTGTCCCTCAACTTTCCCAGTTCTCACAATATATTCCAACTATTCCTTTCTTATTACATGGCCAAAAAATGATGATTGTTTCTTCCTAATATTGGAAATTAGCTCTCTCTCTTTGCTTTGGCCTCTTTCAGAACATTTTCATTACTCTTCTTAGCTGTCCATGGTATTCTCAACATTCCTCAAAACCACATTTCTACAGCCTCCAGTCCTTCTTGTTTGTTGTTCTATTGTGCTTGATTCACATTCATGTGTTAAGACTCTCTACATAACATCATTTTCTTGTTTCTGTTGTCAAAAATGGATTGTACAGTATCTTCCTCATTTTTAGAAAGCTGCATTTACTTGAGCAATTCTGCATCTCTCCTATGTTGTACATCTATCATCTGAGATTAACATTGTTCCAAGATATTTAAATTAATTTACCTGTTTTAATATTGTAATTACTCACACTATATTCTGGCTTTTATATTTGTGATCATTCTTTGTTATTGTTTCATGTAATTCTGTTTTAAATATTTTCTTAAAATTTCTATATCTTTGTGCAGACAGTCTCCATCCCACATAGTAGAGTTAATAAAAGATAACTGAGAATTCTTTAGAGTTGTAGCACTTGTGCTAAACACTAGTCTCTTTTTAGAGCTTTTTTTGTCAGCTCTTGGACAATTTCTTCTGTAGTTTATTTCAGACTATAGCTGATCTTTGACCATTTATCAAAGATTCATCATTGTTCTACTTTCAACACACTGTGATTTTTAATGTTCACTCTGCAATTATTTCATAATAATTTTTATTCTCAGTGTTTTGCTATATTGTGATACTCGTATATATATATATATAAATATAAATAATACTCTTGTAATTTATAAACATGTATGTGCTGTTGCAAAATTGATCTCTACAGCTTTGTTTTACAAGATTAGAGTGCTAAACCCATGCACAACCATATTTATTAATTTGGTAGGGAACAGCAGTTATTGACACAATTTCCCCATAGTAGTCTGCAAGATGCACACATGGTGGTGGGGAGCTTGGTATATGTGAAGCTTTCTTAGTTGTTAGAGTTTATACAAAACATCTTTTAGAGGCAAATGCCCCAGCAAATGTAATATAATAATAAAACATGAACAAATATTGAGAAGACATGGGAAGATAACATTAAAGAATGGACAGATTTTGACTTTGCTGAGTCCCAAAGAGTGACTGAAGATAGAGAGGATTGGAGAAAGTTGTTGAAATCTGTCAGTAGTGCTATAACAACCCCCTGGGTTTATGGGAAGAAGAAGAAAAAAATATTTGTTTTTGAGGAAACCTTTAGAGTGAGATAAAAACTTAAATTATACAGAAACGCAGAAGAAAAACACTTAGGGAAATTCATGGAAGAATGTACGATTTGAACTCATGTCCTTCAACATTGTTATATCACTGGAGATAATTGTGTTCATATATTCTGTCAACTTGTAATTGGAATCCTCTTTCTCTCCCATAAAAAAATAACTTTTATGGCAGGTTGTTCATGCATGAAAATCCGTCATGATTATAGAATAGATGCTTGCTTGTTGTGTTCACCCTATGACTAAAGGAATGCACCTTTTTATCATCCACCCTTATCGGGACATTAAGTGGGCCCAACACATCCGACTTCAGCATATCATTTTTTAATACCAGATTGTCTTTCCTCTTGATTCCTACTCACTTGGTCAGACTAGACTGGCTAGTCTTTTACTAGGTACATGGCACCACCATGAAGAGGTGGAGTAGAGTCTGGATGGTTATGGTTCACCAATCATGCAACAAACCATCAGCTATGGTTCACTGGCAACTTCAGCTAAGTTGCTGTGGTCTCTATATAATAGATAAATACTGGTTTAGGAAGCTACTATGGACACAATTGTTATTCTGAGTTTGCTATTATCAAGTATAAGCCCCACACACATACACACAATCTATAATGCTTGCATTGTTGATACTCAACAAAGGGCAATGATAACACAAGTTAATACTTTCTAGTAGTTTAAGTTGAAGATAATAGCAGATAAACAATTATTTATTGTTGGTAGATTTAGGTGGTCAGAAATAATCTGATTTGATATGCTATCATGCTTCTATTTCAGAAATCCAAAGCCCGTGATGATGTTATAGACCTGGACACTTACATCCCGGCAAAACAATTAAAAATTATTACTACTTCCCTAGTTGTAGGCTCTACAATTATTGGAATTCTTATTCCAAATGGTAAGTTCCCCTTTCATAAATACACCTTACTATTTTACAAGTATTTATTGTGACCTGTCATTGTTAACGACAATCCATAGTCCCATCAGTGATTTCTTATTAACGTTCACCCATTAAATGGGTGCGGATGTGCTGTGTCGCTTGTTTATGGCACGGCTGTGAAGTTTGCACCTTTAAGCCCGACACATCCACTTTGGTATGGCCATAGTCGGGGGAGAAAAGAAAAAGTCACTACTCTAAAAAGTGGCTAAGGAGGTTCGAATAAAAATCTTTGCTGGTGCTACAGAGTTTGTGCATCCAGCTGAAACCATCTTCTGTGCTTTCACTAGTGTGTGGTGGATGTGCTTCATACTGGGGAACATGCTGAGGAGGAGATATGAGCAATATAAAGTTGTCTAATGAAGACAATCAGTCAACTAAATTAAACTGAACCTAGAAATCGAATGTTATCGAACCCACTTTTTGGACCTCAATAGTTAGTTCACTGTTTTCTGTGCTACCTATTCCTGACTGATGATAGTCTATTAATTCTAATTAAATCAAATTAACCACTCTGCACTCATGATAAGCTCTTAGGTGCCCTGTCCCTTCCAGCAGATGGTGCGAGGTATGTGTGACATGCAGATGCATCTGTTAACTCACTTGTTCTCACAATTGTTGTCCTAATTCTTACTGACCCTAATTCTCAAGACTGCCTCTGCACCTCCACAACATGGCTATAAATGGACTTCATTAGATCATTTTGTCAGGCTAAGTTTTATTTTCCACTAAAGCATGCTGTAAGAAAAGTCAGTTTTTTATTGTTGTGTATTCCACTGTGAGTACTAAAAGTAATATTAAAAGAGGTCATTCATCAAAATGGTGAAATAGTAGAACATACTAGGGTGAATATCTTCTTCTAATTTGACAAGTAAAGGTACAGTCGTGAAAATCACATGTTAATTTTATGTTGTGACTGTACCGATTAAAGACAAAACTCATTAACATACATTTTGACTTATAAAGTCTTCATCAGTTGAAAGGAATAAAGACATGAGCACCATTGATTACATGAACAAGTAGGGAGTAAACAGAACAAAATAATACATATCTCAACCATGTTGACTGGGATCACAAACTCTAGAGATGAAATCATATCAGAGGTCTTTTCTTTCTCCAATCTACTCTCTGATCTTACAAAAGCAGTCTTCAATTGTCTTTCTATCAAACTTTCTCTTCCCTATGGGATGGGGGCAGGGGGTGAGTGGGGTGTGGAGATTGATAAATCTAATTTCTACACTACAAATATAACTATACTGTTCAAGGTAGGATTATTGCACTTATATTAATTCAAATTTAATGAGCACTTTAAAAACCATTTACTTAATACGTAGGGAGGTCAAAAAGTAATGCACACCAATTTTTTTCTCGGAAACTATTCGGGCAAAATGTGTGAAATTTTCACAGATTGTAGCTGAACATCCCCTTGACACTACCTATTTGTCAACATAATCTCAGTCCAAGCGTATTCCCTTACGCCAACGCGAAACTAGGTCATGAATGCCTCGCTTGTACCAAGTTTTGTCCTGCTCGCGTAGCCATTTTCTAACTGCAAGGATCACACCCTCATTATTGTCAAAGTGTGTCCCACGCAGGAATTTTTTGAGTGGTCCAAACAGATGGAAATCTGAGGGAGCCAGATCAGGGCTGTAAGGAGGATGGGGCAGTACAGTCCAACCAAATTTGTTGATTGCTTCCCGTGTTACCAGACTTGTGTGAGGGCGTGCATTGTCATGTTGATGCAACAAATCTGCAGATGGCTTATTAGGCCGAACTCTGTGGAACCGATTTTTGAGCTTTGTCAGTGTATTGATGTAAGCTGTCGAGCTGATTGTCTCACCTCTTGTTATTACATCAACAAGAATCACACCATCAATGTCCCAGAAGACAGTGATCATCACCTTTCCGGCTGATGGAGATGTTTTGAATTTTTTTCTTTTTGGTGACTGCGGATGATGCCATTCCATTGACTGCATTTTTGTTTCAGGCTCATAATAATGTGCCCACGTTTCGTCACCGGTAACAATTTTTGACAAAAACATTTCTCCTTCAACACCGAAACGCTCCAACAATTCAGAACAGAATGTTTTCCTTTGAACTCTGTGATCATTTGTTAGGCACCGAGGAACCCATCGAGCGCAAATCTTTGAATATCCGAGAGTTTTAAAAATTGCGATTGCACTTCCCTTGCTGACTGTAAGCTGCAATGCCAATTGCTGACTAGTGATACGCCTATCCTTACGAATAATGGCATCATCCCGGTTTAACATGTCTGTGCTGGTAGCCGAGGCAACACGTCCAGAACGCGGTAAATCATGCAGCTCCACTCGTACACTTTCTGCAGCTTTAATTCTCTGAACCCAGTGACTAACTGTGCTCCTATCGACTGCAGAACATTTGTACACTGCACACAGTCGTTTATGAATGTTTGCCACAGTTTCTTTTTCCGCAACCAGAAATTCTATGACAATTCGCTGTTTGTAACGGACATTGTTGACAAGCTCCATTTTAACGGTTCATAGATTGCGTAATATTTATCAAAATGCTGTGCAATTTGGTACACATAATTGGAACATGTCATATTCCAAGTGTGCAAAATTTAATATTCCTATCTTTATTATTAGCCGAGAAAAAAATTGGTGTGCATTACTTTTTGACCTCCCTATAGTAATTTTATGATGATTTTATTCATTCACTCATATCTTTTGTTCCTGACAATGAAATTGTTTGTGTGTTTTCTACAGTTGAATTCATCCTTGGGATGAATGGTGCTATAATGGGGACACTCATCTGTTACATTTTCCCTGCACTTTTTTACCTGAAGGTCATGGGAAGTAAGCCTGAGGGCAGAAACCTTGCTCATGTGAGTAACATTGTAGTATCTTTTTGGAACTGATACTGTTCATTACACTTAGGACCCTTCATAGTTGACCAGTAATTATTTAACGCAGAGTTTATCCATGCCGTTGGCCATCATCTCTGGGACTGTGCTGAAGCTAAGTGGACAAAGCTAACTGCTTGGTGGGGAGGGACAGAGTTTTTAAGAAAAAATATAAGGTGATGGTTTTTTTTTTTTTATGTTATCCCTATCCACATAGAAGGAATATAAGTGGCAACTCATAATTTCTGGAATTGGAAAATCTCTGTTTGTATCTCAGTGCGAAAGAAGTTAACCAATCATAGCGTTTGTAATAACATTTTTAAATAGGCAATACATACTACCTATTTAACATTTATATGAAATATCAGTATGGATTTATATAATTAAACAATCTAGCTATACAAATACAGCTAGGAGTTACCCTCGCCATAAAGAAATAACAGACAAAATGTTTTAGCCACATGATAAGACAGAAAGACCAAAACACAATACTCTCTCTCTCTCTCTCTCTCTCTGCGTTCAGGACTCAATCAGAGTAAGGATTCCAGACTCTCATGTGAAGTCAGCTGTCAGGCTAAGTGTGTTGATCGCCCCCACAGACAGAACATCACAATTAGAGTCTGTCAGATCCACTCTGACTGAACACCCGTTAATACGTTGCACTGTGTTCTGCGCCAGTGGCCCAGTGCATCCGATTTCAGCCAGCATTTTATTCGGGTTTGCTTTCCCTAGCCTTTGATTGTCCCCAATCTTCCTGCAAGGCAGCAGATGATCTTTTCTGTAGGGGGATTCTGCCCTTAGATGGTAGGCCCTCCCAGGTTTACGAGCACCATCTGCCCGAGTCACTAGAGGTGACTAATACAGACACGGACACACAAAGATGTGAGATGTGACTAACACAGACATACACACACAAAGATGTGAGATGTGACTAACACAGACACGCACACACAAAGATATGAGGTGTGACTAATGCAGACATGCACACAGCGATACGAGGCATGACTAACACTGACACACATCAAGATATATGACACATGACTAACATAAACATGCACATAAAGATATGAGATATAACTGGCATTGACATGCACACACACACAAAGATATGACACATGCCTAACATAGACATGCACACAAAGATAAGAGATATGACTAACATAGATATGCACACACAAAGATATGAGATGGGACTAACATAGCCATGCACACACAAGGATAATAGATGTGACAAACACAGACATGCACACACAAAGATATGAGACATGACTAACATAAACATGCACACAAAGATATGAGATATCACTAACCCAGACATGCACACACAAAGATATGACATATGACTAACACTGGTACACACTAAGATATGAGATATGACTACACAGACACACATAAAGATATGAGACATGATTAACACGGACACACCGAGATATGAGACATGACTAACATGACACACACCAAGATATGAGCCATGGCTAGGACAGAAACACAGCAAGATATGAGCCATGGCTTCACTAAAAAACACCAAAAAATGAACCATGTCTAGCACAGAAACACATTAAAGTGTCCATATGCTTGGGCTTGTTGTAGTCGGCAGATTCTTCTGAACGTGGGAATCACAGGTTTCGTTAAACAGTTGTCCGGAGATTTGAGAGTGCAGTCTGACCCATAGAACGTTCTCTTGCATGTACAGATTCCCGATCGACTGTTGACAGGTGTCGTTGAAACAGTTGTCCGGACATTTGAGAGTACATATGATGTCACAGCCATCAGAACACATCTGTTCGCACTGTAGCCCAAAATTACCATCTGGACAAGTGTCATTACAGGTATAGCCAAGATGTTTACATTGTAGGCATTTTCCAGATTTTTCCTCAAATAAAGGACAGACACTGAGACAAGACCCGGAACAGTCGTGTCCATAGATCTCATGTGAACAGTAGCCGTGACAAGTACCGATGATGACATTGCAGCCTTTACTACACCCACTACACACTGCACAAAACGACAAGAATGCTCGTCCAGACAATAGGTGTCTGTAAATGTTTGCACCTCACATACCGTCAGTGCACTGTCGGTCTGCGAAATAGTCGGTGAGAACTCAATCTTAATGTGTGCCATTGACGTTTGTGTTTTGACTACAATAGTGTTGACAGATAAATTAGGGTAGGATATATCATTATACTGGAACACTACTCCGCCACTGTCAGAGAAAGCCTTTAGAGTGGCATTCTTTACCCGAATCATAGTGCTAGCTCGATGATAGATTCGAATGATGTGAGTCTTCTGAGGCGTTGCAAAGTTCAGATACCAGTAAACAGAATTGATTCCACTTCTACATTGTGTGTGTGTGAAACACAACACAATAAGCCTTTAATAAATGTTGCGAGAACACCAGACTCAAGGATTGATCATGAAAGATGGTTTGTTGGAATTTTAGAAATGCCAGAAAACATAACAGCAGTTGAGGCTAATAGACGAGCAAGAGACCTCAAAATATATCTCCCCTCAATGCTGAGAGGCAAATGAAGAAGGGAAGAAGAAGATTATAGTTAGAAGAACTGTACAGATGACAATTTGAATTTAAATTCTATTATTGCAGTGTAATATGCAGCAATGATGTAATTATCTATTGTAAATGTGTGCTTAACTATCTCACTCCACCAAAAAAAAGTATATAATTGTGTATTATGATATATTAATTTAACATACATTTTTACACATATTTTATATACAATTTCTAATATAGTCCATCTGATATAATTTGAACAATTTAACACGTCTTTTTTTTTCAGTTTGTTCTGATTGTTGGAATTACTATATTGCTTGTTAGCACATATGCAACTTTGAGGTCACATGATGTTAGCAAGACACACTTTGAAACACTAGCCCCTGAAGTGCTTAAGCCATTAAATCCAGATGTCGAAAATGTGTTGCAGCCAAAATCTTTAGATGAAATAAAAAAAGAACATCCAGCTATAGAAGGTAGTTTGATATTTTTGTTACAATTTCTGTCATGATTTAAAAAAAATATTTAAATGGGCCATTTTATTTAATGCTTTGTGATTCCAGACCATGAAAGACATACAAAAAGAGAAGAAAGTAGATCCAGAGTATGATGGAAAGAAAACATCATGGAAACTCCATTACAAAGAAAATATAAAATTCTGTAAAATAGGCAGTAGCTGAGACTGCTTGAAGAGTGAGAAAAATGGAAGTAGAAAAATTTAAAGTTTAGCATAAATGACCAAATAAATTAAAGGAAGAAAGAAAAATGTGATTTAAAGTTTGTCTAATGAATAAATGAACCAGAGGAAGAGGAAATAATTTAGTTTGGAATATTGAACAAGTGAAACAAAATAGTCTTAGTTTGGCATAATGAACAAATGAAACAATAGAGTTTTAAAGTTTGGCATAATAAACAAATCAACTTACAAACAAGAGTTGTATTATTATTTTCTGTCTCCTCATCTTTGTAGAGTATTTTTATTTTATATATAACAAAATGATAGTTGGAAGTACAATTTTCTTTTGATATCTTTTGCTTATAGTGTATTTATTTTAAGATACCGTTTCAAATTTTATAATTTTCTATTTGTATAGAATGAAATTATATTATATAGGGTTGGGTGTAGCAGTCGTTAATGTGTTTGTCAACTATTTAGGTTGGACCACATCGTTTCTCAATTGGGGTGATTTTTTTTAGACCAACACAGTTTAGTTTTGCCCAGCCTCTAAAAATATATACCAGAAATTATTCCCCTTGAGAAGGTTAGGTTGCACAGCATGATACCAGCAACATCACACATAAATATGCAGATGTTCATGGCACTAGCACCATGTTGTTGTTGTTGTTATGGATCCAGCGACCTTTGAGCTGATGCCCTTTGGCCCAATGCCGTGTAGTAGTATCTGCAGGTATTTTTAAGTTCTGCTGTTGTTCCGTACAGAGTATTCCATTTGGTGGGTCTTTGAGGAAGTAGTGTTGTTCTGATGTCAGTGAGCTTTGGACATTGAAACAGGTGATGTTCTACAGTTTCTTGTGGGTGATTACAGAGTGGACATACTGGGGCATGGTTTTGTTGTATTCTATTAATGTGGTTATTCAGCATAACATGTCCTGTTCTCAGTCTGAAGATGGTGGTTTGGTCTCTTCTTGTTAGGTTGTTGATGTTGTCTTGTCGATTTGGTCTTGCCATATATTTGAAAAGCTCTCTCCCTGTTTTCCCTAAGGCCCATCCATTCAACCACTCCTCTCTACTGTTGGAGTTTATGACTTGTTTGGCTGTGTCTAGTGTGATGGATGTATGTATCTGTGTCTGTCTGGGTCCTCTCTTAGCTAATGTATCTGCCTTATCATTTCCTGATATGTTTAAGTGTCCCTGGATCCACTGCATTACCAATCTTATGTTATGTGTTTCAATGATTTTGTTTGTATCTATGATAAGCTGTGTGAGTTCTGGTTTATTCATGTTGTTTCACAGTGCTTGCAGAGCCGATTTGGAATCCGTAAATATGACTGTGTTTGTTTTCTTCGATGGTGTGGTATCGAAAATTGTATTTAAATGATAAATTGCTGTTTCTATAGCTGTTATTTCTGCCTCATAGTTATTACAAACTTCACCACAAGGTCCACATATTTCTTCTGCTGTTCCATCTGGATAATGTATTAATATTCCATATCCAGCTTTTGAAGAAGCGTTAGTGGCTGCACCATCTGTGTGTATATGTATCCAATCCTCTGGATAAGTATCTATTGTTTTCCTTGCTACTAGTGTTACTGATACTGGGTCTGCCCTTTTATCTGTTCTGTCACGTATCTCTACATTTATTTCAGGATTTTAAAAATTTGTACTTGGTGGCATTTCTTTGATGACTCTTGATGTTTGTAGTCGTTTTTCAGGTAGATAGAATTTCTCTTGTATATTTGTAACATGTTGTAATACTGACATCTGCTTAATTCTTTGTTTTGGAGTCCATGTATCTACTAATTTTCTGTTAGGGTGGTCCTTCTCCATTCTTTTTTGTTTTTCATAGAGCACCATAGCAGCCTTGTTTCTCCTCAACTCTAAAGGTTCCACATTGCAGTGAATTTCGCAGGCTGCAACTGGAGTGGACCTCATTGCACCACTAATGAGTCGTAATGCATTGTTTTGTATCTTGTCCAGTGCCATGTTAATTGTTTTGCTGCATGTCACTAGGAGCGAGCTACCATGGTCCAAAACAGTGCGAACATATCCCAGATAGAGATTTCTAAGTGTTTCTTTGTCTGCTCCCCATAAGGTACTGGAAAGCCTTTTCATTAATTTGAGTCTTTGTGTTGCCTTCTTAGTGAGATTCTCTACATGTTTCTTCAGGTTCAATTGTCGGTCTAGTTGTATTCCTAAATATGTAGGGTGTTCCTCTTTTTGTAGACTATTGTGTTAGAGATTGAGTTTGATATTTGCCTTAGATATTTTGTTACTTTTAGTAAATACTGTATATACTGTTTTCTGCATATTTATTTTCATTTTCCAGGTATTACAGTATTCTTCTAGGTGTCTCAGGTCTTTGTTTAGTTGTGCTTCAGCTGTTCTAATATTTTCATTCGTACTCTACATGACCAGATCATCCGCATAGAGAGCTTTTTTATTTATCAGGGTTTTGGTCAGATCATTGATATATATAAAAAAAAGGGTACAACTGAGTGGTGATCCCTGTGGTAGTCCTTTTTCTAGCACTTCTTTGTCTGATAAGGCACTAGTACCATAAAAAGTAAAGTAAAGTTTCCCGTCATGCCAAGTGGCGTATAGGGTATATGGTGTTAGAGACCTTAATTTGTACATACCTTCAGCACATGATTTTTGGGGTAATGTGGTCAGTATTACACCCGTGCCACTTTACTTTCCCAGAAAAAAAACCGATACCCATTTAATGAAATGGGTATCGGTTTTTTTGTTCTGGGTGAACCTGGAAGCTATCAATCAGGATCAAACCCAACCTCTTGTCCTTTGTAGTCCAGTTCACTAACCATAGAGCTATCGCTGCTCCCACTAGTGCCATATTGCCCCTAAACTACAAAACAAAATGTACTTTTTTTTTTTTTTTTTTTTTTACTTTTAGTGGCATTTTTATAATATTAAAGGGGATAAAAGCTTTTGTAAATTAATAAGTGTAAAATATTTCAGGTGAAGTAAATGTTGCTAAACAACAGAATAATGGAAATAAGGAGCAGAAAGCAGAAGATATACGCCAGGAACCACCCAACCCAGATCCCCCTGATAGAGCCAAGTTAGCAAATGATTTAAAGCCGGCTGAGAAGAATGATGCTAAAAGAGACTTGGTTGATGAGGGACCCATAAGCGTCAAGGAGAGTTTTGAGAATGATAAGTTGTCAGCAGCTAACAAGGCAAAGGTAAACATTTAACATATTTCTTTCAAGTAAAAAAAAGTAGTAAAGAGCTCCCGTCATGCCTAGTGGCGTGTAGGGAATATGGGTGTTAGTGACCATAACTTTTACAGACCTTCGGCACATGATTTTTGGGGTAATGTGGTCGGTATTAAGTCCGTACCGCTTTACTTTCCCAGAAAAAAATCCGGTACCCATTGGTCAGGATTGAACCCGACCTCTTGTACTTTGTAGTCCAGTTCACTAACCACTGAGCTATCGCAGCTCCCATTTCTTTCAAGTAGGTGAAAGTAAATAGTTCTATAATTTTTTTTTACTTTATTTTTGTCATTAAGTTTTAGTTTCATCATATTGATTTTTAAAAAATGTCTTTATAATGTGAATTGATTTTCTCTTATGACTTTAGAAATGAACAATATAGTCTTCCTATTTCTTTCCCTTCCAAGTCTTACTGTACTTTATTGTTGAGAAGAGTAATTTTTCCCTGCGACATATCCACTTCTGAAACCTTTAAATAGCCATGTCTTGGAATACATTAGATTTATACATTTTACCTCAGTTCATGCGTGTTCTTATGTTCTGTTATCATGACTCCCAATGGAAAATGGGTGAAACCCTACTTTGCTATGGATTACTTAAAAGACTACAACACCCATTAAATACATTTCCGTAAGAAATAGTAGGTTTACATTATTATATTTCATTGTTTTGTGTTGAAGGTGTCTGTCAATTTTTCTTCCATCGTTTTTCTTATTCTTAAAATTTTAAATACTTACCAAAATGGTTTTATGTCGTGCAAATATTATTTCCATTTTGTGCAATGTTCCTTTTTTAATTTGATATATATATGTTTTATTTAAAAACATAATTTTTACATTGGTGACATCAGTTTTCATAAATCTAAGTCAGATAATTCAGTTCAAACAAACAATAACCTGGAAGGGAAAGAGTTAATATAAATACAAGAAGAACACTATACAGTAAACATTTTTTTCATTTAAGATTGTGCTTTTGGTGTTAATATTGGACATTAACACAAAAAGAAGTATCATAACTACTGACTTGAGATGTTTTAGAAGATTGCTAAGTGAATACAACATAAAGAAACTGCTTCACCTTGTGTATTCACCTAATGATGACAATGATGTATATATTGAGAGACTGACGGGTCTAAGGTGGAAAAGGGATCTGGTTGATCCGGCGTGCTTGGTGGGTCTATAATCAACACCTTACAGGAACAATCAGTCTGCATATGTTTCAGGGAATGCTGGGACAGGTGGTAGAATGGATTTGGGGATGCCCTGATTGCAGTTAAACTAATTCCATGAATAGAATAGAATTCACCTCATTGTTACTACATGTTTATCATCTACATTTAAATAAGCATATTTGTATTGTGTCATGATTTACAGCCAGCAGCAATATTTTGTGTACTTTTTTCCAACACATCCGACTTCAGCATTTTTGGGATACCAGGTTTGCATTCTCCCTTAGATCTCTATTTACTTGACCTGGATAGCTGGTCGGTTTCTAGGCTTACCAGCTGAGGTTTAGTGGGGTCTTTATCAGCTCTGGTTCAATGATCCTGATACAAACAGCCACCAGTGAGTCACTGGCTGCTTTTAGTCCACGTACTATTTAGCATCCGACCTCCCCTTTTTACAAGAGGAGATACTATCAGAAATTGAGATTATTATGAAAAAAAAATCCAGAAGCAACAAATTAATGGTTTGGATACATCATACAGGCCCAAATTATTCCCATTGAAGTTGTTCCAAATAAATTACTATGATCATGCCATGATATTGGGATCCATGATAGCTCAGTGGTTAGTGAACTGGATTACAAAGGACTAGAGGTTGGGTTCAATCCTGATAGGCAACTACCAGGTTCACCCAGCCTTAAATGGGTACAGGATTTTTTCGGGGAAAGTAAAGCGGCACGGGCGTAATATCAACCACATTACCCCAAAAATCATGTGCTGAAGGTCTAAAAATTATGGTCTAACACCATATTCCCTATACGCTGTTTGACATGATGGGGCTCTTTACTTTTTTATGTCATGATATTTATAAAATATTTTGATGAGCTTTGTATTTTGTTGATTTTTTACAATTTGCTAATGGGACTCACTGAGTTGAGTGCTTAAAAGAACCCTTGGCAATTGAAAATCAGAAAACAGAGGATGTATGCTGCTGTCCAGGTTCATTTTCATAAAAGAAAAGCAAATTTTCTAGAATCTGTCACAATAATTAAACGACTCTCTAGTGCTGCAGATTGTATACACTGCACTGTGATCTTCATATGTTACCAGGAGAGAGATTGAAACACTAATAAATAAGTGATAGTAAAGTGATGATGGTCCTAACCCACAGGTCTGATTGTTGCAATGGTTTATTAAGACAAGGGAATTCTTTTTTTTTCCAGGAGTTGGAACTACTGCAGAGAGATAAAAAACAAGATGAACTTCTTGCTGAGTTAGAAAAACAAAGACATGAGCAGAAAGTATTGATAGATGAACAGAGGCAACTGCTGAAAGAGTTTAAAGATCACCATGAAAAGGACATGAAGGTAAAGTGGTTTTGTAGTAGACATTGTGGTGTAACAGAACAATACAAAATCCAGACTAAAGATACATGAAATAAACTAAGATAAATGAGGTAAAACCAAAGATACATGAGGTAAAACTAAAGATACATGAGGTAAAACTAAAGATTATATGAGGTAAACTAAAGATAACATGAGGTAAAACTAAAGATTATATGAGGTAAAATAAAGATAACATGAGGTAAAACTAAAGATTATATGAGGTAAACTAAAGATAACATGAGGTAAAACTAAAGATACATGAGGTAAAACTAAAGATTATATGAGGTAAACTAAAGATAACATGAGGTAAAACTAAAGATTATATGAGGTAAACTAAAGATAACATGAGGTAAAACTAAAGATTATATGAGGTAAAACCAAAGATACATGAGGTAAAACTAAAGATACATGAGGTAAAACTAAAGATTATATGAGGTAAAACCAAAGATACATGAGGTAAAACTAAAGATACATGAGGTAAAACTAAAGATTATATGAGGTAAACTAAAGATAACATGAGGTAAAACTAAAGATTATATGAGGTAAAACCAAAGATACATGAGGTAAAACTAAAGATACATGAGGTAAAACTAAAGATAACATGAGGTAAAACTAAAGATTATATGAGGTAAACTAAAGATAACATGAGGTAAAACTAAAGATTATATGAGGTAAAACCAAAGATACATGAGGTAAAACTAAAGATACATGAGGTAAAACTAAAGATTATATGAGGTAAAACCAAAGATACATGAGGTAAAACTAAAGATTATATGAGGTAAAACCAAAGATACATGAGGTAAAACTAAAGATTATATGAGGTAAACTAAAGGTAACATGAGGTAAAACTAAAGATACATGAGGTAAAACTAAAGATTATATGAGGTAAACTAAAGATAACATGAGGTAAAACTAAAGATTATATGAGGTAAACTAAAGATAACATGAGGTAAAACTAAAGATAACATGAGGTAAAACTAAAGATAAATGAGGTAAAACCAAAGATACATGAGGTAAAACTAAAGATTATATGAGGTAAACTAAAGATTATATGAGGTAAAACTAAAGATTACATGAGGTAAAACTAAAGATTACATGAGGTAAAACTAAAGATTATATGAGGTAAACTAAAGATAACATGAGGTAAAACTAAAGATTACATGAGGTAAAATAAAGATTACATGAAGCAAAACTAAAGATTATATGAGGTAAACTAAAGATAACATGAGGTAAAACTAAAGATTACATGAGGTAAAACTAAAGATTATATGAGGTAAACTAAAGATTACATGAGGTAAAACTAAAGATTACATGAGGTAAAACTAAAGATTACATGAGGTAAAACTAAAGATTATATGAGGTAAACTAAAGATTACATGAGGTAAAACTAAAGATTATATGAGGTAAACTAAAGATTACATGAGGTAAAACTAAAGATTACATGAGGTAAAACTAAAGATTACATGAGGCAAAATAAAGATTACATGAGGTAAAATAAAGATTACATGAGGCAAAACTAAAGATTACATGAGGTAAAACTAAAGATTACATGAGGTAAAACTAAAGATTACATGAGGTAAAATAAAGATTACATGAGGCAAAACTAAAGATTACATGAGGTAAACTAAAGATTACATGAGGCAAAATAAAGATTACATGAGGTAAAACTAAAGATTACATGAAGCAAAACTAAAGATTACATGAGGTAAAATAAAGATTACATGAGGCAAAATAAAGATTACATGAAGCAAAACTAAAGATTACATGAGGTAAAACTAAAGATTACATGAGGTAAAATAAAGATTACATGAGGCAAAACTAAAGATTACATGAGGTAAAACTAAAGGTTACATGAGGTAAAACTAAAGGTTACATGAGGCAAAACTAAAGATTACATGAGGTAAAACTAAAGATTACATGAGGTAAAACTAAAGATTACATGAGGTAAAACTAAAGATTACATGAGGTAAAACTAAAGGTTACATGAAGCCAAACTAAAGATTACATGAGGTAAAACTAAAGGTTACATGAAGCAAAACTAAAGATTACATGAGGTAAAACTAAAGGTTACATGAAGCAAAACTAAAGATTACATGAGGTAAACTAAAGGTACATGAGGTAAAACTAAAGGTTACATGAAGCAAAACTAAAGATTACATGAGGTAAACTAAAGGTACATGAGGTAAAACTAAAGATTACATGAGGTAAACTAAAGGTACATGAGGTAAAACTAAAGGTTACATGAAGCAAAACTAAAGATTACATGAGGTAAACTAAAGGTACATGAGGTAAAACTAAAGATACATGAGGTAAATTAAGAAAAATGAAGTAAAACTAAAGATACATGATGTAAAAGATTACATGAGGTAAAACTAAAGATACATGAGGTAAATTAAGATAAATGAAGTAAAACTAAAGATACATGATGTAAAAGATACATGAGGTAAAACTAAAGATACATGAGGTAAATTAAGATAAATGAAGTAAAACTAAAGATACATGAGGTAAACTGAGATAAATTAAGTAAAACTAAAGATCATCATCATCATCATCGAGTGTCGTCTCCACAATGAAGGTTGGCTACCATGGAGCACCATTCTACTCTGTCTCTTGCTTTGATAGTGCAGGTTGTCATCCATCTTTTGATGTTACTCGTCCATGTTAGTCTTGGTCTGCCTCTGCCTCTTTTACCGTGTAGTTTCCCCTCCAGGATTACTTTTAGTAGGATGTTGTGTCTTTTAACATGGCCAAAAATTGCATTTGTCTTGTTTGAATTGTGCTTAGTAGTTCTCTTTTCATTTTTAGTTGTTTGAAGACTTTATCCTTTGTTTTCTTTTCCTTCCATCCAATTCTACCTATTCTTCTATATATCCACATTTCAGAGGCTTCAATTCTCTGTTCTGTTTTCTTGTCTAATGTCCATGTTTCTGCACCATATAGGAATATTGAGAAGATGTAACATTTTGCTATTGTTAGTTTTAGCCCTGGTGTTATTTGTTTTGATGTTAGTATACTTTTCATGGTATTAAAATTACTTTTTGCCATTCCTATTCTTTTGTTTATTTCAGTTTTACATTTTCCATCACTGGTTATAGTATGTCCAAGGTAGTTGTAGTTCTGAACTGTCTCCAGGTCTATTCCTTCAATTTTGATATCCACTTGTGGGTTTTGAGTATTTTCTTTGTTTATGTTCATAGTTTTAGTCTTTTTGATATTCATATCTAGTCCATATTTTTTGCTTGTCATGTTTATTTCATTAAGTAATTGTTGTAGATCTTTAGGATTTTCTGCTAGTAGTACAGTATTGTCAGAATATCTTAGGTTATTGATTATCTTTCCATTAATTTGTAGGCCTGGCATCTCTATGATGTTTTTAAAGATTTGCTCAGTGTATAGATTGAACAAGCTTGGTGATAGGATGCATCCCTGTCTTACTCCTCTTTTTATATCAATGGGTGTAGAGATCTCTTTGTTTTATTGTTAAATATATATATATATATATATATATATATTTATATTATATATATATGTAAAAACTAAAGATACATGGGGTAAATTAAGATAAATGAAGTAAAACTAAAGATACATGAAGTAAACTAAGATAAATTAAGTAAAACTAAAGTAGATACATGAGGTAAATTAAGATAAATGAGGTCAAACTAAACTTTAGACATGGGACACTGTGAAGAATGGTCATGGACTTGTGAAGAAGAGGAACTTTATTGTTGCCAAGCAGATAATTTCTTTCACCATTTAACATTACATACAATTATTTGATTTAGCCTCCCCATCTGATTGTTTGATTCACTTTTTGCATACAATTATTTGATTTAGCCTCTACATCTCATTTGATTTTAAGCCATTGCAAATTATTTGATTTAGCTTTCTAATATTTAGGTTTCCAGAATGCAACACAAAATATTTGTTGAAATAAGTAAATTGTATTAAAATAAATGAGAAAACTAAGCAGACAATTTTATAAATACAACCTCTACTGAGACGAAATGTATCAGATGAATGACAGGAAACAGTCTGAGAGATAAGATTAGAAATGAAGAACTGAGAAAAAAGCTAGGAATAGCCCCCGCCTTAGAATATATAATGAAACAACTGATAAAATGGTTTGGCCACGTGACAAGGCAGAAAAATCAAAACACAACACAACTAGCCTTCAATAAACATTGTGGGAATACCAGACCCAAGGGTCGACCACGAAAAAGATGGATGGATGGAATATTAGAAGCACTAGGAAACATAACAGCAGCAGAGGCGAACAGAAGAGCAAAAGACCGCAAATTATATCTCCCCTCGACACTGAAAGGCAAATGAGGAAGGAAAGAAGAAGAAGACAATTTTATGACCAAAATAAAAGTAAAGATGGCCACAAAAAAACTGATTACATGAGGTGAAATAACAAAACACGTTCAAGAAATGTATATAATAGATACAATTTCTCTAGCTTTTATTTTTTTTTAAACTGTGTGCAGCTAAGATTTATTTGTTATGTTTTATTATCAGGAAATGATGAGAGCACTAATGGACATTGTCTGAATATGGTGATTATGTACATGAACAAAAGATAATACTCAAAACCTACAAGTGAATATCAAAATTGAAGGATTAGACCTGGAGACAGTTCAGAACTACAACTACCTTGGATATACTATATCCTGTGATTGAAAATGTAAAACTGAAATAGACAAAATAATAGAAATGGCAAAAAGTAATGTTAATGTCATGCAAAAATATACTAACATCAAAACAAATAACACCAGGGCTAAAACTAAGAATATCAAAATGTTATATCTTCTCTACATTCCTGTATGATGCAGAAACATGGACACCAGACAAGAAAACAGAACAGAAAATTGAAGCCTTTGAAATGTGGATATATAGAAAAATAGGTAGAGTTGGATGGAAAGAGAAGAAAACAAAGGATAAAGTCTTAAAACAACTAAAAATGAAAAAAGAACTAATAGATACAATTCAAAGAAGACAAATGTGATTTTTTGGACCATGTTAAAAGACACAGCAGCCTGTAATCTTGGAAGGGAAAATACAAGGTAAAAGGCAAGAGGCAGACCAAGACTAACATGGACAAATAACATCAAAAGATGGACAAGTCAGCCGATGACAACCTGCACCATCAAAGCAAGAGACAGAGTAGAATGGCGCTCCATGGTAGCCAACCTTCGATACGGAGACTGTACCTAATGATGATTACAGGGACAAAGCTATTGTAATATTGAAAATAATATATAATGCTCACTGATTGACTTTTCTATTGGAAAGGGTCTTTTTCCTTTCCTTGGCTGTGACACTCATTAGTGCCTTGTATTCATATTATAAAGAATCATCTTGTAATCAAGTAAAAATAACATGGATTTCTAAATATAGGTTTCAATATGTAAGAAGACAATGCTTGATCTCATACTACCTGTGCAATAATTACAACCAATCACGACCCACACCTCTAGTTTTTCCACATCTGCTGTACTTGGAGTTGCAAATTATAGGAAATACTTCCAGGTCAATGAAGAGGTGCAATAGGCAGTGCATTGACCAGAAGTATTGTTTTCTTGTGGAGCCATATACTTTATAAGTTTTATAAACTTCATCTGAATGCAATTATAATACGTAGAAAATGATATAATTGGGTACCTATTTTCATTCAGTTAATTAAAAGAAAATAGTTTAAGGTTTTCACTTGATGCCCACTCATGTAACTTGTTGACCATATTGTAGCTAATAAGGAACTGTAGCAGACAGAGTGAGTGTGATCTCCTTCTGATATAATTACATTATTATTTCTAGGTTGATAATGGCCACTTCCTTTAAATTTCATTCTTCATATTTATATGTTTTGTTTTGTCTTTCGTTTATTTCTTTTAAAGAAAAGATCTTGTATTTAAATGTTGGATTGTTGTATCATGTCATTTCTGGAAGGCTGTAAAATCCTATTTTGTGCTATTTTATTGTTTATATATAACAAATAAAAAATACTAATCAAGAAAACTAAACTTAGAATATGTAACTCAAATGTAGTATGAATAAGGATATGGGGTCACTCTCAGAATCGTGTGAGGATGTAGTGCTGAGAAAAGATCTCACAATCACAACCGATACCATTCGCACAACACTTAAAAGATCACACAACACTGCTCCTGGTCCAGATGGTGTGCGGTACGACGACATAGGCGATTTAGCTGATGACGGCTTGAAAAAACTGGCCAAAAAGAGTTTAATGCCAGCATTCGGAGTGGCTACACAGCTACATACTACCGCTACCGAAGCCAAACAAGGACCATTCTCAGATCAGTGCCTACAGAGTCATCACGATGCAGAACACTGCGGACAAGCTCCCTGAGAAAATAGTTGACCATGTACTCACCTGTCAACTTGAAATGATACACGCGTTCCCACCCACACTCGAAAGTTATAGATATAACTAAGAGACATAGCTCAATGCGGCAGTCTTCACCTATGACGTCTTCGGAGGCTTCCACAGACGAGAGGAGACGTGCTGCTGCTATAGATTTTCTTCTTCTTCTGCGATCATGGCTCATTCAGACTAGGACTCTGGATTTTCTTATGAAGGCAGCTGTCTGTTTAAGTGATTTGGTTGCCCTGTATAGTTTCTCTTCCTGTAAGGTGAGTGTGGGCCACATTGTCCTCCTCAGGCCGGTGTGCTGCGGGCAGTCATGTAGAACATGTTTAGTTGTCATGCTATCCAGGGTACAGTGGCACCGGCTGGTAGTTTCTATTTTGAGTTTGGTGAACATGTGATTTCTCATTCTGTTGTGGCTAGTGTGTAGGCAAAGTATGATGACTTGATCCCTCCTTGATAGTTGGAGGTATCCGTCCCTCTCATTATACTTTGGGTGTTCTTGCCTCCTCCATTTTTCATGGTACTGGCCTTTGATGATGGATTTGGCTTCATCGTAGCTGACCAGATCTTGTGGTAATCTCCCTCCCTCCTTAGCTAATTTGTCTGCGTGTTCATTTCCGTGTATATTACAGTGTGATGGTATCCACTGGATGACCACTCTCTGGAAGCTATTGCACAGTTGGTTTAGGGTTGTTCTCAAGTCATCTAGCTCACTGTTCCTGGGGTTTTTAGAGCTGTCAGAACTGACAGAGCATCAGTTAGTATCACCAATTTCTTGTGCACATTATTTTTGTGTTGGATAGCCAGTTTTGCAGCATCTTCAAGGGCTTCAGTTTCTACTTTATAGTTGTTTGAGAATTTCCCAGTAGCTGTTGCCTTGGTGATCTCTTCCTGATTATTCAGCCTCAAGAACACACCTCCTCCTCCATTACTGGTGGCGTTTGTAACAGAGCCATCTGTGTATATGTGAGACGAGGAGTCCTGTGGGTAGTTGTCGTTTTTGTGTTTTTCTGCTATGTGCTTTCTCTCTGTGTCTGTTTGGGTGCCTTTTTTCATGATTCCTGTAATGTCTTACTTAAGTTCTGGGCTATAGATCTGGAGGATGCATACAACCGAGTATCATTTGAATACTTCATGCACAATGCACATGATATTCTGGTATATCTCCAGGGTAGAGACAGATTGGAGATCGCCTCCACCATGCAAAACAAACTTGATCGCATCTCTTTCTGGTGTGGAGTATCAGGTGCATTGGTTAATCCTAATAAAGCATCAGTTACATGGTTCTCCCGTAATAATCATATCGTTAACACAGAAACACCGGTGGTACGAACATGGATCTAAGGGTTTGAGCATACCTGAAGAAAAGTGCAGATAAAGAGCATCCATCGCACCATGAGCTCAACACAAGGAAAAAATGTCAGGCTAAAAAGAGGCAAATCATGGGTGGGCTTAGCAGAAGATGTCGTCAAACAGGTCAGTGGGCTTACCAATATCAGTGCTGGCAAGGAGTGGATACCGGTGCCTATGTCATTCAGAGGAACATTCTCGTATATTGTCACACTCGACAGGAAATGTAGGGAACAGAACTCACTCGGTCGTGGTTAATGCAGAGGTCAACGGTCTCATCTGGGAAAACACAGATGAGAAAGATGCAGTCAGCTATACAGACGAATCTGTAATACAACACCAAAGGAGTCCATGGGCATTTACAGCACGCTCGGCAGACAGAATAGTAAAGGAAGAGCAAATGTTATGACCACGAGTAGCATGATGATGGAGGTGATGGCAGTGACCAGGACATTTTTTTGGTTAGAGTCACACAACTACACTCATGCCTGCATACTGAGTGATTCAATGAGTATTATAAAAAAAAGTGGAGGTGGACTCTGTACTTGTGCAATGGGTGGAGTCATTGCAGAAGTCAAAAATATGTAAGATCATCTTTGTCTACATTCCAGGACATGCTGGAGTATGGGGAAATGAAAGAGTGGACAGGTTGGCTAGCTGCGTTATCGTTGAGGATGGTCAACCAATGGATCGGGCGGACATCATCAATGCCCTCCGATATGTGGAAAGGGCACAGGACTTTGACAACCATGAGTCCATGTCACTCCTTCAGATGAAAGAGATGGGAGTTAAGATGGGCACAGCCAAAAACGAGAAATTTATCAACCAACAAAGAACTGGAGTCATCAGTCGCTGGATACTGCGGGACTTGCTGAGGAGGGGATCTGAGAACCTATGGAAATGTTCGGAGTGCAATGATGATGACCCGCATATAACTCAATTAACCCTTACCTATGTATATGACAGCTGTAAAATAACAAAAGAGATTGATAAAAAACTGAATGCTTTTGAATACAAATGCCTAAGAACAATGCTCTATGTACAAAGGAAAGAATAATATAAGGATGAATAGAAATGGCCTTGCAACAAATGATCTCATCTACAATAACGAAGAGAAGGTGAACATATGTCAAGCAGTTGTTGAGAAGAGACAGCTAAATAATTTCCAAGCAGACTCTTCCATGGGAAGCATCAAGATACAGAAAAAGATGAAGACCTAGAGAGACATTGAAAATAACATTTATAAGAGAAGCAAATTTGGCAGGCATAATTAAATAGATCAAGCATCTAGTTGTGCTGGAAGGATAAAGAATATATGCACCAGCTTTGCCGTGGATCTTCAAGATCGTCATGTCTATTGTTATGCTCATTCGTTGTTAAGGTTCAATTTTCACATTTGTTTCTGAGTTTCCTAACCTCCTATTAAAGTTGGTCCAAAATATTTTTAAGGAAAAAAAGAAAGGTTGCCTGACATAATTAACATTGGGATTCCACTTCCGGTGTTTCACAAGATGGCAGGCAGTATTATTTTTGCTAGTTCAGCGAAGGATTGGATTCTTAATTTTGTATTCATTATAAGTGAGATTTCTCTCACGGATTATTACAGAAAGGCGGTACTTTTTTCGCCGGTTTGGCTGAAAGTGTAGTTTTCTTGTTGTTTGATTCTGAATGAAGATTTTCCTGCGTAATATACCAAGCTCAGGATGTATCTACATGCTGAAGAGCTGTATAACTGCGGTTAGCCAGTCTTTTAACATGGAAATGGGTTCTGGACTATGTGACCAAGTGATTGCATGTAGGTCTAGACCATCCTCGGCACCTATAGATATGTTCAGGGTGCAATGATTACCCACAAATAACTCAATTAACATCACCCATAAAATCTACCATTTGGTCATGAATATATCATTATTATGAGCACAAATAGGGAGCCGCGATAGCTCAGTGGTTAGTGAACTGGACTACAGAGGACAAGGGGTAGGGTTCGATCCCAACCGACGGCTTCCGGGTTCACCCAGCCTTAAATGGGTACCGGATTTTTTTCTGGGAAAGTAAAGCAGCACAGACGTAATACCGACCACATTACCTCAAAAATCATGTGCTTGAAGGTCTGTAAAATATAGGGTCACTAACACCATATTTCCCTATACGCTACTTGGTGTGACGGGGGTACTTTACTTTACTATGAGCACAAATATCATATTATCCTTAACTTACAAAACATGGCAGCATTTTCAAAAACTGATATAAATAGATTATTTTTAATTTGTACTTCATTTTAATTTTTAAAAGTTTTTATACATTTGTTCCCAGCAAGGCATACACCAGCAGCTTTTAGCTGGTCAACAAGATCCTACTCAACAACAACAGCAATCTGATTTACAGTCACAAGCCAACCAACAACAGGAAGGCCAACTAAAGCAACCAGTTGTTCCACAAAGGAATTTGCAAGATATATCACCAGAGGCCCCACTGCCTGGACTGCTGCAAAATAACAACACTATTCATATAGACAATCCAAACCAGCAAGCTAAGGATCAGCAGCAAGTAGTGAACCCAATAAATAAGTTTAACAACCCCATCAATGCCTTTGTGCCACAAGATCAGCTTCTCAGTGTCGACCAAAAATATCAACAGCAAACAAAAAATGAAACTGGCACTCAACTTATACAGCAACAGCACAATTCAGAACAGCAGCAAGTTATACCACAGCCTGTTATAGAACAGCAGAAGCAAGTTATACTACGGCCTGAACAGCCTAATTTAGTTCAACAGCTAGATCAAAATCTGGATTTACAACAAAAGTCTCAACAACAAATTGACCTCAGTCTTAAATTTAATGATGAACAGCGATCACAAAAGGTTAAGGAAGAACATAAAGATAATGAAAACATGCAGCAGCTATTAAAAGATGATGAAAAATTAAATCGGAATAAAAGAGATGTAAATGATCACAATCTCAATGTAAATATCACAGAAGTTGCACAAGATAAAAAGAATGAAAATAATACTTTTGATGAAGTTAAAACAACAGATCTGACCAAAAATGACAAATCTGTCCATAATATTGAGGGCAACAAATCAATACCTGAACAAGTCCAAGCTACTGAGAAAACTAATTTGAAACAAAGTGATACTATGAACAATGAAATTACAAAAAACTAATGCATGTGAATAGAAAAAAAGCATAAACTAGAATAAGGTAATTCAGCAGCTTCTTTGTATAAAAGCCCGTTCTGGACATTTTTTGTTTACTACAAAGCAGCTTATGATGGGTCTTCCAGAAAAGTGCTGGATTAAAAAAAGTATGGATAAAGGTAATATTAGAAACTGTACAGTGCTCCTTGTTCAAAACAAGGAAGTGTAATTGACCAAATCTCTGTGACAAATGGTCTGTTTGGGGAACACTTTTTATTAATGTAAATTGTATGTATATGTTGATTGAAGTTGTCAATGTGTAATAATTATTTGGTTTTCATAAAATGCGGGTCTTTTTCTCATTCATCCCATACATTACAAAATTAAAATGTATTCTGTTGTATCTGGTTTATTTGGATTTTGTGGGAGAAGCTTACATTTATCTGAGGCATTATTTGTGCAAGCATCTTTGCTGTGTGTATTTGGTGCTAGTGCAAGACTATTTCTTTCTTGAAAGGTTATTTTAACTTGCAGTCTTGTAAAGCCAATTGTTTTAAACAATGTGTAATTTCCTTAGAGATACATATACTCCGATTTATTTGTGTGTGTGTGAAAAATGTTTTTTTATTTCGCAACCTTTTTTTCTGTTTTGAATACTGTGTTTTAATGTTATAACATTTATCTTGTTCACTTTACCAAATGCCGGTGCCATAAAATAGTTACTACATTCTGCTGTTATCAAGCCTTATATAAACATTCCAATAGGAGTGTAGCCTTTGTTATCTGTGTTCAAATGAATACAGATAAAGTTTTAAATGTGAGTGACAAGAATGAAACAAAATATTTCTTTTGCATAATTCATTGATAATATTCAGTAGAACCCTGGTATTTATACATCTCTCTACTTGTACAACTCAGAATTCCCGAAACTTTTTCAAGTTATACTTGACTTGATGTTCATCTTTGCATCAGAATTAGGCTCATCTTCCAGCTGTCACGGCATGTTTGCCCCAAGTGTTTAAAATTATCTGCAGGAAAACATTTCTTACTAAAGGCCAACTCACTGGACAACGTTCCCACTGAACATCCTGACTCGGAAGATTTACAAATTCATAGAAGTAAAGTTCTTCTCTCCCTTTAAACTATTTCTTTTATCAATCCCATGGCTCAGTTGCCATTTCAAACGTCAAGAAACTGTGTACAAAAGTATGATTTCCACTGTATCCTCTGAATTATGTTCTCTGTTTCACTGTATCCTCTGAATTATGTTCTCTGTTTCACTGTATACTCTGAATTATGTTCTCTGTTTCACTGTATCCTCTGAATTATGTTCTCTGTTTCACTGTATCCTCTGAATTATGTTCTCTGTTTCACTGTATCCTCTGAATTATGTTCTCTGTTTCACTGTATACTCTGAATTATGTGCTGAAAGTCTACAGCTTATATTTTTTTGTAGATATAAGTTTCATTTCCTGTCACAAAGCAAACATTTATTTTATTTGAGGAGGATTATATATGATTATTTGACATTTTGATTAGTTGCCCAGACAGATGTACACACTGCTCTTCTCAGTAGCAAAAGCTGGTATAGTACAAAACATGTTCATTCCCACCTACTAGAGCTAAAAGTTGAAAATACAGTAAATAAAGAAGATCATTGGAAACAGGTAAAGAATATATGGAAAGAGACATGCGAAGAAATGCTGGGGAAAAGACAACGCCAAAATAAGGCATGAATGACAGTAGAGATCCTGGATAAAATTAAAGAAAGAAAGAACAAAAAAGCAGACATAAATAAAAGCAAAATGAGAAGCAATAAAGCCAAGACAAAGGAAGCTTACACAGAGGTGAACAAAGAAGTAAGAAGATGCAATAAAAGGGATAAGAGGAAATATATAGATGAACTAGCTAAAGAGGCAGAAGAAGCAGCAAATAAAGGGAATATGAAAGAACTGTACAACAGCACAAAGAAATTAAGTGGAAAATACAAACAGATCAATGCCTTTATTAAATATAAGAAAGGAAATCTGCTTAGTAATATAAGGAAACAAATGGAGAGATGGAAAGAGCACTTTGAAGAACTTTTGAACAGACCCGGCTCAAATAATCCTCCAGATATACTACCAGCAGAAGAAGAGTTACACGTTATCTGTGGAAAACCAAGCAAAGAAGAAATAATGAAAGCCATCAAGCTATTAAAAAATGGTAAAGCCACAAGACCAGATGAAATTCCTTCGGAAGCCATCAAAGCAGATATTAACACCTCTACCAAGTAAGTAGTAAAGTACCCCCGTCATGCCAAGTGGTGGCGTATAGGGAATATGGCATTAGTGACCATAAATTTTACTGACCTTCGGCACATGATTTTTGGGGTAATGTGGTCGGTATTACGCCCGTGCCGCTTTACTTTCCCAGAAAAAAATCCTGTACCCATTTAAGGCTGGCTGAACCCGGAAGCCGTCGGTTGGGATCGAACCCTACCCCTTGTCCTTTGTAGTCCAGTTCACTAACCACTGAGCTATCGCGGAAAACACCTCTACCAAGATGTTACATAATCTATTAGATAAAATTTGGGAGAGGGAAGAAATACCTAAAGACTGGAAAGAAGGTTATATGATCAAACTACCAAAGAAAGGAAGTTTACAGGAGTGCACAAATTATAGGGGAATTATGCTACTATCAATGCCAGGAAAAATATTAAGCAGAATCATTCTGGAGAGACTAAAAGAGGCTAACTACTCTATGTATATTAGTTGAACAAAGTTTAGAACTAAAATCCCCACTTTTATATTTGATTTATATTGCACTCATCTTAGCTGACCAGATGGTTCTTTTGTGGTAATCTCTCTCCCACCTTAGCTAGTTTGTCTGCACATTTTTTCCTTTGTATATTACAGTGTGATGGTATCCACTGGATGACCACTCTCTGGAAGTTATTGCACAATTGGTCTAGGGTTGTTCTCAGGTCATCTAGCTCACTGTTCCTGGGGGTTTTTAGAGCTGTTAGGACTGACAGTGCATTGGTCAGTATTACCAATTTCTACTGCACATTATTTTTGTGTTGTATAGCCAGTTTTGTGGCATCTTCGAGGGCTTCTGTTTCTACTTTACAGTTGTTTGAGAATTTCCCAGTAATTATTGACTTGGTAATCTCTTCCTTTTTATTCAGCTTCAAGAACACACCCCGTCCTCCATTTATGGTGGCGTTTGTAGCAGAGCCATCCGTGTATATGTGAGACCCGGAGTCCTGTGGGTATTTGACATCAATGTGTTTTCTCTCTGTGTTTCTTTTTTCATGATTCCTAATATGTCTTCCTTAAGTTCTGATATTTTATATTTCCTACGGAGAGTCATACCGGATGAGCATATGGGTTTTGATATTGTTTGGAACAGTACTGGATCGTTAGGATTGAATTCTTTGGAGATTGCAGTGAAGTTGCTCCTCTTTAGTCTTCTGTTTATGAAGCTAGTTATTCTTTGGTGCAAGGGGTGGTACATGGCGCTTTTTGTATTTCTCCATTTGTTGCATTACTTTAGTTTTCCATCTATCTTCCAAAGGTTGAAGGCCTGTTACTGTTTTTAGTCTCAATGTGTAGATTTCATAGCACCAGTGATGATACGGGTAGTGTGGTTTTATGATTTGAAAGCTGTAGCCCAGGCTGTGACTCCATACTCTAGGACTGATCTTACTCTTCCTTCTGTACAATCGTTTCAAGATATTGCTGTCTGCTCCTCCGTTCGTTCCTGCTAATTTCTTCAAATCTGTTCGCATTCTGGCTCTCTTTTTTTTTAAGCTATCTAATTTGTCCATGTCATTCTATGATGCATGGTGATGCCAAGACATGTTGAATTTTGGTCAATAGGAAGTGTGTGGTCTTTTATCTTCAAATTTACAGAGAGTGTGTTTCTAGATAGACTGAAGATTGTGTATGTATTTTTTTTTCATTAATGAGTAACATCCAGGTTTTTGTCCATCTTTCAAGTTTTCCTAGGGCATCTTACATTCTGGAGCTGGCTATGACATAGTTTCTTCTCGTGTCCATATTGCCATGTCGCAAAGTGTATTCTGGCTGGAATGTCCTCTATAATGTCATTTATGAAGATTAGAAAAAGCATTGGGGATAGTAATCGACCTAAAAAGCCACTGCAGGAAGGAGTAGGATTTTGATCAGCTGCTGATCCTGGCACAAGCAGCCAGCTAAAAGTCACAGGCCACTTCAGCCCCTGGTGCGGTCTGGTGTATTGCCCCACAAATGACTGAAACTTAGTGAGGGACTGACCAGAGCATAGTTAGGTTATTCTATTAATGATCAACCTAATGTATCTGCTTCAGTACCATGGTGGAAATCTGCTGGCTTGGCAAAATGGTGAACATGGGTACTTATGTGTTAAGGTCTTTTGATCATGAAAATCTGACTGTCCTGTTTTATGATGAAGTGGAGGCAACATCATGGCACAAGATGAGTTAGTTACATGGTTAGTACTTGCGTATGTCTGTGTCCTGCCACGGCAGACATACTCCATCTTTAACAGCTGGTTTTTGTCATGGTTTTAAATGCAGCATAACTCTTCTGTCGACACAGGTGAAGAATGACTTGGCTCTCAGAATGTTGGAAAAAAAAATAAGGAAGAGCAATACCCCTCTCTTGATTTCCAAATCTGGACCATGCAAAACTCTTGAGCTCCAGATATGCCATAAACAGGATCCATAGTAATCTCCAACCTGATAATTCTAAGAAATCAACCCTTGAACCCTATACAACCAGCAATGGTCTACATTCTCCATCCAGTATGATAGAAACAGTGAAGGAACATTTTGCTATAGTTCATTCAGAAATTTGTGCCCACAGAGTTTATTAATTATCTTGGAAACTGTTCGATTAATTTCTGTAATTCTTTTTCGTGAAATGTTATTTTTTCACCGACCTTCAGCCTGATTTTTTGCCCTACTGTCATGCATTTAGGAAAGATTTTTGCTTATTTGAGGTATATAAAAATATGATTTTCTTGTTTGTCCTAAATTTTAGTAGGCCCCCCCGTATTTTCATTTTCTTGTTAAATTGGTCCAGAGGCGTATTGTGACAAAATATTTACTATTAATGAATATTCCTGTATGTGTAATAATTTGTAAGCTGTTGTGAAGTGACTACTTGATTTTTAAAACCATGAAGAGTTTAAAGTGTAAATTATCATTGTCATAACTGTGTTATTGTACATGCACTTTTGCAAGGAATGTAAAAGGGGTCGGTTATATTACTATTCAATGTAATACGGATACGCCTTTGGCTTGCATTGTTAGAAAATTAACATAATTCACAGTAAAATCTAATGTTTAGGGCATGTGGTTTGATATTTTCCTATAATTATATAACAAAAAAACGATTTGTGCAAAATTCCTACTACCTTTGTACTTAAATGTTATAAAATCTGAAGGTGGTGAAAAAATAAGATTTAATGAAAAAGAATTACAGAAATTCATCAGTTTCCGAGATAATTGATCAACTCTGAGGGTACGAATTTGTGAAGGAACTTTAGCACCTATACCCACTCTCCACACATTTCAAGGTCTTCATATGATGAGCAAGCCTGTTGAACAATGTCCTTGGCTTGATCCTTTCATGTTTTTCTTTAACTTGCTGCCTTTTCACTCATAATCTCAGCATACAGTGGATGCACTCATTCAGAGGAAAGTAAGTGAGTGAACTTGAGTTGTACATGACTGCCTTACATTACTGTTTAAGAGAAGAGTGTAGTACAAGTTTGTTAGTGACTAAATGTTTGCAGGAATATAACTTATTCTCCTGAACCATGTTTAATTTTCTCTCTTGATTTAGTTGAAATATTTGTGTTTTGTTGTAAATAGAGGTCCTTGTGATGTAGATATTGTGGTAAACTCCTTTGTATTACTTACAACATGTAAAGTTGTTTATTTTTTTACAATTTGAAAAGTTGTGTGCCAACATTGGAAATAAATGTTATTGTTCATGATTAATTTGACACCATTAGTCATTATTATGAATGTATTTATAATGTAGGTCCTTTGCTTGGAAAGTTGCACTGAAACTTCTATGGGAGATTTTGGTAAGGGATTTTACAATGTATAGAATTACGGATGAAGTCCTAGTTTAAGCACATAAATTAATTTTGGAAGAGTAACATTGCATTTTATCTGGTGATTCTCAAGTCCAAACCCTAAACTCACAAATAATTTTCATCATTTGAAAACTACCATTTTTTTTGGCAACTCCAACTAGGGAGAGGTCACTCACTTCTCTTAAATAATTTATGTGCTTAAAGTATAAAATTACAGAATAATGATACTGAGCTACTGTTGTTTGCAGATAAGATGGATGATCTATTGGCACCTTTCTGTTTTGCTTCAAATTTTACTGTCGGATTAGAATAGTAGTATTGAAAAAAATCAGTATATTGTTTTTATCCTAGATTTAGGCATCAGAGAGCAGTGGCCTGGCATATCCTATATAAATTGAAAGTTTAATTTAGAATAGTCTTAAACATGAGTTGTTCTCTGAAGACATATCTTATAACAAAGTGTAATGGTTGTTGACCAACCATTTCACAACCACAAATTATTGATAGAATCTTGGTCAGGGTTTCCAAATATCCAGAACTGATATAAGTGACATGTAGCCTCAAACCTGGGACAACTTTTTTAAAAATAAAAAATATATACTACACTGGTCACACAGATTCAATAAAAGGCATATCTTTGCATGAAGAATATAGTCCCACCACGTATGAATAAGTCTATAAGAACACACCAGGTGGGCGCACAACTTGCATGCTACTGGAACAATCATTATCAGGTTGCATGTCCTTCACAGAAGGTTGTATTCACCACAGCCCATCTGAAAGAATATGTTTCTAGCCAGATCTCCCTCTTTTGTTGTCATGTCAAGGTGTCCATGATGCCTTGAAACCAATTTCTTCTTGGTCTGCCCCTGATGTGTAACCCAGTAAATGGTTCTTTTCAGCCCATTGTGTATTTTGATGTGACCATATTATTTTATTTCCTCTGTAGAATGCCATTTATACCCTCAGTTCTTTTTAATGTGCTTATATATATCATGATCTGAAGAAAGCTATGGAGCACCTGCATTTACCTTGAAAGCTGGGATGTCAGTCTAAAAATTATTAAAATCCACAGCTTGCATTGGTAAAGTACCTGTAGTTATCTTGATCAGTACTGCTGAGAGGGGTCAGAGTGTAATTCTCAAATGCTACGATTTTTTCTGGCCAACGTTACTTCACTAAGCCACAAACTTTTTGGAAAGTAAAGCGCCTGGGATTGATTTCAGCCATAAAAAGTCTGTTGGTCTTTGAAAAATATGAACACTACCACCATAATTATTCTCCATACACTTTAAGTTGAACTTTAAGGGAACTATTATTACTTACATTGGTAACAGAGTGCTCTGGTTTTAATCTTTGCAAATAGACAAACAGGCTGCTAAATGATCTCAGTCCATAATATTTTGTATATGCCAAATTTGTTTGGTTGATGTTTATAAAACAGCAATTAGCTTAATACAATTATAAAAAATAATTTGTTTAAACTTATCTAAAACTAAAACACTCTTCTGACAATTTGCTCAGGAAGTCAGCAAAGAGATTAAATAAGTGAATTAAAGATTATAATAGAAATACATGTTAAAGCCTATCTATAACCTTAGAGCCTCAAAAACTGGCTCATGAGTTTCTCACAGTGGCAACTAGAGCCCTGTTTTGCGACTCCGGATATCTGCTGTTTGTGTACCACCTGTACATTTTTTTTAAAATAATGCGGATGTATGACCTTCAATAACTGCTATACCATAAGGCTCTAATGCTAACTTTACTTTCAGTTTCGTATTACAATTCTTTGGATGTCAACTCATATATTCCAACATTTTTTAAAGATTTACCAAGTTAGACCAAACAATCACTTGTGATCCGATCAATCAAGTGCTATTTTTTTAAACTGTAGTTTATCGAAAGTGACGTTTCTCCAAAGAATTTTAAAATATCAATAACCATTTTGTTCCAAGTTACACAGGATTTTTTTGGGCAGTAAAATAAATGAATTTTGTGAAAACATTTAAAAAGAAGTATTTTAATCTAGGGTTAAATACAAGATTGAATACAACAACCATTAACTCCCATTGATTGTGGGAAAATACTGGAGTTGTGAATGTAGATATTCTTAAGATGATTTAAATGGATTGAGAGCAATGCTAAAGGCAGTTCTAGTGCTGGAAAAAAAAAACCAGCCTCCGTCACGCCAAGTAGCATATAGGGAATATGGTGTTAGTGACCATAAATTTTACTGACCTTCAGCACATGATTTTTGGGGTAATATGGTCGGTATTATGCCCATGCCGCTTTACTTTCCCAGAAAAAAAATCAGGTGCCCGTTTAAGGCTGTGTGGACCCAAAAGCCGTCGGTTAGGATCGAACCCTACCCCTTGTCCTGTGTTCACTAACCACTGAGCTATCGCGACACAATTTCTAGCAGGGATTGATTTTTTTTGTTAAAGCATTGTGATACTTAGTCTTGTTATTATAGCATTTTATCAACAGGCAGCAGAAAAACACATTTTTAACACAATTAATTCAGACAAGCATATACAACCTGTAATAGCAGTCCAGTACATAGTGTTCTTCCTGACGTGAATAAAGATATATGGCCAACTATGCATTTAAACTTTCAAATAGTTTCAAATGGATGGTGGAAAGAGAAGAGACCATAAGTTTCAGCATCAAAGAAATATGACAAGTAAAAATAAACTTTAATCTTAGTACAAACCCCCCATACAAATTAGCAGCTGCCAGTGGTTTCAGGAATAAAACCAAGCTCTTTTCTTTCTTTCGAGTATTCTCTTGGATGCTACTAGAGGAAATTAAGTCCTCTTCACTGCCCACCCTAAAAGGATGTTTAAGTGGACATAGCTATGTTTTATTTGTGCATGTTGACCCAAAACACCAGACATCAGGACAGCATTTTTTAGTACTGGATTGACTTTCCGCTGTGATTTCTACTTGTTTGGTCAGACTGGATAGTCTATTTCCAGGGGCACCTCTGGTAGGTGGAGCAGGGTTTATTCAGCTGTTGTTCACTGATGATCTCCGTATCAAATGAATTGCACTACCTATTTGTTTATTCTTCAAAGGTAGAAAGTGTGGGTCATGTTCTGTTCTGCTCTTCGACCTACATACTAGGGTGCAGTTGCACAAAGTATCCTTACTTGAGTTTGGAGTACAAACTCTATGCTGACTATCAGATACACCAGGCATGTTCAATTGTTTTCAAAATGTCTAATGGCACCACGTGCCATCTGGCTACACATAGATAAGAATCTCCTGAAGGGCAACGCAGCCTTGATCAATATATTACACTGCTCCGAAAGCTATTACAGAATTACACTACAAATACTTTTCCACTGTATAGTTTGGTTCTGCTTTGATAAATGTTATAATTTCAAATTATTGTTGATGATTGTCTCATTGTAAGTGGATATTTTTGATCACATGCTAGAAATGTTTGTTTGTTGATATTAAATTACAAAAATACTCTCTGCTTTACTTTTGTCCTTTTTTTTTTTTGTTGTTGTTGAGATGAAGTGTGTTTAACCACCAAGTTACTGGAACTAACTGCACGTGCATACACTTAACCATTTTAAGGAACCGAGCTACATTTGGGATTGTCCTAAGTGCAGTGACCTAGCATCTGATAACTTGTTGAAGTGGCAGATTTGTTCAGGTTGGGAATATATATATATATACACATATACATACATACACACATATATATATACATACATATATATATATACACACATATATACATACATACATACACACATATATGTGTGTATATATATACATATATATGTGTATATATGTGTGTATATATATATATATATATATGGGAGTCGTGATAGCTCAGTAGTTAGTGAACTGGACTACAAAGGACAAGAAGTTGTGTCTGATCCCAACCGACAGCTTCCGGGTACACCCAGCCTTTAATGAGTACCGGATTTTTTCTGGGGAAGAAAAGCGGCATGGGCGTAATACTGACTTCATTACCCCAAAAAACACGTGCCGAAGGTCTGTAAAATTTATGGTCACTAACACCATATTACCTATATGCCACTTGGCGTGACGGGGGTACTTTACTTTACATATATATCTATCTATCTATTGTCCTTTCGAGCAGAAGACGGCACATAGGGCAGAACCACAATTTCAAAAACAGAAACATTGCGTGCCAAAGCGGCACATATTGCAGAGATCACTACTCTAAAATATATGGCGCTGTTTCCATAACAATACTTTTTACAATGACAGCTTGTCAAGCCATCGATCAACCTCCTTAGTCGCCTCTTACGACATGCCTGGAAGGTCACAGTGTCACTATTCTTTACTTCCCTCATAATGAGGCCCCGGTAACACACAGGAATTATATATATATATACATACATATATATATAAAGTAAATAAAATGAAAGCAGAAAGTCCAGATTAGGTTGTCTCTTAATAGACTCTCATTAAACGCAGCCATCAATAGTAGTAAGGCCAGCAAGCAAAAAGAAATTACCCAAATATTGTGACATTATCAGCGAGCAGTAGCAATTGTGTGTAGAATAAAACCAGCTGTCAATTGCTTGCATAGTAGAAGACGTCATGATTGTGGGGGAGTTATGGGATTTCCCTCTCTTCCAGCTGGCCTCTCTACTATAGATAATGTGTATGTCTAGTTGACTCATAGCAAATAATAAAGCACGCAACAATATTTTATACCACATTTAATAGCAACTATTTTTATTTTCATAAAACAATACAAGGAAAGCTAGCTAGTTAAAGAGCTATACTTTTAATACATCTAAACAAATCAAGTGAAACTGTTGACTTTTAATTAGTTATTTTCAACGAATCACGAAAAAAAGTCTGCCACATATTCTTGTCAGCAACTTTTGGTGTTCAGTGGTACTTGCTGTGCTTGTGGTAGCCTAGTGAAGAGAAAGAAACAGAAGTTAAACTGATTACTTCCTTCAGCCCACAAAATGTATGCAATCTTGCATAACTAGCCATCACATTTGAGTTTTGAAACATATTAACAGGAACAAAAGTACACACTGTCTCTGGCATTTCACAATTTGTATTCATTCTGTTCACATAGAATAAATGTTCTGCTTTATTTTTACATGGACCTTTTTTGACTCAGGAAACACAGCAAATAATGCTATGAAGTAGCTGAACATACTGACTTATTTATGATGGACATTATAGCATGTCCTGTCAATGAGGTGAAATTCGTTGAATCACCGTGTTTTGCCTAGTGTGAACACACAGGAGTGTATCAAAACATTCTGAGAAATTACTATTTTTAGAGCACCTAATGTTACATTTAAGTGGTAGTAATTTCTACTACAGTATAGTAACTGGGAGAGTTATTGATGACATTCGCTCAAATTGAAGTCAAAGAATTCATGTCAAACCAGCAAAATAACCAGGAAGGGAAAGAGTTAACTTAGGACTGCACACAAGACATATTTAATAAAGCGAGAGTCATTTTACAGGTTTTTGTCCCCATCTACTAAAATGAATTATGCATTCCCGTCTGCAAGTGAAAAAAATTACATTAGAGGGTATTCGTAGTTTGCTGAAGCAAATAGAGATTACATGAGAGGTTAGAAATTAAGTAGGGGAGAGAATTTCTTACACGGTGATAAGCAACTTCTCTATTTTTACTAAGCTGAAACAATTGTGGCCATAATGTAAGAAAACATGAAAGGAAAGATTGTTTACAACCTGACTCTATCATACCAACTTTAATGTAGATGCAAGCAATTCATTATTCAAAAGATGACACGAATGAGCCTGCATTTTTGTATGATGAAGCATACATGCACCATTTTTTATTTAAGAAGTATAAAGGATATTGATAAATGGTGGTGGAAGGAGCCCTTACAACTACTGCACTTCAAATACAATGTAATATGTGAACAAATAATTCTCTGTAATATTCTTGTATTTCATCAATTGTTTCCATAACAATTAACACTGACATTTGGTCAATGCTGCATTAAATAAATATTTAATAAGTAGAATAAATTAATTAAAATAGAAAATAAATTTAAATAGAATAATTAAAATAAATAGAAGGTTGAGAATAACTTACTTCTCTCCTTATAATTAAAGAGAAAGTAGTACGATGAAAGAAGCGCTATAAGCTGGCCATATGGAGCAAAGCCTGGAATCCTGACGTGGTACCAACGTGCAGCCCAACTCCAGTAAGCTGAAAATGGGGGAGGGAGGGGGGATGCAATAATCATTTAAAGTATTTTTATAACTTAAAATTACAGCAGCCATCTCAGGTATAAATGGACATTTCACGCATGTACAGAATTATAAAAAGGAATTGAAGTAAACAGTCACAACATAAATAATTTGCGATATGCGGATGACAGTCTTAATAGCAGAGACAGAGAATTAACTACAAGAAATGATAGACATAATAGTGAAAGAAAGCAACAAAAAGGGTCTCAGTCTGAATAGTAAGAAAACAGAAGTAATAGTCATATCAAAGAAACAATCATCACCATCATGTAGCATAAAAATAAACAGGACAAATTTGAAACAACTGCAATGCGTCAAATAGAAGAAGGCACCACAGAAATAAAAAGCCAAATGCTCTGGCCAAAATAGCATTTCAGAAAATGAAAAATATCTTATGCAACAAAACTATGTCAATACAAGTGAGAAAGAGTCATCGGTGCTATATAGAAACAATTCTAACCTATGGAAGTGAATCATGGACAGTAGACAAACAAATGAAAAGACAATTAGAGGCCACAAAGATAGGATTTCTCAGAAGAATGTTGAAAGTTTCCTGGACAGCTAAAAAGACCAATGAGGAAATTCTCAAAGAGGCCAACACAAAAAGGGAGCTCCTAAAAAACATCAAAAAGAAAAAAAATCAAAATTTTTCGGGCACATCATGAGAAGAGGAAAGTTGGAATACTTGGCTACAGCTGGCAAAAAAAAAAGGGAAAAAGAGATTGCAGACAACAAAGAGAGAAAATACTGGATAGCTTGGTGTCATGGCACGGAAAACAGTCAACAACAGAACTGATACGATGCACTGTAGATAGAAGATTGTGGAAGTACATGATCACCTACACTAACCGGTATGGCACATGATGATAATAGAATTATATGGAATGTGATTATGTAACTATCTAGTTACTACAGTTTCTAGGAACCATGGATGCCCATAAAAAAAGTAAAGCACCCCCGTCATGCCACGTGGTATATAGGGAATATGGTGTTAGTGACCATAAATTTTACAGACCTTCGGCACATGATTTTTGGGGTAATGTGGTCGGTATTCCGCTTTACTTTCCCAGAAAAAAATCTGGTACCCATTAAAGGCTGGGTAAACCAGAAGCCGTCGGTTGGGATCGAACCCTACCTCTTGTATGGATGCCCATAGGCATCCAACAAAACAATTGTCAACAATTTATTCAATTTACACTCCACAAATACCAGAATAAAGTTTATTAAAACAACTGATGGTACACATTCCATCAGCAATAAGGCATACAAAGAGTCCACTCTTAGAAACTCTTATTTTAGTTATAAAAGCTTATAAAAATCTATTTTTTTTTTAAATGTAGAAAAATCAATAAATACCTTGATTTATTAAAGGCAGTAAAAAAATATGTGCTTCTCACACTATCATTATTTTTTGCATTTTTCTGTTTAATGAAATTGACAGAAACATGCTGCTTTACAGGCTATTTTTTGCACAACAAATTGACATCATATCAGCTCATTTTAATCACAATGGTAAGATATTTTGTAGGGCCTTTTACAAAATATTTAAAATAGCTACTTATAAACTTAAAATGTGAACGTTAGATAGACATTACAATTACAAATTTAAATATACCTGAAATATGTCTGTGCTGCAATTAGAAAAAAGTTATTAATTTTTTTAAAATGAATTAACTTTGCATGAGAGTAATTAATAGAAATAAAGTGGGAAATATCACAAGGCCCATTTTGACAAGTGTCCACACCTGGAAAATTGAGAATTGGCCGTAGAAGACTGCACAAGGTATTTAGAGGCGACAGTCACTGTCTTATATAATTATCTAAGCACTGTTGACTAGCAGACCACTTACTTTCAAATTTTGCACTTATCCCTAACTTATATTTAAATTCTTTTAAATTGATGCTGATTTTAAAACAATCCATTTTTTTTACACGTTAGTAAATTAATAAAATATGATTGGGGAGGGAGTGTGTGTGTTGTTCAGAGGCATGGGATTCGACGATCAAATATGGTGCATGCCATTATTTCTTAATGGAGATACTTTGCTAAAATTAATTGTAAACTACTTGGCAGCAGTCAGATCCCTTTTAAATTTTACTCTTAAGCTAGTGAATTTATAAAACATTGTCATTCATGAACAAACTGCCTCTGCGTTGCATTCATTTGAAAATATCTTTAAAATGACAAGTATTTTAAAAAATCTTTCACCCGATCGATTGTAGGGTATTTTCTTACTTTTCACCCTCATTTGGTTTTGCACTACATTCAGTTACCAGATATCAATTGTCAAAGTTCCTACAATCTGTATATAAAAACATGAAAGTTCTTAATGCACACTGACAAAAAGAGAGAGAGAATATGTACTGTTCATCATATTTAAAGCAACACATACCTCTGTGAATTGCACCCCAAACAGCCATTGGGCTCTTGTTTCGTCTGCGTAGCCATCCACCAAGATCCCCAATCTTTACTTGACCAAATGGTGTATCAGCTGTAGAAATATCATATAATACAATTTCGGGTGGGGAAGAAGGGAGGATTTTAAAAACTCATCAAACAAATGTGTGGGAATCTTGTGGCATAATGGATTGATGTGGTTCTTGAAATAATGTAGAGACTGGTTCAAATCATGGCAGGGTAAAAAGGTGTCTCTTCTATCTAGGGTTGAAATCTTAACTTTGCCATGGGCATCTCATGGCAACTGCACTTACCATGCAAACTTTATTCTCCAGCCCTTCAGATGCCAGAAATGGGATAAATGATGCAATTATTATACAGTTTTTTTTTTTTTAATCAAACAAATGTGCTGCATCGTGCTTAGACACTGTTTAACTGATGTTTACTCCTTCAACAACTATGCAAAAGTTATCCCTTCAATCCATACACTGTTCAATTTTTTGGTTCCATTAACCAATACTCTAACCTGAACACATCAAAGTGGGTGCACTCTTCTGGAGAAAAAGACCAAAGTCTGAAGTGAGATAATATATATATATTATATAAAGTATATTTTTAATACACACTACAGTTCACTACACCCCCCATGTCCTCCTCTAATATAACGCCGTAATTCGTAATAATAACGAACGGAACGGCGTAAGGCAAGGTTAGGTAATCTAATCTTATAAATCTGCTACTGTAATAAACCGTCGACAGAAAAAGGACGACAGAAGTGAGAAGTGTGAGGTGTTTGATATAGTTGAAAAAAAAGTACCAAATATGATTTAGAAAGTCTCTCTAAAATTAAAAAGACATTAACTCAAGGCTTATCCGACCCTAACCTGTACTAACCTTGATAAATATTCCTAGGTGAAAATCATTTCAGTCATTTCTTCATTATTGAGAGAAATAAAATCGGATACTATTTTAAAAATTACTTTTATATCTAAAAAAATTATTATCCTATAGTCTAAACTATCTCATAATTTGATTATTTGTTCTTACGTTTTCCATAGTAGCGACCAGGATGGTATGGTCCGTGTACTTTAGGATTGTACTCTTTAGGATATTTCCCCGGCTCGTAGGTCATTTTGGTCAAGTTCACGTTCTGGAAACGACGGAAGTCTAGTTGTGAGCATGCGCATTGTGTGATCACATTTTAACGGAGTTACATAAAGTATTGCAAAAAGATTAACTCTCTTATACTAGAAGTTATGCATGAACAAACGTATTTATTATCCCTTTATCAGCTAAAAAATACACAACAAACAACGTCAATGAAATAAAGCGGGTACACAACCAAGGTCTATGTGAATTTGTATCTTTAACAACATTATTTTATTACGACGTTTTGTTGTAATGAATAATGACAATGAATTTATTCAGCATATTTAAAATGTATAATATATATTTAATAATATTTTGTAAAAAATAATAAATATAATAAATTATTGTTTTATTGGCCTCCTTAGTAAGTAGAAGGAGAAGAGTAGTCTTAGACCTACACGTACCACAGTATAATAGTTGAATATTATATATATATAGGTTTATATAAAGTTAAAGAGGAAGACCCAGAGAGACACTGAGAAAAACACTGATAAGAGAGGCAAGAGCTGCAGGAATCGGCTCCCTCAATGAGATATTTAAAAGAATTGAAAACTGCTAGAATAAAAATGTAGATAAGAGAAGGAGTATCTTGGCCTGCTACGGCTCGAAAGGTCAGCAGATAGATAGTTTTATATCGTCATCATGTGCCATACCGGTTGGCATAGGCGATCATGTCCTTCCACAATCTTCTATCTACAGTGCATCGTATCAGTTCTGTTGTTGACTGTTTTCCATGCCATGAAACCAAGCTATCCAGTATTTTCTCTCTTTGTCGTCCGCGATCTCTCTTTCCTTTTATTTTGCCAGTTGTAACCAAGTATCTCATACGATGCACTGTGGATTGAAGATTGTGGAAGGACATAATCGTCAACCAGTACGGCACATGATAATGATGATGATGAACCAAGTATTCCAACTTTCCTCTTCTCATGATGTGCCCGAAAAATGTTGATTGTTTCTTTCTGATGTTTTTTAGGAGCTCCCTTTTTGTGTTGGCCTCTTTGAGAACTTCCTCATTGGTCTTTTTAGCTGTCCAGGGAATTTCAACATTCTTCTGAGAAATCCCATCTCTGTGGCCTCTAATCGTCTTTTCATTTGTTTGTCTACTGTCCATGATTCGCTTCCATAGGTCAGAATTGATTCTATATAGCACTGATGAACTCTCTTTATCATTTCTATTGAACATAGATTTGTTGCATAAGATATTTTTCATTTTCTGAAATGCTATTTTGGCCTGAGCTATTCTGCTTTTTATATAGTATATAAAAATATCAACTAAATAGCACCATGACTCTGAAAATTTAGATTAGAATTCAGTTGTTAGACTTAGACATAAATTGAATTAAATGGTTACAATATGACTTGTGGCAGTGAAACTTACTAAGTTCAAGCATAATAACTGATCAGTCAGATTTAACATCTAACTTATGAAATGGATATACATAACTATACTACTATACTTATAATGCTATAGACTAACTAAAGTTACACAGTATAGTAGAGTACAGTTAGAGCACAGCCTACTATATGGTTAGAGTCTAGACTAGAGTTGCTTGTCAAATCATCAATGGATGGATTGTTTTAAAAATATGCTTACTTGCATTCACCCGATGACTAAAATGATGCACCTTTTCATCATCCACCCTTAAAAGGATGTTAAGTGGGTGTGTCTGCGTCATATTGTGGTTTGAGAGTATAACTGTGATTTTTGCACCTTTCAGCCCAACACATCCGACTTAAGCACAACATTTTTCAGTACCAGGTTGTCGTTCCTCTTCGATCCCTGCTCGCTTCGTCAGACTAGACAGGTTAGTCTGTTATTAGTGGCACTATGGAGAGATGGAGCAGGGTCTGGATGGTTCTGGTTCACCGATCCCGGCACAAGCATCAGCTGTGGATTGCTAACAACTTCCAGCTCTGCTGCTGTGAAGCGCCTTCGCCTCCTTTAAAAAAATATTATATAGGATAGGCCTAGTAATCTAGTTATAAATAGGTCTACAGCAAAATTATAGTTAGTGCAGTAATTACTGTTAAACCTTTTACTCTATTTAAAAGAATTTAAAAACTGGCTCTTATATATGTAACATCAGGAAACAGAAAAAGATTACACTTAAACATTTAAAAGAACAATGAGAGAAGCATAGTTGACATGCATAGACTCAATGGATAAGATCAAGCATCTTTCCCAGAATAGAGATGGTTGTCAAAAAAGCTATGGGTCCTATGTAACATCTAATAGCGCTGGAAAGATCAAAATCAACATTTTATTAAAGTTAACTTTTCTGTAAAGATAGTATGGAAATTAATATAAATATTTTTTTTAAAAATAACTCATCCTTCATCAATTTACCTTTTCTTCTCTCTAGGGAGTGTTGCTGACTACTGATATGTCTACCCATTTAGTGCACTAAAAAGCTAAGACTTATTGAAATAATGAATAGTGTATCAGGAAGAGCAGCTAACATAAACAAAATGTCACCAAGTGATGAAGAAGATGCTGGATCAAACACTGTTGGCAATGGTAAAACAGTTAAAGATGCCTTTCATGTAGATACTGGACTCATACCACAAGCTTCTTTAGATGAACAGGGATCTTCAGAGCTTCATGAACTTAACTTAAGTGTCTTCAACCAAGATGTCTTTGAGCAAGGTTTGTATATTTTTCTCTATTTTAAATAAAAACAGAATGTTTACACACTTTTATAACATGTATTTAGTATATGAACTGACTGATGGACAAAAATATATTGTAGATTAAAGTAAAGATTTCTTCTACATCTTGCTAAGCATATGGTCAATATAATGTAAATCATATTTTTCTATGACCAGTGGTACATTACCGGGTGATGTGGTCAGTAACACACTAGGCATCCCTTAATACGTAGAAAAATCTCTGGTTATCATTTTTATATGCTGGATCAAACCAGGTAGCCTTGTTAGTCCAAAAAATGTTAACTACATCTGGTAACTGAAGTAGGATCTTTCTGTTCAGTAGTGAACACATTAACTCCTCAGTCATTGAGCTCCACAGACATTAGTGACATAATTTTGAGTGAGAACATTCGTTTGGAGTATACTCAACATTGTCTTCTTTTTCTACCTTTCAGCTCCCTGTGGAGCATAGATCTTCAACAAACACTTTCCAACCGTTCTGTTTCTTGCCATTCTTTTAAGATCGTTCCATGTCTTCCCCATCATTTTCATCTCTGCTTCTATCTGTCCTTTCCAAGAATTCCTTGGTCTTCCTCTTTGTCTTTTTCCCTGGGGATTCCAAAAAAAGGGCCTGTTGTGTAATACTCTCTGTTGGCTTCCGCAGTGTGTATCCTATCCAGCGCCATCATCTTTGCTGTATCTCTTTATCCACTGGTATTTGACTGGTACATCTTCATAATTCTATGTTAGTGATTTTGTCCTGTCATTTCCATAATTTTATTCTGCATAAGCATCCATTAAGGAAAGTCCGTAACTTTATGATTGTCATTTTAGTTGTTCTCCATGTTTCACAGACATATACTAAGACTGACTTAACATTGGAGTACTCAACATTGTAGTCATAGCTAAATGAATAAACTTGAACTTCTTTTAAGGAAATATTTACAAAATAAAGTTTGATTGTTTATTTATCCATTTATTTATCTGTTTGGAATTAGGTGTCATGGACCAGGTTGACCAAGCTTTGGCCAAAGAGGAAGAAATTCGTTTGAGAAATATTCTAATGAGAGAGCTGACAGCTATAGGCGATGATATTCTGTGAGTTATACAAGGGGATGAGCACAAATATAAAATATGATAGACTACACAGAGGCTACCCCTCATATTATATATATTTTATATATTTGTGGTTATCTCCATTAATACACTGCCAACAACTTATTGTTTTTTCATTGTCATCTCTCTTTGTCACTCGTCTTACTTCCATTATGACTTCATCTCTCTTTGTCACTCGTCTTACTTCCATTATGACTTCATCTCTCTTTGTCACTCGTCTTACTTCCATTATGACTTCATCTCTGTTTGTCACTCGTGTTACATCCATTATGACTTCATCTCTCTTTGTCACTCGTCTTACTTCCATTATGACTTCATCTCTCTTTGTCACTCGTCTTTCTTCCATTATGACTTCATCTCTCTTTGTCACTTGTCTTACCTCCATTATGACTTCATCTCTCTTTGTCACTTGTCTTACTTCCATTATTACTTCATCTCTGTTTGTCACTCGTGTTACATCCATTATGACTTCATCTCTCTTTGTCACTCGTCTTACTTCCATTATGACTTCATCACTCTTTGTCACTCGTCTTACTTCCATTATGACTTCATCTCTCTTTGTCACTCGTCTTACTTCCATTATGACTTCATCTCTCTTTGTCACTCGTCTTACTTCCATTATGACTTCATCTCTCTTTGTCACTCGTCTTACTTCCATTATGACTTCATCACTCTTTGTCACTCGTCTTACTTCCATTATGACTTCATCTCTCTTTGTCACTCGTCTTACTTCCATTATGACTTCATCTCTCTTTGTCACTTGTCTTACTTCCATTATGACTTCATCTCTCTTTGTCACTTGTCTTACTTCCATTATGACTTCATCTCTGTTTGTCACTCGTGTTACATCCATTATGACTTCATCTCTCTTTGTCACTCGTCTTACTTCCATTATGACTTCATCACTCTTTGTCACTCGTCTTACTTCCATTATGACTTCATCTCTCTTTGTCACTCGTCTTACTTCCATTATGACTTCATCACTCTTTGTCACTCGTCTTACTTCCATTATGACTTCATCTCTCTTTGTCACTCGTCTTACTTCCATTATGACTTCATCTCTCTTTGTCACTCGTCTTACTTCCATTATGACTTCATCTCTCTTTGTCACTCGTCTTACTTCCATTATGACTTCATCTCTCTTTGTCACTTGTCTTACTTCCATTATGACTTCATCTCTGTTTGTCACTCGTGTTACATCCATTATGACTTCATCTCTCTTTGTCACTCGTCTTACTTCCATTATGACTTCATCTCTCTTTGTCACTCGTCTTACTTCCATTATGACTTCATCTCTCTTTGTCACTCGTCTTACTTCCATTATGACTTCATCTCTGTTTGTCACTCGTGTTACATCCATTATGACTTCATCTCTCTTTGTCACTCGTCTTACTTCCATTATGACTTCATCTCTCTTTGTCACTCGTCTTACTTCCATTATGACTTCATCTATCTTTGTTACTCGTCTTACTTCCCTTATGACTTCATCTCTCTTTGTCACTCGTCTTACATCCATTATGACTTCATCTCTCTTTGTCACTCGTCTTACTTCCATTATGACTTCTCCGCTTCAGCTCAATTTATTATTCAGCTCAGTTATTATTTTAAAATATCTATCATATCGATCTTTTGTATATTTTTTATTTTGTACTTGACAAAGACTTTTGCTGAAACGTTTTAATTTGTCTCATCTCACTATTAGTCTAGATGCTTAATACCATTCTGTTTATTTTCCATTGTGAGTTATACACCTTGATTCTGTTTCCCTTATGTCCCTTATTCATTTATACTCTAATGTAAATATCATTTTGTGACCCCTCTTTTCTGCTGTCATTGGTTGTATAAAGTGACTAATTACATTAATATTGCATAATTTTGACATGTTTTGCAAAAAATTAGCTACGACCAGTGGTCTTATGTGATGGTCTCTGGAGGGAAAGTGAAAGGAAGACAAACCAAGGACAAATTGTGGTGGATGGTGGAAACAGAGATGAACTGAGTGATCTTTTTAGGGCAGACTGTCAAGAATGGCACAGATTTTCAAGTGAATGATGGCACAGGCATATAAATGAAGGGATTTTGTTGCTGCCCTGCCACAAGGTGAAAAGATCACTAACTACTTGGGAACTTAGGAGCTGTTCAGCAACAGAGCTGACAGCTATCAGCAAATCAAAGCTGATTGCTTACTCTAGGATCCGTGAACCAGATTTATTCAGATCCTACACCACCGCTTTGCAGAGCCCCTAGAAACAGACTAACCAGTTGAGTTTAGCCAAAATGAGTAGGAATTAAGAGAGGGAATGCAACCCAGGACTCAAAAATGTCATGCTGGAGGCCAAAAGGCACAAATATCACAGTTTTGCAGCAAACCACAACACAACCCATCCATGCTACTTAATGTCCATATAAGAGCAGATGACAAAGAGGTCTAACTATTCTGTTAGTCATCAGGTGAACACAAGCAAGCAACTAACTATTTTATCAAATTGTTGCGAAGATAGAGGAAAGAAAATATCTCATTTGCAATTAGTGAATTAGTCGCTGTATGCGGATGACAAACTTAATAGGAGAGGCAGAGAATGAACTACAAAAAATGATAGACATAATAGTAAAAGAAAGCAACAGAAAGGTCCCTGCCTGAATAGTAAGAAAATAGAAGTAATGGTCATATCGAAGAAACAGTCATCATCAGCGTGCAGCATAAAAATAAACAGGACAAATATGAAACAAGTGCAACATGTCAAATACTTGGGCACAATATTAACATCAGGTGGAAGATGAACCACAGAAATAAAAAGCAGAATAGCTCAGGCCAAAATAGCAACAAATCTATGTCAATAGAAGTGAGAAAGTGAGTTCATCTGTGCTATATAGAGCCACTTCTGACTTATGGACAGTAAACAAACAAATGAAAAGACAATTAGAGGCCACAGAGATGGGATTTCTCAGAAGAATGTTGAAAGGTCCCTGGACAGCTAAAAAGACCAACAAGGAAATTCTCAAAGAGGCCATCACAAAAAGGGAGCTCCTAAAAAACTTCAGAAAGAAACAATCAACATTTTTTGGGCACATCATGAGAAGAGGAAAATTGGAGTATAACTGGAAAAATACAGGGAAGAGAGAGAATGTGAACAAAGAGAGAAAATACTAAATAGCTTGTGTCATGGCATGGAAAACAGCCAACAACAGAATTGATAAGATGTGTGGATAGAAAATTGTGGAAAGACATGATTGCCTATGTTAACCAGTATGGCACATGCTGATAATTATGATGAATTAGTCACATGGCATACAATTTTAGCAAAATCTATGTATTTTAATAATTTTATAATAACATTACTTACAACAAATATGTGTTGATATTATTTTTTATTTTCCTTATTACATGTCTGTTATTAATAATTAAACTAACAAAATATTATAATTGCAAAGTTATGTATTAATTTTTTATCATCATCGTGTGCCATACCTGTTGGCGTAGGCGATCATGTCCCTCCACAATCTTCTATCTACAGTGCATCGTATCAGTACTGTTGTTGACCTGTTTTCCATGCTATGACACCAAACTATCCAGTATTTTCTCTCTTTGTCGTCCGCGATCTCTCTTTCCTTTTATTTTGCCAGTTGTAACCAAGTATTCCAACTTTCCTCTTCTCATGATGTGCCAGAAAAATGTTGATTGCTTCTTTCTGATGTTTTTTAAGAGCACCCTTTTTGTGTTGGCCTCTTTGAGAACTTCCTCATTGGTCTTTTTAGCTGTCCAGGGAACTTTCAACATTCTTCTGAGAAATCCCATCTCTGTGGCCTCTAATCGTCTTTTCATTTGTTTGTCTACTGTCCATGATTCGCTTCCATAGGTCAGAATTGGTTCTATATAGCACTGATGAACTCTCTTTCTCATTTTTATTGACATAGATTTGTTGCATAAGATATTTTTCATTTTCTGAAATGCTATTTTGGCCTGAGCTAAACTGCTGAATATTTCTGTGGTGCATCTTCCATCTGATGTTATTATTGTGCTCAAGTATTTGATGTCTTGCACTTGTTTCAGATTTGTCATTTTTTTTTTAATGCTGCATGATGGTGATGATTGTTTCTTTGATATGACCATTACTTCTGTTTTCTTACTATTCAGACTGAGACCTTTTTTGTTGCTTTCTTTCACTATTATGTTTATCATTTCTTGTAGTTCATTCTCTGTCTGCTATTAAGATTGTGTCATCTGCATATCGCAAATTATTTTTGTTGTGGTCCTTTGCATCAATTCCTTTTTTGTCTACTATTGATCTCATGATATGTTCACTGTAAAGTGAAAACAAATCTGGCGACAGGACACAGCCTTGTCTGACTCCATGTTTTATATATTGGAATTGTCCTGTTTGGTTGCTAATTCGTATAGCTGCTGTTTGTTGCCAGTACATGTTTTTTATGATTCGCAGATCCTTGCCATCAATGTTTAATTTCTCCAGCATATTGATTATTTTCACATGATTTACTTTGTCAAATGGTTTCTGGTTTTATTTTGGTCCTTTTACATCTCATGATGATTCTTAGTAATATTTTTGTCATATGGCTCATGAGACTAATAGTGTGATGGTCTTCACAATCAATGGCGCCCGACATCTTCAGTATGGCTACAAAGATAGACTTTAGTAGATCTTCGGGTATGTGTCCAGTGTTATATATGTCATTGAGTAGTTTTGTTATAACTTGTACTCCCAGCTCTCCTAATGCATTTATCTCTTCAATTGTTATATTGTCAGGACCTGGAGCTTTGCCTCTTTTCATGCATTGAATTGCTTCCTCCACTTCACTCTGCAGTCTTGGTGGCCCTGTGTCTTTGTTTGAATTGTTTAGCTCTAGTCTTTCATCATCATAGAGTTGACTGATAAATTCTGTCCATCTTTCTTCTTTCGTCTGTCTTCTCCTGTCTCATTATTATATTTCCTTCCTTTGATTTCACACATCCTGAAACATTGACTTCTTTTCTTTCTGTTAATTCATTTAACTGATTGTGCATAAATTTTCAGTCTTTCTTTTGTTTTTTCCATTTCTTCACATTTCTGCTTTAACCATCCTTTTTTTGCTTCTCTGCATTTATTTTGGATCTCTTTGTGCAATATTTTGTAAGTCCGTTCTTCTTTCTTATGTTTTTGTCTTTCGTCCATTAGTTGTAATATTTCTTCTGTCATCCATTTCTTTTTGCTGATTCTTTTAGTCAATGACATTACTTCTTTTGATGTTTGTTGAATCGATTTTTTGAGCATTTCTCACTGCTCCTCGATGTCCTGTATTTTCTCAATAGCATTATATCTATTTTGTATTATCGTACTGCATTTATCACTCCTATGTCTATCTACTCTAAGCATGTCTAGTTATAATTTAATATTTGTTGGTGATTTCTGTGCCTTCCGTAGTTTTATTCTTATCTTTCCAACTACTGGTACATGGTCATTATTGCAATCTGCTCCTGGCCTTGTTTTAACAGATGTTAGCCCATTCCTGAATCTTCTCTGTACCAGTATAAAATCAATTTGATTGTGTACTTTTTTGTCTGGGCTTTGCCATGTCCATAGTCACCTAAGGTGTTGTTTGAACCAGGTGTTACCTATAATCATCTCATGTGTCTTTGCCCAAACTATCAATCTATCCCCTCTGTTATTCGTCTCTTCAAGGCCATGTCCCCCAGTCACATTTTGCACTTTAGCTGTTCCTACCTTTGCATTGAAATCCCCTAATATAGTAGTTATTTCTTGGGATTTACACCGTTCCATGGTCATCTCTAGCTCGTAAAAAGTGTCAATGTCTTCTTCACTATTACTTGTTGGTGCATAAACTTGAATTATGTTGATATTCATTGGGATACCTCTCAATTTTACTAGCAGAATTCTTTCTGATACTGGCCAAAATCCTTTCACTGTTTTGCTTCTTTCTCTATCTACCATGATGCCTATTCCTCTTTCGTGTGTGGTTCCCCCAGAGTAAATTACGTTTCCACTGTCACATTGTAATAATCCTGCTCCTTTCCATCTCATTTCACATAGTCCCAAGATGTTCAATTTCATTCTCTTCATTTCTTGACTGATGTTTTCTAGTTTGCTAACTTGGAATGCAAATCTAATCATCCAAGTTCCTACCACTAGTGTCTCTTTATTTTTGATCTTGTATAAAGTGGCTTGATGACAATCGGGTGTCACCTGTAGCATATGAAGTTCCCTACAGGATAAGGTGGCTGTGGAGTTCCCATTAACATCGTTAGCTGTAGATATTAAGTTGTGTTTTGACAAAATAATTCTAGGCAATATAAGAAGGTAGTTTGCCATTCCTTTCCTTTTTGGCAGTGACTGTACTAGTCAAAGATCACAGCCATTGTCTCTATACATGATATCCTCTGCCTGCCATCACGGAGTGGGGACCATAACCGGCACTACTTGTCAACAATTTTTTTTTTAACCGTTAGCATTTATCGTCTCGCAGCATTCACTTGTTAAGTGGGTGTGTTGTGTCACTAGTTTACAGCAAGCTGTGATATATCTTCACCTTTCTGCCCAACACATCCATCTTCAGCATGGGTATATTTTTAATTTAATAATTTTGCTTGGGCAGCAGCCATTTTTTGGACCACTCTTTTAGACTTTTATCTGCTAAGGATTTTTTGTGCACACAGGACCTCCACTGAGAGGGCTAGATTTTGGATCTCATTACCAAAAAACTGAGAGAGGGTAAAAGCACAAAGAACCACAGATTTGAAGTGAAAAATGCTTTGGTCTGTGGTTGGATTCAGACTTAGGACCTTTTGTTCGGAGGCCAGTATCTTATCTTTTTACTCAACCCCCTACGATGAACATGCACAAAGGTGACATCTTGAAGGTTTTGATTGTATGTTGGAAATAACAATATTATTAATGGGAGTCTTTGAGACATACAATTTTGAATACAACATAAGTAAAACAAGTAGGAAAGACAACCAGTAAGGAAGTGTTAAGTTTATCCACAACCAGCTAGCTACTGGAACCATCAGTGTATATATATTTTATAATTTGCTAAAAGCAGCTTATCACCTATGAAATTGCACAGATTGCTGTGATTCTATCTACCTTTCGATCGCCTGAAGTTTTGTCTATTTCTGCAATGTCATTTCCTGTATAAATGTTATCGTCTTTTGTAGTTCTTGCCATGGCCCATATAGTTCTGATTGATGTGATTCAATTCTAAAAAAAAAGGACAATTGCTATAAATTTCTAGCCTAAATCATAAACAAATATTGCCATTTATTTGAGCAAACTCTACAGCATTATCACTGTAAATATCTCACACTTTCATTAGAATGGCTAAAAAGGACTTGGAAAGGGCAAATGCTGCAGAAACAGCCACTGAGGAGCTGTGTGAACAAAACAGAGGTAACAGAGATAACCAGCGTCAGTTAGAATCTATCAGGAAACAAAAAGAGAACAAGGTATATGTATGTTCATGATTGTTTCCATTTTACTCATTTTTGTTTTGTAGCATAAGTAGCATAATGATATATGTCACATTGTTGATCATATTGTTGACAATTTGTTTAATTCTGCAAGTGCCGCATTCATTTCCTGTTAATGCTCTTCCTAGTTTGCTGCTGTAACATTAGCTGTAGTCTAGATTAGTGTTTCTCAAATTTCTTTTTTCAAACCTTATACCCCCTCTTTTATAATTACCACAAGCATATCTCTCTCTCTCTCTCTCTCGCCTTCTTCCTCTTTTTACCACTTGGAGTGTCGAGGGAGATACAAAGTTCTGGTTCTTGATCTTCTGGCAGACACAGTCATTAACAATTGCTATTGTTTTAGAGTTTCTGTGAAGCTGTGTTGTCCCTCCAGCATTGTCTGGATCATCTTGAGCTCTCTGTCCATCTTCTTGTTTATGTATGTTTTGTTTGGTATATGGTTTCGCTATGCATTCTCTACAAGTGGGCAGATCATTTTATTTTTTGTGTTTGTATGTTACTAAAAATTTGTTCTATTCTTAACTTTTTCTCATGTAATCTTATTTCTGATTTTGTTTCTTCTGGTCACTCCTACAGCCTTTCTCAAATATCTCACTTCAGTGGTGACTTTCTTTTCTGACTTGTTGTGAGTGGCCATGTTTGGTACTGATAATATAGAGTGAAGATAAATATACTTTATATATATTTCTTTGTCCAGACTGCACTGTCTTATGTTGTAGGAGAGGAGCTCGCTGTTCCAATACTTACTGCCTTATATTATCAGATTTTATTTTTTTTGCCCATGTTGCTATTTTTGGAGAATATTGTTCCTAGATATTTTAACTCTGATACCTGTTTTATACTTGTTTGTTGTTAGAATCATCATCACTGTACACTGGACGAATCCATAGGTGCTCTGATATTTATATCTGTGTCCTTATTGATATATTTAATGTTTGCTTCTCTCTCTCTATAGCCATGTCTTCTGTTTTTTTTTTCTATATTGATTCTCATATTGTTTGTTTGAGAGAGAGAGATATTGTTTGTTTTACACTCCATGATGTTCCTTGATTTGTTTTAACCACACTTTTGCAAACACTGTAAGGACTTTTGCATAATATACTAAGATGTTCATTTACTCCATGGGAGTTACAGTAACTCAGTGGATAGTGAACTGGTCTACTAAAGCTGGTGAATACAAAAAAGAAACAAAAAAAAAAAACCACCACACTACATGGCATGATATTGCTCTTTATATTGTCCATACTGAGCCATAGTACTTCTCTCTCAACTCTATCATACGCTGGAGCACATGGTCATACAGCAAAAATCACTGTTTCACTGGCTGGAAAGCTAGTGTACTGTGTTAGAAGCCCCCGGTAGACAGAAAGGATATTTTCTATCGGGGGTGAAATAAAAATATTGAGTTTCACATGTCGTGGCGACTGTTTTGACCAAGCGACCTTTGTTTCTCTGGTCCCATGGAGAGCCGCCCCCCCCCCCCCTCTTCTCCCCCCCCCCCACACACACACACAAGATACACCATCAGATGTATAATATGGTAAATGTGTTGTAGGATAGATTTTTTTCTATCATATGCTTTCTTTTGTTAGCCGCCTCATTGGTTGAACTACAAAGGACAAGAGGTCGGGTTTGATCTTGATCGATGGCTTCCGGGTTCGCCCAGCCTTAAATGGGTACCTGATTTTTTTTCTGGGAAAGTAAAGTGGCACAGGCGTAATATCAACCACATTACCCCAAAAATCATGTGCTGAAGGTTTATAAAAATTATGGTCACTAATACCATATTCCCTATACACCACTTGGCGTGACGGTGCTTGTTACTTTTACTTTTTATATGCTTTCTTTTGGTCTACAAAAGGGACATGTATATATTCCTATCATACTCCATGTTCTTTTCTATGAGCTGCCTAAGTGTAAAGATTATGTCTGTGCACCTTCTATTTCTGCTGAAGTCCATCTGTTTTTCTATCAACTGTGGTTCTATAAACGGTCCTCATTTTATTTATATTATCTTGGCATACATTTTCCTTTTGTGATTCAGGAACAAGTAGTCTCAATATTATGAACAATCTAATTTGCTCCTTTTTTCTTCCAGATTTGGTATTACCACTACCATCCCTAAATGCCACATTCATTTCCTGTTATTTCTCTTTCTTCTGTGCTGCTGTAATATTAATGAGGAGTGGGTGAAAGCTGATTTTTTATTCTTGTTGCTTCTTAAGAATTATTTTTAAAAAAATGATCACTGCTCTCTTAAATGGTCATAAAAGTGTTATTTGTGTCTCAATTGTGATGAAATTTGCTTCCATGTGTATATATGGATATATTAACCAAGGAATGTTATATTTTGGTGTTGTGTATAATTTGTATATGGATTTAACTGATCTCAATAACCAGTAAGTAAACATGTCTAATTTTTTGCTTTGTTTTATTTTTCGCTCTTTGTTCCAGCAAATTTTGCATGCCACTTTCTTTATACAGATCTCTTATACTATTGTAAACATGAAAAGTCGTAATTCCAGGACAGTTTGATATACAATGGGTGACAAAACAATGACAAAAAGCATATCTATAATATTTGTTTAACTGTCATCATGTAAACATTGGTGTTGGAAAATGAGTTCCCCCAGAATGTGGTTTCCCAGTTTCCACTTGCGTCTGGTAATGGTTGGTCATTTTATTTTATGATTTTATTTTTTGTTACATTGTGACCAGCTGAAACAGTTGAAGGTACTTAAAGTTCGACGTGAAAATGTAAGGAAGAAGCTTGCTCTTTTTGAAAGTTCAACAGCAGAAGTGGATGATGCACAAGGTGAGTTCACTTAAAAATATCAATTCACTTAAAATCAATAAGAAGAAAGATAAGAGTAAAATTAAAATAGAGTTGTGTTTATGTTTGCAATCCTGTTTTTTTCTGTGGCCATATACATAATTATTAATCATTTTATGTAAGATCGCCTGTATAACATACAATAGCATGCATCTGTCAATGCATGCTGGGGAATGAATATTAGGTTTGTTTGTAAAAACTCACATTGTTACTGTGATAATCTTCTGATTTGCAAAAACACACATTGTTACTGTGATAATCTTCTGATTTGTAAAAACACACATTGTTACTGTGATAATCTTCTGATTTGTAAAAACTTTATAGTTGATGGGTTTGCTTATGGTCACACATTGCCTCATTTGCACAAATCCACCTTACAACTCCAGTTTTCATCTTGTGCTTTCTTCCAAATCATTGATCATCATCGAGTGCCGTCTCCTGAACGAAGGTTGGCTACCATGGAGCGCCATTATGCTCTGTCTCTTGCTTTGATGGTGCAGGTTGTCATAGGCTGATTTGTCCATCTTTTGATGTTACTTGTCCATGTTAATCTTGGTCTGCCTCTGCCTCTTTTACCTTGTATTTTCCCCTCCAGGATTACTTTTAGTAGGCTGTTGTATCTTTTAACATGGCCCAAAAATTGCATTTGTCTTGTTTGAATTGTGCTTAGTAGTTCTCTTTTCATTTTTAGTTGTTTTAAGACTTCATCGTTTGTTTTCTTTTCCTTCCATCCAATTCTACCTATTCTTCTATATATCCACATTTCAAAGGCTTCAATTCTGTTCTGTTTTCTTGTCTAATGTCCATGTTTCAGCACCATATAGGAATATTGAGAAGATGTAACATTTTGCTATTCTAAGTTTTAGCCCTGATGTTATTTGTTTTGATGTTAGTATGTTCTTCATGACATAAAAATTACTTTTTGCCATTCCTATTCTTTTGTTTATTTCAGTTGTACATTTTCCATCACTGGTTATAGTATGTCCCAGGTAGTTGTGGTTCTGAATTGCCTTCAGGTCTATTCCTTCAATTTTGATATCCACTTGTGGGTTTTGAGTATTTTCTTTGTTTATGATAATAGTTTTAGTCTTTCTGATATTCATATCTAGTCCATATTTTTTGCTTGTCATGTTTATTCCATTAAGTAACTGTTGTAGATCTTTAGGATTTTCTGCTAGTAGTACAGTTTTGTCAGCATATCTTACGTTATTGATTATCTTTCCATTAATTTGTAGGCCTGGCATCTCTATGATGTTTTTAAAGATTTGCACAGTGTATAGATTGAACAAGCTTGGTGATAGGATGCATCCCTGTCTTACTCCTCTTTTTATATCAGTGGGTGTCGAGTTCTCTTTGTTATATTTTATTATTGCTGTTTGCTCCCAGTATATATTACATTGGTTATTGGTTATTGGTGGCCTCGGTATCACAGCAAACGAATTAAAATCCATAATTGCTCAACCACCCGTGCCAGTGGAATCATCCGAATTACTAACTCATCTCCCAAACAAAGAAAGGTAACTGTAGTCCCCAACGTAGCAGTCTCAGCACACGCCAAAAGACATAAGGCGAAACCGCGCAGAAAGTGAACACAGCCAACTGTTCCCTGTCATTCGATATCATCATTCATCGTAAACAAGCGGGATATCGAAGCAGGATCAAAACGGATGAGACACACAGCTCACGGTGTGCACAGAGCACTTAACTCAGTAGCTCCTGCAACAAGCCGGACTTGAAATATGAGGAAACTGCAAGAAGGAACACTTTTCAGACATAGCCTACAATGGTTCCTGCCGCCTATCCACCATATACCATGGGAGTTTACGTCCTCCCGAAAATGATGATCGTCATAGCACTTGATGATGTTAGGTCATCATTGATGACTCCAATTCCAAACATATAGACACACAGTGGTGGTAAGTTATCATTTCCAATCCAACAGAAGCCACATGACCTGTAGTTAGTAAAACCACAGAGAGAATATGATTTTGTGACCTTCACTGATTCACTCTTAGATGTGAATGTGTAGTTTACACAAGAGAAGTTTTCAACTACAGTGATCCCATTTAAGGCAATTCAGGGTTAGCAAGGCAAGTCTCCTTTATAGCAGCAGAACTTGATGTTCTCCGCTCCCTTCTTGTAGCTGCCGCCACACGATTCTGATGTCTCATTAACTGGGACATCATTCAAGAACAATGTCAGATTAACATTCCATAGATATGGCTCTGCTGATGAAATGCTTGGTGCAACAGTTGTATCAATCATACTGGAGGCTCCTGGTCTGTGGTCATTAATATCACAGACGGCACATGATGTTGTTATATTCAGTGTTTCTTTCTGGTGTGTAAATATGTGGCACACACATGGAGAGTGGTTTGTGGTAACAGTAATCCCATTAAAGGCAATTCTAGGGTAGCATGGCATAGCTGTTTCAGAACAGCACAATCCTGTGATGTTTTCTGTGTTCGCTATAAAACTGCTGCTGCTACACAATTCTGACCAATTATAGGTGTGGACATTATTCACTTGCAACGACAAAACTGCTTTGTTTACATCATTAACCTCTGGAAGCGAATCATTTATGGGACTAATAGTACAATTTATTCTTCCATCGGGGATATCTTCATTGAGTCCCCAAAAAAAGGTCTTTGGTTAAAAAGCACATATGCTTTTGAGTTAAACACAAAATGAGACCACTTCATAGATTCAAAATGATCCTTGCCAATGCCCCATTTGCACAAGTTAGGTCCTTAGCTACCAAACGTCGGGAACGAAGCCATCGAATTAACGACTTTATCTACAGCGAAGGTTAACGAACTGTGAACAAACATTTATGTTCAAACCCTTGAAAACATTTTCAAAAATCTGCCAACTCGCTGCAATAACATATATCGTGTTGTTCAATGAAAACATTGCTTAATCCATAGCTCGAATATAAATAAGCTGCCATTTTGGTGCGTTCCATGACGTCATACCATATATTACATATTAGTCGTATGTCCATGTCATCTAGATGTATATCTTTTAGGCATTCTATAAGTTGTTTGTGGTGTACTCTATCAAAAGCTTTGGTGCAGTCTATGAAGCAGGCATATATTGGTTTGTTTACTTCTGTGTACTTTTCGATTAATGTTCTCATGCAGAATACGGCTTCTTTTGTCCCGCTATTTTTCCTAAATCCAAATTGCTGCTCATCTAATTCAGTATTGATTTTATCCTGAATCCTTCCTTGTATAACTTTAGCAAGATTTTTGTAACATGGCTCATTAGGCTTATTATTCTAAAGTCACTGCATTCAACTGCACCATTCTTTTTAGGCAATGCAATGAAAGTTGATATTTTTAGTTCATTTGGTATGTATCCTGTGTGGTATATGTCATTGCATATGTTTGTAATCACTCCAATGCCAAAATCTTCTAGTGCCTGTATCATCTCTATCTGTATGCTGTCAGGTCCTGCTGCTTTTCCCTTTTTCATTGTTTTTATAGCTTTTTCCACCTCAGATTTTAAAATTGTATAGCCTGATGTACATTTTATAACTGGTTTCTTGTCCCTTTGATCATGAAATAGTTAAATCGTTGATAATAATGATTAATAATAAATCTGCCTGATAAAAAGAAAATTAATTTAAACAATGTATATCTAAAATGTTTTATTAAAGTAAACAATATTTAATTTATTTTCCTGTATTCCGAAGCTAATTATAGTCATGATAATTATATGGGTTTTAGTTTCTAATTAGTTTAATAACTGCACATGAAAATTTATATAATTACACTTTAATGAACTAATCATCATTACATATTTAATGTGATAATTTGTCTGAATTAATAGATAGTTGGAATAAGTTTTTAAAATTCATTTACTATTCACAGAAAGTGGAAGTTCATTTGATGATGCATTTCATTTGGGAACTAAGGCAAAGAAAGAAAGTGCCAGAGAGCGTTTGATTCGTACTGGGGAAATGACACCTTTTGGAACAGTTGTGAAAGCATCTGCACAAAAGTCAACAAAGCCAGTTCATCTTTCAGATTTTGAGAAGCAATTTGTAACTCGAGATTCACGCCAGCAAAAAGCTCACAAAGATTTCAGCAAATATTTAAAACGAAGAACTGCAGAAGCTTCCAGGGTGAAAAAAACAAGTGTTGATGAAGATATCCAAGGAAACATGGACACAACCTCAATGGGAGTTAGAAAAACAAATATGTTTGATGAGAATGATAAGAAAGTCTATGACAAAGAACAAGATTACAAGCAGCTGAGAAAAAGAAAAAATACAGAACATCAAATTCATCATAAGTTCATGGAAGATGGTGAAATTAGTGGTGAAGAGGGATCTGATGGGTATGTTACATTCTTTTTGTGACTAATTGATAGTGTAATTAGTTAAGTGACTGGTATTTCTGCCTGTCCCGTACACATAAAAAAAAAAAAGTAATACATATCAAGAGAGTTCCAGGGCACAAAATGAGCATATAATAAATTTAAGAAATGTACACACCAAGCTTCATAGCTTGTTGTAGAATCAGCAGCATGGTTTAGTTGTGGATTCACAAGATATAGTTCACAAATTTTCCCCTAAGCAGATGTGATCAATGAAACCAGCTGTAAAAATGGATAACTATTTCAGTGAGTTCCAGAAAGCAGTAACGGGAAGGAAATGTGCTGACCATGCATCTGCAAGGTAGTTAATTAATACTGTTAGTTTGAAATACTTCAAGACTATATGCTGTGAGATTGCCTTTTTTTTTAAATGGGAAGTACAGTGTGGCTATGGTGAAAATTAATGGATGAAATGACAAAGGTTAATAGATAGAAGATACTGAACAATTTCAGTGGGGGGGGGGGGGGGTGTCAAAATGGTTATGGTTAGTCGAAGGAATGAATGAATTAAAACTCATATCATCCAAACAAAGAAAGGCAGCTGCAGTTCCCATCATAGCAGCTACAAAAAAAAAAAAAAAAAAAGTAAAGTACCCCAGTCACACCAAGTGGCGTATAGGGAATATGGTGTTAGTGACCATAAATTTTACAGACCTTCGGCACATGATTTTTGGGATAATGTGGGGTCGGTATTACGCCCGTGCTGCTTTACTTTCCCAGAAAAATATCCGGTACCCATTAAAGGCTGGGTCAACCCGGAAGCCGTCGGTTATGATCGAACCCTACCTCTTGTCCTTTGTAGTCCAGTTCACTAACCACTGAGCTATCGCGGCTAACACCTCTACCAAGATGTTACATAATCTATTAGATAAAATTTGGGAGAGGGAAGAAATACCTAAAGACTGGAAAGAAGGTTATATGATGCTCCCATAGCAGCTACAGCACACACCAAAAGACATAAGGCCAAGCGGCACCGAAAGTGAACACAGCTGAACTGTCCTTTGTCACACGATGACATCATTATCATAAGCAATCAGGGTATTGAAACATGATCTGGATGAAAAACACAGCTCAAGGTGTGCCCAGAGCACTAAACTCAGTATCTCTGGCAACAAGCCAGACTTGGAATATGAGAAAGTTGCAACAAGGAACACTTTTCAGACTAAGCCTCAATGGTTCCTGCTGCTTATCCGCCAAAGTGACCAGAAGTCCCCAAAGGTCAAAATGAAGACTGAAAACACCACCATAAATGTTATCATTTATGCTGTCTAAAATTGTATATGATAGTAAAGAGGGATCAAAATGCCTATACAAACAACTGAGCTTAGTTCCGTCAGTGACCCACAGCTGACTGCATGTACCAGAACTGAAAAATAAAGCTGATCAAGACCCGGCTTCACCTCCCAGCGGTGCTCCTGGAAGCAGACTACCAAGTCTGATCAAGCAAGTAAGAATTGAAGAGGGAAGGCAACCCCGTACTCAAAATGCTGTGTTGAAGTCAGATCTGTTTGGCCAAAAGGCAGAAATATCACAGCCTAGCTGCAGACCACAACACAATGCCCACTTAGTGCCCTTTTAAGGCTGATGATGAAGAGGACCATCCATTCCTTTAGTAGTCATCTGGTAAATGCCAGAAGGAAATCAATATGATGGTAAAAGATGCCTCAAAAGATACAATGTCATATGGAGTGAACTATTAAATTTTACCATAAAAAGTCACAGCATTTGTAGGGGAGAGGAATTAAGTGCTCATCCACTCTTCCATTATCTTCCACAATTTATCAAGTCATTTACCCATATTTTGTTGTTGCTTAATCAACTAGAAACCATGAAGCTGAGATCAAACTTCATATGATGAAGAACTTGTTTATTCTGTCATTATTTATATATGTGAATAAAACACTCTCAGATGTTCTTTTATGTTCAGTGTCCAGTATGAAGATGATGAAGATGATTACAAGCCCAGTAAGGAGGAATTACAAGAAGAGTTTTCAGATGATGAGGAATATGCAGGTATTCACTGTAACTGTATTTTAACTTGTTTATTTCTATTTTGTAATTTCATGCACACTTTGACAGTTTACTGGGACTACTTTTAATAGATTAATGAACTTGGATTGTGAAGTCAGAATTATAAGGTTGGTTTGTTTAGTGCTAAAATTAACTTTGTAGCTGTTCATATCATCAGGTTGCATGTCCTTTGCAGAACATTGCATTCATCATAGCCCCTCTGAAAGAATCTTTGTCTCTAGTCAGATCTCCCACTTCTTCTGTTGTCATGTTCAATGTCTCTTTAATGATTTAAAACCACGTACTTCTTGGTCTGCCCCTGATGCATCATCCAGGAGCCATGCCTTCCATTATTGTTCTTTTCAACCCACTGTGTCTTTTGATGTGGCCATAGTATTTAAATTTCTTCTGCAGATTGTTATTTATAAGCCAGTTCTTTTTAATATTTAAGTCTTTTAATGTCCTCATTGCTGTTTTTCATTATCCAAGATATCTTAAGGATTTTTCAGTAACATTTTGTTTCGAATGAATTGATTTTCTTCTTTGCTGTTTACAAGATTGTCCATGATTCACAACCATATGTTGCTTTCGGGAAGATACATGCCCTTAGTAATTTTAATTTTACTGCCTTCCTAGTATTGTGCCACATGTTCTTCATGACATTTAATTTTCATGTTCCCATTGCTAATCTTGGCCATGTGATGAGAAGAGACAACTAAAGAATTTCAAAGCAGGCCCTCAAATGGGAAATAGAGGGTAAAAGAAAAAAGATGCCATTCTAGAAAAACACCAAAAAGAACATTGAGCTGAGAAGCAATTACAGCAGAGATCTACTCCCTCACCAAGATTGAGCGACTTACCTAGGACAGAGCTGTGTTGTGAGATACAATGTGGGTCCTGTGCAAGGTCTGACACTTCATAACATAGATCGTTGGAAAGAAGAGTAGAATTTCTACCCTATGTGTCATCTTTGACTCAAAAGTACAATAGATAGATAGATTGTTAAACTTCTTTTGATCTCATTCTGGCACTCTCTATCTCCATTGTTAGTTACTACAGATCCCAGATATTCATAGTTTGTTACAATTTCAAGTTCTTCACTGTTGATGATGATTTTGGCCTTAATGTTCAATGCTTAATATTAATTATTGATAGTTCATGATGGAATGATGTTAAACTAATATTTACTTATTTCTCCTCAATACTTATTCTTCCTCAATACTTCTAATTTATTATTGTTATTGATGTATGGAAGCTGAAACAGACATGTAATTTTATTGTTATTATTCATTTATTTGATGGAATGGAGTGTTAAAAAAGTATTCCTTAATCTGAAAATTTGGGGCAAGTATTTCCTCAGAATCCATAGCTCATTACATATTCTGTCCTCCAGCAAGGGTCAGAGATCATGAAGCCTCTGGGAGCTCAATGGTCATCATCATGTGCCATAGTTGACACGGTTGGCGTAGACATTCATGTCCTTCCACAATCTCCTATCTACAATGCATCGTATCAGTTCTGTTGTTGACTGTTTGCCATGCTATGACACCAAGCTATATAGTATTTTCTCTCTTTGTCGTCCGGTATCTCTCTTTCCTTGTATTTTGCCCATTGTAACCAAGTATTCCAACTTTCCGGGAGCAGCGATAGCTCAGTTGTTAGTGAACTGGACTACAATGGACAAGAGATAGGGTTCAATCCCAACTGACGGCTTCCAGGTTTACCCAGCCTTTAATGGGTACCGGATTTTTTTCTGGGAAAGTAAAGCAGCACGGGCATAATACCAACCACATTACCCCAAAAATCATGTGCCGAAGGTCTGTGAAATTTATGGTCACTAACACCATATTCCCTATACGCCACTTGGCGGGACGGGGGTACTTTACTTTTTTATTCCAACTTTCCTCTTCTCATGATGTGCCCGAAAAATGTTGATTGTTTCTTTCTGATGTTTTTTAGGAGCTCCCTTTTTGTGTTGGCTCAGTGGTAGCTTCCAAATAAAAGTTAATTTGGCCACAGTGATTTTAATTCACCCCAATATGTTTATATACTTAGGCGCATCTGACTGATGATCATGGAGACGCGGGCGCCAAGTTACTATTGTGATGAAAATAATAATAAAAGTAACATTCATAGTAATATTTTAGTGATGAAAATTAGAGATGAAAACTTACCCCGAACAAAATAGTGTCTTTATTTACTACTAAATGTTTTCATTCTAACATTAAAGTTGGCTAATAAAAATTTAGCAACAGGGTGTGTTGCAGGCACCAGGAAACAAAGTTGAGAATGCCATGGTACCAACAGGCGCCACATTGGATAGCGCTGAACTAGAGTATTCATCCATTGGTGTAAAGAGTTTTTTCTTCAGTTTTTAAGTGAACATGATTATGGCCACATTTTAATTGAATTTAATCATTTTGAAATGTTAGTAAATGATTTAGTAAAAGTACAATTTGGTTTATATTTTTTAAATTTCACTTATAATAAACTGTACTTGGCATTTCAGTTATCACCATTAGTTCTTTTTCATTGGTTGTGTGCACTTACACAGTCCTTTCAAGTGACTGAAAAGAAATATTTTAAAAATGTTTTTCATTTTTTTTTACAACTATTCTTCAATTATTTTTTTTTTTTTTTTTTTGGTTTTATTTTTCTTGCTGGCCATAGATAATTATAATGAGGATGAGACTAAAAGTGAAGGAAGGAAAAAGAAGGGTGGTCACAGGAATGCCTCTTTCAGTAGAAAAAGGCCTAGACCATTACCAAAGTACAGAGAGAACAGTGATGAGGATGTACCTGTGAAGACAAAGATTAAGAGGGACTTGTCTATCAGAAAAGAGAAAGATGATGCCGATCCTGAGTCATACCAGCAGAGACTTTTAAAGTATGTAGCTTGTGATAAATTAATGTTTAGTTTTTTTTTAAAGTATATATTAATAAGGTGCTTTATTTCTTTCTGTAATTATTTGTTTTTCTTTTAAATATGTTAGCATTTAGTGATTAATTGATATTTCATTTCTTCTTTCATATAACTGATGATGTTTTAATGTTTCATTTATGAAACCATTTATTTAATGGTTACATCTATTGAAGGTGAAATATATTCATAACAGTTGAGAATATTTATTTATTTTTATACTTCTTAGTTTTTACTTAGTTTTATTAATCTCATGAGCTATATGACTAAAATATTACTAAGATTAATCATGAGACGTGTAAGGAACAAAATAAAACCAGAAATAAGTGAGAAACAATGTGGATTTGTGGAAGGAAAGGGCACCAATAATGCAATATACATCTTAAGGACATTGATAGAAAGATCTATAGAGGTAAAGAAAGATCTATATATGTACTTCATAGACTACACGAAAGCATTTGACAAAGTAAAGCATGTGGAAATAATAAATATGCTGGAGAAATTAAACATTGATGGCAAGGATCTGCAAATCATAAAAAACATGTACTGGCAACAAACAGCAGCTATATGAATTAACAACCAAACAGGACAATTCCAATATATAAAACAAGGAGTCAGACAAGGCTGTGTTCTGTCACCGGATTTGTTTTCACTTTACAGGGAATATATTATGAGATCAATAGTAGACAAAAAAGGAATTGAAGTCAACGGTCACAACATAAATAATTTGCGATATGCGGATGACAGTCTTAATAGTAGAGACAGAGAACAAACTACAAGAAATGATAGACATAATAGTAGAAGAAAGCAACAAGAAAGGTCTCAGTCTAATGAATAGTAAGAAAACAGAAGTAATGGTTATATCGAAGAAACAATCATCACCATCATGCAGCATAAAAATAAACGAGACAAATCTGAAACAAGTACAACGTTTCAAATACTTGAGCACAATAATTACATCAGATGGGAGATGCACCACAGAAATAAAAAGCAGAATAGCTCAGGCCAAAATAGCATTTCAGAAAATGAAAAATATCTTATGCAACAAATCTATGTCAATAAAAATGAGAGAGTTCGTCGGTGCTATATAGAACCAATTCTGACCTATGGAAGCGAATCATGGACAGTAGACAAACAAATGAAAAGACGATTAGAGGCCACAGAGATGGGATTTCTCAGAAGAATGTTGAAAGTTCCCTGGACAGATAAAAAGACCAATGAGGAAGTTCTCAAAGAGGCAAACACAAAAAGGGAACTCTTAAAAAAAACATCAGAAAGAAGCAATCAACATTTTTCGGGCATATCATAAGAAGAGGAAAGTTGGAATACTTGGTTACAACTGGCAAAATAAAAGGAAAGAGAGATCGCGGACGACAAAGAGAGAAAATACTGGATAGCTTGGTGTCATGGCATGGAAAAAGGTCAACAACAGAACTGATACGATGCACTGTAGATAGAAGATTCATGTACCACGCCAACCGGCATGGTACATGATGATGATGAGTTTTTGCTATATATTTTGTTTCAATAAATTCAATAGTTAGAATGATGGTGGGTAAGTTGAGACATATGGTCTACCATTGTAGCAAAAATTCACAGTAGAGCATTTTTTTAAGTTTTGAGAAAAAAACGTGTAAGCACATTCGTCTGTAAATACTAACATGAAATAAATGTTTAGAACTGCTCATTTACTCTTTTAGGCAGCAAAAGTTGGATCGCTTGGAAGAAGCAGAAGATAACAACAGTGACGATGATGATTATGCTGAAGCTGAGTTTGATGGTGGCTTTCAAGTTCCAAGGAAACTGTGGAAGAAGTTATTCAAGTAAGAATTGCTTTAAAAGACTAATTCAAATAGATATTAGGGAATCATTTGATCAATGCTTTGTTGAAGTAATTATTTTAGCCATGACTTAGGACCTGCTATATATTCATCTGGTTAGAAAAAATATAAAGTCGATAGACTTTTGGGGAATATAGTGTTGATGACCATATTTATCCATAATTAATGGAATGTTTTTGGGTTATGTAATTGATATCAGTTCATGCTGTCCTTATTTCCTAGAAAAAAATCTCTGGTACCAATTTTTAGAGGTCAATTGAAGACCAAAATCATATCAGTCTAAAAAAATGAACCACTTTAGGGAATCAAACCAAGTGCTTTCCAATTAGCAGCAAGTACACTAACCAATCAGGCACCAAGGCTCCATGTATCATCTTTACTGAGCTTTAATATATTTAAAGGTATTGTTCTCCTTCTTTATTGCAAATTTAATATTTTTATGATGCATTGTGTACTCTTCCAAGAATATTGGAGAGCATAATAGTTGTGAATTTAATATTGTGTTTAAATGAAGTCAGTGCATTGAAGTTGAGCATCTGTTGCAGACTTAGCCAGCATAGTAGTGATAGAAGAAGTATCAAATGTCTGCAGGGTTTCTCTTTTAATGAAATGCTGTAAATAAATATCCATACCTTAACTGGCAGTTAATTAATTTCATTAATTTAAATGCTGGAAAGGGAATTAAAAGAGAAAAGAGGTTCAAATGTGCATAATATTTCTTGCTCATGACCCATAGGTTTTGGAACAAACTAGTAGGAAGATGGAAAAGGTAAAAACTGAAATAAAAAAAGTATAGGAATGGCAAAAAGTAATTTTAATGTCATGAAAAATGTACTAACATCAAAACAAATAACACCAGGGTTGAAACTAAGAATAGCAAAATATTATATCTTCTCAACATTCCTGTATGGTGCAGAAACATGGAGATTAGACAAGAAAACAACAAAAAATTGAAGCCTTTGAAATGTGGATTTATAGGACAATAGGAAGAATTGGAAGGAAAGAAAAGAAAACAAATGATGAAGTCTTAAAACAACTAAAAATGAAAAGAGAAGTACTAAACACAATTCAAAAAAGAGAAATGTGATTTTTGGGTCATGTTAAAAGACAAAGCAGCCTAGTAAAAGTAATATTAGGAGGGATAATACAAGGTAAAAGAGGTAGAGACAGACCAAGACTAACATGAAAGAGTAACTTCAAAAGATGAACAAGTCAGCCAATGACAACCTGCACCATCAAAGCAAGAGACAGAGTGGAATGATGTTCCATGGTAGCCAACCTTCGATGTGGAGATGGCACTCATTGATGATAATGAGTGGAAAGTTCAATTTAAAAATTGAAATGAAATTGCTGATACTACCCAGGACAATCAGACAATAGACAAAATAATCTTTGGAAGCCACAGAAATATGGTTTTATGGTAAAATATTAGAAATACCATGGTCATCTAAAAAGAGTAGTTACCATCATCCTGTAATGTATTTTAGATCACTATGTGAGACTTCCGTTTCTAAGATGGCAGATCTAGTCTATGTTCTCTCGATCGCTGCAGAAAGTGCATTCGTAGTCTGATTAATTTTGGTTCTAATTTGCACTCCTATGTGTTAAAATCAAGATGATGATCTATTTATTACATCTGTGCCGATAAAACTATGTCGTACGCCGACAATATTTCATTTTCGACAAATCAAGTGTTGTGAATGCGACCTTCCATCGTCTAGGCTTGTTCTGCGATTTACGTCACACTGGTGCTGTTCATGACCGTTGATGGATTTGCTTGACGCAAGTTATTTATATGTTCTCATTAATGTGAACTGCTTCGTCAGCCGCAGTTTTATCTCTTTAGGGAATTTGCACAGTGTTCTGTTCGTTGTAAGCTACATTCAGTAGAGTAATCAAGAATCTAAAGGGCGCGTCATTGCTGTGCTTGCGACATTGTTATGTATGCTAAATCCCTAGACCGGCCGTACGCTAATCTTACGGTCTGTTGTTTGATGTGCGACGGGGATAATCTGACGACTAACTGTGTGTTTATATGTTCGAAATTGGAGTCAATAACGATGGCCTGACATCATCAAGCACTATACATTTTTAAAGAAATATGACGATCATCACTTTCGGGAGGACGTGAACTTCTGGTATATGGTGGATAGGCGGCAGGAACCATTGCAGGCTATGCATGAAGAGTGTTCCTTTTTGCAGTTTCCTCATATTCCAAGTCCATGGGGGACTGGTTAGTCTTGAGGCAAGACGCTCGGGACAGAGAGGTTGTGGGTCCAAATCTCAGCTACACCGGTTAGGATTTTTATTTATGATTTCTCTCTGCGACAATCACCCCTGGTCTCAGCAGCAAGGCCCGGCTTGAAACGTCAGTTACTCATCGACGGAAAAAACATAAGTACCTCCAAAGTCGGAGTTATCTGCCTGTGTGGTGAGGGACCCCTGTGCACGCGGCTGCCAGGGAAAAATGGATTAATACGCAAAACTCAGTTCCTAGTCTCTAGGGACTTCGTCAGAGTTGAAAGCTGGCAAACGCAACAACAACAACAAGATCACTATGTCTTATATAACCTACATTTTTTTGGTCATGTAATGAGAATGACAGAGAAATAACAAAGCATTAAAAAATGTCATCTATAGTTAAAAGAAGAGGGTGGTCATATGTTGACCATGTGATGAGAAGAGACAATAAGAAAATCTCAAAGAAAAGCCCTCAGAAAGGAACTAAAAAGTAAAAGAAAAAGAGGCCGCCCTAGAGAAATACTAAAAAGAACACTGAAGCATTTACCTTCTAATGCCGTTGCCTAGTTTATTCTTCATGTGGTATTGACATTATTGGAACCACCTGCATCTTTTATAACCCATTTAAAAAATATATTGAATGACAGGGATTGTTAGTTTGATTATAAATACTATCTTGATGGTTTATTTAGTTACCAGAAAACTGGAGTTCGATGGCTCTGGGAGCTGCATTGTCAACAAGCAGGAGGGATTGTTGGAGATGAAATGGGCTTGGGAAAAACCATTCAGACAATATCATACCTTGCTGCCTTACGTACCAGTAAAGTAAAGAATGTGAACTTTCCGTGAGTGAACAAGTTTTGCTTTTTTTAAAGTATCATTTTAAAATATATATTTGTTAAGTCTTTCTCAAGTTGTTCCAAGGCAACAAACTGAGACCTTCTTTGTCATTTCTTTTCTTGTGTATTCTGTGTTGCATATTGTTTCACATTATCTTTTATTAACTCTATGAATTGTAAATTAAAACCCTGTTCTATTTCAAACCAAAGACTTTCTCAGTGTGACTACAATGCTTTTTTTTCATGTTTAAACACATACTTCATCATATAATAATTATATTTATGTGGGGAGACGAATTAGTTAATACAAGCAATTGCAATGTTTTTGATCAGGTTATTTTAAGCAATTAACGATTGATGAAATTGTAGATGAGACTTACTCCAACATTTAAAATACACCCTCTTGTCAACTTGGTCTAAAACATCGTCCTTTATGGTTAGTGAAAGAAGGGCATCCAGAGATCAAGCACTGGCTGGCACTTCCCAAAAATATGTGCCCAGGAAAAGTGAAAGCAACTACACTTCACCTCGAACAGAAACTGTGCCTTGTAGGATAGTTTTATCTATACCTTCTATGAGTATTTAAGAATTATACAGTCACTCAGTGATATCTTAATGACATCATTAATTCATGTCAGAATTTTGTGTGAATTTAGGATATCCTTGTGCCTGCCTTGCAATAATGAAACTAAATTAGGTCTCGTAACTTTTTGTTATTTATTTTGACATTAGTTTTGATTTTTTTTTTTTTCAAAAGCAACATTACACCATATCTGTATATATTCTTTATAATAGAATTTATGTGTCATCATATGTGTACCATGTGTTCTATAACATTCACTATACTCATAATCTTTCTATTCTATTACTGTATCATCTTTCATCATCTTTTCTGTAATATTATTATTCCTCTTCTCTTTTACATTATATCTGTTCTATTTTTCATTTATTCTAGGATATATTTGTTACTGTGTATTAATGATCAATACTAAAATATATGTGTCATTATGCATTCCTTAGCTACAAGGGTCTGGGTCCAACTATTATTATATGTCCCACGACAGTGATGCATCAGTGGCTGCAGGAGTTTCATAAATGGTGGCCAGATTTTAGGGTAGCTATTCTGCACTCTTCTGGCTCATTTTCTGGATCTGAGGTAAGCAGAGATTTAATTTGGATTTGATTAAAATAATTCTAAAACATCAACAAACTATAGTGACCCTAAATTTAACAGACCTTTCAGCACATGATTTTTGGGGTAATGTGGTCTGTATTATGCCCATGCTGCTTTACTTTCCCAGAAAAAAATCCGGTACCCATTAAAGGCTGGGTGAACCGGAAGCTGTCGGTTGGGATCGAACCCTACCTCTTGTCCTTTGTAGTCCATTTCACTAACCACTGAGCTATCACGGTTCCCTCTTTATGTAAGAAAAGTAAAAAAAGTAAAGTACCCCCCGTCACGCCAAGTGGCGTATAGGGAAATATGGTGTTAGTGACCCTATATTTTACAGACCTTCAGCACATGATTTTTGGGGTAATGTGGTCGGTATTACGCCCGTGCTGCTTTTACTTTCCCAGAAAAAATCCGGTACCCATTTAAGGCTGGGTGAACCCGGAGCCGTCGGTTGGGATCGAACCCTACCCCTTGTCCGTAGTAGTCCAGTTCACTAACCACTGAGCTATCGCGGCTCCCACTAATTTTTAGGGAATTAGTAAAACCCAGGTGTCCTCGCCAGGGTACGAACCCCGGCTGTTGCCGTGGTAAGCCAACCGCCTATCGATTGCGCTAACCGGACACCCTCTTTATGTAAGGCTGCAATTAAATTGAGAATTGGAAATCTTTTTTTTTCTGTGTGGAACCTCAGCTAAATTGAGAATTGTAAATCTATTTCTCTATGGAACTGTAATTAAACTTCTATATGCACTATCAGGCATCAGCTTTAAACATGATATTATGTGTTCTATTTGTTCATGTATTTCTTCCTTTTCAACCTTTTGGACTCCTCATAGTTTATACTTGTATCTAATTGGTATAGTTTACCAACTTGCCAGCACCATCATTTTCTGGAACATTGAAATGAGAGTTACTGATGTTGATAACCTAATGTAGAGAGATTTGAAGATGGAGATCTTTAGAAAGATTAACCAACAAACAAGGACTCAAATAATGAGGATGGGAATGGATCGGTCTGCAAATAGCCCATAAGAGAAAGAATTGAGATATATAGTCGCATAGTTAAACTGATAATTACAAATTTTGTTTTTGTTTTTGTTATTATATATAACAATTGTCATGATCAAAAGTTGTGAAGAGACATGATCACCTACGCCAGCAGGCTTGGTACTTGATGATGATGATGATGATGATTATATATATATATAACTCTAGAAATGTGGTTTTACAGAAGAATGTTGAGAATACCATGGACAGCTAAGAAGAATAATGAAAACGTTCTGCAAGAGGTCAAAACAAATAGAGAGCTAATTTCCAATATTAGGAAGAAATAATTGTCATTTTTTTTGGACATGTAATTAGAAGGGACCAGCATATTGCAATAACTAGAAAAATTGAGAGACAAAGAGATAGAGGGAAGCAAAGAGGAAAGATATCAGACAGCTTAAGAGAATGGGTTGGCAGAGGGTCAACAACAAAAATGATAAATAACTGTATAGATCGAAAGTTGTGGAGAGACATGATCACCTACGCCAGCAGGCATGGTACTTGATGATGATATATATAACTCTAGGATGCATTTGTACCTTCTGAAAAATACAGGGTATTGCTTTTTTAGTCATTTTATTTTAGTGTTTCGATGTATAATTTTTGTTGGTAAACCATAACCATAGATTATTTGTTGCCTCTGAAATGTTCTTATGGTTATAATCTGGATTGTATATATTGTCTCTTTTTAAAATTAATTTGATCTTATATAGACATAAGAGATATATTGGCATACTACTGTTTTTAAACAAATTTAATTAAATACCTATCAAATAATTTAGCATTATGTATCTTGCACATTTTTTTAAAAGTCTTTTTTTTTTCTCTTTGTCACTAAAGTAACAGATAGATCTAAGTGGGAAGAAAAAGAAAAGGATTACATATTTAGATTTTGTTAGAAATCAGACAGATTTAACTGAGTTAGAGTAAAATAGTGAAGTGCAATTTATCAATTTGTAGTGTAGTGAAGTATTACATTTCACCTTAACACATTCCATACCACGAACCACAAATCGTGGCTCTTGTAACCAGTCTGAGATACCCAGGGGGCAGGCTTTGCAGTTTTGAGTTTATTGATGTTTTCTACAATTATTTCTGACAAAACCTTGTAATTCTTTTATTTAATTTCGTTTCTGACTTCCTAAGCAAATTATTTGAATAAACTATGTGTTTTAGATCAATTTTCATTTTCTTGCTGTTATTTCATTTTTTTTTTTAAATTATCAAAAACGGCTTGGCCACAGCATGTTAAACCCCTTGGTAGTGAATGTATAAATAGACCTCAGCATATGAATGTTTCAGGGTTGTCTTCCTTACTATTAATACTTTCTACATGTTAGTAAAGTAGGCACATATTCTTTTTTCACTTGAGTTGACTGAAGTTTGTCAGGTTGGGATTTAAACTCAATCATTTTGTTGCCAAGCCAGGGGTGCTAACTACTTTGTTATTGACTCTCATAACAGAATCATTGAGTAAACATCGTTACATCATGTTTTGTTTACAATTTCTTTGTTTCTGTTTTATTAGTCTGATCTAGTGCGCTCCATTGCTAAAGGTCAAGGCATTCTCATTACGTCGTACAACACTTTGGTCATACACCAGGAGCTGGTGCTACGCTTCAACTGGCATTATGTCATTCTTGATGAAGGTCATAAGATTCGTAACCCTGATGCCAAGGTCACTTTATGTTGCAAACAGGTATTTATTGTTTCTCCAATTCATATTTAAATTAGTTTTAGTACCATTTTGTTGTAATTATATTGATATTCCCATCTTATTCTTATTCTTCTCGTTCACAGTCTGTTTAATAATGCCTACACAAGAAGTCCAGTTGTCTGAATATCTGTTGTTTTTTAAAGTTATTTCGGACTTAGTGTTAGTGTGAGTCTCTGTGGGTTAATTGGTCTAGTAAAGGTGGACTTACTGTGAGTCTCTGTGGGTTAACTGGTCTAGTAAAAGTAGACTTAGTGTGAGTCTCTGTGGGTTAATTGGTCTAGTAAAAGTAGACTTAGTGTGAGTCTCTGTGGGTTAATTGGTCTAGTAAAGGTAGACTTAGTGTGAGTCTCTGTGGGTTAACTGGTCTAGTAAAGGTAGACTTACTGTGAGTCTCTGTAAGTTAATTGGTCTAGTAAAGGTAGACTTACTGTGAGTCTCTGTGAGTTAATTGGTCTAGTAAAGGTAGACTTAGTGTGAGTCTCTGTGAGTTTATTGGTCTAGTAAAAGTAGACTTAGTGTGAGTCTCTGTGGGTTAACTGGTCTAGTAAAGGTAGACTTACTGTGAGTCTCTGTAAGTTAATTGGTCTAGTAAAAGTAGACTTAGTGTGAGTCTCTGTGAGTTAATTGGTCTAGTAAAAGTAGACTTAGTGTGAGTCTCTGTGGGTTAATTGGTCTAGTAAAGGTAGACTTAGTGTGAGTCTCTGTGGGTTAACTGGTCTAGTAAAGGTAGACTTAGTGTGAGTCTCTGTGGATTAACTGGTCTAGTAAAGGTAGACTTAGTGTGAGTCTCTGTGAGTTAATTGGTCTAGTAAAGGTGGTTACACGGTTTTACTCTCTTTAATACAACTAATATACAATATATATTAACCTGATATTGAAACATCTGAAAGTGACGAAGCAAACAAATGAGAGATTAATAGATATATTGTTTATATCCACATTGTTCTATCAATGTTAGACATGGACAGTTCTTGAAAAACAAGCATTAAGTAACCAAATATGAAACAAAAACATGTATAAGAAAAATAAAACTAAAAGAGATAAAGTTATAAAAGAATCTTTGATAAAGATGGTGGGTATAACTCTAGTTATTTGACTAAGTTGAACAACAATGGATCAAATTGACATCTGAGCAGAGTGAAACATAACCAACCTGCAGCTGAAGTGTATTACATGAAAACATCTGGTGACAGAGTAAAAAGAAAGCCCAGAAATAGACTATAAATTGAATCAAATACACACTAAAGACTACAACTCAAGCTGTACATCTAACAAAAGTAAGAAACTACATATCCCACCTCTTTGCAATGCTACACAACACAAGCAGTAATATAAAAGGAAGAATTTATAAATAAATATTATTTTATTATTTACCTTTTCTATTTGTCTTTGAAATGTAGATTTTATGCTCCCTCAGTTGAAATCAGTATAGCAATGTTGAAATGAATCAATTATAACAAATTTGAATTAATGTGTTTTAGAATAAAAGAAAGAAGGCTAATGTTGAGTTGATTTAGGATTTATCATAAACTTTATGAATCAGTCATTCTTGTTTTACTTGCTAAATAAACATTCATCTGTCGCCCATCACAGGCATTTGTGGATTGGATCTGTTTTTAATCCCAATTATATAAATTATGAAAGTTGGTATTTTATCATTTTTTTTACATCGAAATCCCTCATTTGAATAAAACACCAAATAGAATTATTTATAATATTATTTTGTTTTTGTTAAATTGGCATGTTACCTGTGAGTTCAGACAACTAACAATTGTTTCTAACAATTTCTGTTTTTGTCATCAGTTCCGCACCCCTCACCGGATCATTTTATCAGGCTCCCCAATACAGAACAATCTGAAGGAGCTGTGGTCCCTCTTTGATTTTGTCTTTCCTGGAAAGCTTGGAACATTACCAGACTTCATGCAGCACTTCTCTATACCTATTGTGCAGGGAGGATATTCTAATGCCACACAGGTTCAGGTACTTCTTCATTTTACATTTTAAGAATGAAACTTCCATGATAATGAAATATGCTATACTAGAATTTGCTCAAATTAAAACCACGTAGATGTAATGGTTACAAGATGCTTTTGAAAATAAATGCGTGAGTAAAATACTTGTGTGTACAATGAAATGAATTCAAGACTAGTACAGAAGTGATGCCATGTAAGATATAGCTATGCTACCAACAGGCTCATATATAATCAGGAACTGAGGGTGAACAATTTATGTCCTGGAATGAAGAAATAACCAGAGAACACAGTGCATGCACTCAAATGGGAAACAATTAGAAAAAGAAAAAAGGCTGACCTCAAGAGACACTAAGATGAAAGTGAACTGCAGTAAAGTTGATTATTAATTTGAATGAATAATCCTAATGGGTGGCAGTGGATTGACCCACTCCTATTAAAGTCCACATAGAAAAATTACATTAATAAAACATTATAAAAGCTTTTTCCTTTTTTTATTCATTAAATATCTTGTCCTGTTGTAAAAATTGATATAATTATAAATGTGTATTTGTCCAAATATCAGACTGATGTACACCATCATTTTGTTTGTCTTCTTCTTCTACTTTTTTTTAAAAAAGAAGAAAATAATGGATGGGGCAGGCTATTGTTATATATTGTTTGGCATGTGTGAACTTAGAACTCAAAGCAGAAGTGATATGAGTGCAACACATTCTTTCCTGGCACCATCACATGGGACAGAGAATACATACCACAAAACCCCTTAGTCATTGAGGCAGATTTTCAAGAAATCTTCACAGAGTGACACAGTCATTTACACAGATGGTGTTATTTGGAACTTATGGAGCTCATGGGCTTTTACTACTCATGTTGGTGGTAAAACTGTGAAGGAAGACAGTGGTGCTTTCATATTGGCTACAAGCAGTTTGAAAATGAAAATTATGGCTGTTACTAAAGCATTATCATGGCCTGAGACAGACTTATACACATTTTTTCTTCCTCTGTGATTCAATGAGTATATGAAGGAAGGTTACAATTGGTGGGGTACAACAGCAGTGGTTAGTCTCTGGGGAGGTCTAGTCTAACAAAAGCCTGCTTCATTTTCGTGCCAAGCCACACTAGTGTAAGAAATAATGATCATGCTCACAGACTTGCCAGTTTGGGTTATGTTGAGTGCTGAAGGGCAATGGATCATGTTGGCATTCTGAATACCCTCAGGGACACTGGTTTAAAAAAATGGCTAACAAATCTACAACCATGAACAGACTGCATGAATATCATGTCAAGGTGGGAGATGTCCAATGGGAGCACTATACAGGAATCCAAAGAAGATTCATCAACCAACACAACACCTGTGTTTATTACACACTGAGTGATGTAATTCGGAAGACCTGAGCACTTGTGGACTTGTCTGATGTGCAATGAGGTAACCTGTCAACTAAACTAAACAAACCTATTGGTTTCAAGGTTTCCTAGTGCAGTGAAAATTCATCTCGCCTTTTGTATCCTCCATATTTTTGTTTCATTCTCTGCTCTTCCTTCTTTGCCTATATTAAAAACTTAAAGTAAAGTACCCCATCACGCCAAGTGGCATATAGGGAATGTGGTGTTAGTGACCATAAATTTTACAGACCCTCAGCATATGATTTTTGGGGTAATGTGGTCGATATTAAGCCCGTGCCGCTTTACTTTCCCAGAAAAAAATCTGGTACCCATTAAAGGTTGGGTGAACTGGAATCCGTCGGATCAGTTGGGATTAAACCCTACCTTTTGTCCTTTTTGCCTTTATTACTGTCTAGATAAATCATATGTATGGTTCTTCATCTTGGAAAGGTATATCTTCCAGTGTTATCTGGTTATTGCCAACTGCATTAATTCTCATGATTTTGGTCTTATTTCTATTTATTTTCCTCCATCATCATAGCTTCTGTACATCATTTTGTAAATTGTCTGTGTAAGCATGTGTTTTACTATAGCACTGATTGTAGGTTGAAACAGCGTACAGATGTGCCTGTGTTCTTCGGGACACAATCAACCCTTATCTTATCAGGAGAATGAAATCAGATGTTAAAAAGAACCTGGACTTGCCTAGCAAAAATGAACAGGTGGGACACTGATAATCTTGCCTCTTGTTGTAATTTGTCTCTAATTGAATACAGAAGTATTATAAAAGTGAAATCAAATAATCAGAAGAGTTTTCTCAACAAACAACTTTCAAGATTGTTTATTTTGTATAACTTTCATCATCATCATATTTCATTTCTTTGTTTTTTAAACAAGCATATTCCATACATTCCTGTCTTGAACTAAATTTTCCAATTCTATTCTATCCATGTTTTTTTTTCATTTAGCAATTTCATGCAATAATATAATTAAATGTTTTACATGTTATATATCACCAGAAAGGAAAATGGTTGAAGAAAATGAAAATAGCAATCTATTGATGATATCTGAAGGAAAAAAAATATTATTTATTATAAATAGTATACAAATATTAAATGGTAGATAATTTTCAATTCAAAATATCATATTTCACATACCTCAATTTTTCACTGACTTGAAGCGTGTTGCTATCCATTCTTCTCAAAATTATACACAAACTGATCCAAAGTTCTTCAAAATATTATTCACTTGATGCATTTATGTCCACAAATAATGATATTAGGCAAGAAATGGTGTGACCACTATTTGTCAGAAAAAAAACACATTTACATCGAAAATTCAACTTTGTGTATCTATTAAACAAAGCAAGTACCTTAAGGTAAAGAGAATGACTAATTGTATTAAAAAAGTCACAGAAGGTGGATGCATTGCAAACAAAAAAGGTAAAAGGCTAACAGACAATAAAGATATTATAGATAGATGGCAGGAATATATAACAGAACTATTTCATGATCAAAGGACAAGAAACCAGTTATAAAAATGTACATCAGGCTATAAAATCTTAAAATCTAAGGTGGAAAAAGCTATAAAAAAAATTAAAAAGGAAAAAGCAGCAGGACCTGACAGCATACAGATAGAGATGATACAGGCACTAGAAGATTTTGGCATTGAAGTGATTACAGACATATGCAACGACATATACCACACAGGATACACACCAAATGAACTAAAAACATCAACTGTCATTGCATTGCCTAAAAAGAATGGTGCAGTTGAATGCAGTGACTTTAGAACAATAAGCCTAATGAGCCATGTTACAAAAATCTTGCTAAAAGTTATACAAGGAAGGATTCAGAATAAAATCAATACTGAATTAGATGAGTAGCAATAATAGCGGGACAAAAGAAGCCATATTCTGCATGAGAACATTAATTGAAAAGTACACAGAAGTAAACAAACCAATATACACCTACTTCATAGACTACACCAAAGCTTTTGATAGAGTACACCACAAATAACTTATAGAATGCCTAAAAGATATACATCTAGATGACATGGACATACGACTAATATGTAATCTACACTGGGAGCAAACAGCAATAATAAAATATAACAAAGAGAACTCGACACCCATTGATATAAAAAGAGGAGTAAGACAGGGATGCATCCTATCACCAAGCTTGTTCAATCTATACACTGTGTTAATTAATTAATGGAAAGATAATCAATAACCTAAGATATGCTGACAATACTGTACCACTAGCAGAAAATCTTAAAGATCTACAACAATTACTTAATGAAATAAACATAACAAGCGAAAAATATGGACTAGATATGAATATAAAAAAAGACTAAAACTGTGATCATAAACAAAGAAAATACTCAAAACCCACAAGTGGATATCAAAATTGAAGGAATAGACCTTGAGACAATTCAGAACTACAACTATCTTGGACATACTATAACCAGTGATGGAAAATGTACAACTGAAATAAACAAAAGAATAGGAATGGCAAAAAGTAATTGTAATGTCATGAAGAACATACTAACATCAAAACAAATAACACCAGGGCTAAAACTAAGAATAGCAAAATGTTACATCTTCTCAATATTCCTATATGGTGCAGAAACATGGACATTAGACAAGAAAACAGAACAAAGAATTGAAGCCTTTGAAATGTGGATATATAGAAGAATAGGTAGAATTGGATGGAAGGAAAAGAAAACAAACGATGAAGTCTTAATACAACTAAAAATGAAAAGAGAACTACTAAGCACAATTCAAACAAGTCAAATGCGATTTTTGGGCCATGTTAAAAGACACAACAGCCTACTAAAAGTAATCTTGGAGGGAAAATACAAGGTAAAAGAGGCAGAGGTAGACCAAGACTAACATGGATGACTAACATCAAAAGATGGACAAATCAGCCTCTGACAACCTGCACCATCAAAGCAAGAGACAGAGCAGAATGGCACTCCATGGTAGCCAACCTTCATTGCGGAGACAGCACTCAATGATGATGATGAATTGAAGGAAGTAATTATGAAGTTTCTTCTAGATATCGAGTACAAGTATTGGTGAATATTTATATATAATTGTTACTTTACTTTAAATATTCAACTGTACTCTGTTCGAACCAATGTGTCGGATTTTGGTCAGGTATGCCGTCATAAGTGGAGCCGTTGTGTCGGTTAAAAATCCAGAAAGAGTTAATTCTCTTCCTTGCATGTTTCTCAATTTATCTTTGATTTTCTTATTCTTTATATACAGTATAAAGACCTACAGTGAAATGCTTTGAGGAGGTTTCTTTAATTATGTTCTGTTACTGTGCCATCATCATATTTCCAGTTTTCTTCATTTTAGTATTCTTTAAAATTGTATTTTCTGTTCTCTTAAGGAGATTAAAAAATTCTGGATTATGTATCTTTGTTTTGTAGCTGTGTAAAAGTCATAGAACTGAATTTCTCATTAATTTGTTCATGCCATGTTTATTGATTTAGACTTTAGAGAATGTACCATCTTGGCCGAGCTTGGAAGATCAAAGAACCATGTACATTCTAATTTACTTATGTCCAGCATTATATAGCAGGCTTTGCCAATCAGCAATTAAAGGCATGTTGAATGTGATGATCAGAACTTGTCAGGCAAGACTTAAACTCAGGTCCTTCTCTGCCAACTTGTTTGAAAAGATCTTGTGTTGGAACATGTCAATTTCTTGAACATTTTTGCCAACAGTTTCTGCTGTTTATCCATGCTGCTTCATTTATACAATAAGATAATATCAGAGAGAAAAAATACTACATGCTTTTGAGAAACAGTGTCAAAATTACATAGAAATAGTCAAAACAACATATAAATATTCATATGAACAACTGCTTGCAGAAACAGATATGAATATTGAAAGTATTTAAAATATTGATTAAAAAGTGTTGATTATCCTAACTTGGTTACAGCATGGGACATCACAAATAACATTGGACAACAAAAGTGGAAGAAAAAGAGGGAGCATCTAAAGAATAATTTCATTTCCAATGCATGCAAAGACATTAGACTTGTACTGAGTGCAAGAGAGCTGAATAGGAGAAGAAACAAATAGAGAAAATCTCTAACTTGAGCACCAGTTTCCAGATTAATTTGATAAAATATAACATAATGTCCATTTAACACTTGTAAGTGCAATAGAACTTCATAGGTCCTAGTATTTTAAGGAAATCTCATTTTATAGGGTGGGTTGGGATGATAAAGTTCTGATAAACCTTCTTTTGGAATACAAATCACTGGGTAAATATAATGTATGGAACTGAATGTATGGAGCTGAGAAAACACAAAGTTTGATATCTCTAATCTATTGAATAAAACAATATTTATTGTTCACACTATCAAAGATTGTAAAGATTGACATATTATGTGATTTATGTTTATCAAAGATTGTAAAGATTGACATATTATGTGATTTATGTTTAATATTTAAGCATGTCACCTATATTGTTTTGTAGGTACTGTTCTGTCGACTAACAGATGAACAAAGAGAGGTGTACCAAGAATATTTGGACTCTAGAGAATGCAATGCCATCCTGCAGGGAAAGTTTCAGGTACACATACGTGACTGTAATTTGACCATATTTTGTTCCTTACATTTCTTGTGAAACACAGGGCTTTTAACTTTCATTTATATTCAATTGTTATATTTTTTTATTTTTAGTTGATTCCAAAATAATTATTAAGATTATGTAGTATAATCAGGGGCCAAATATGGTGATTACAATAGTTCATCCTGTAGATCACAACTTCTTGGTGCTATTTAATAATTATCATTTTTGTTGATCTGAATACCTTATGCTGACTGTACTGAGCACCTGGCTTTTATTCTATAGCCACGTAGAAAACCCCTGGTCTGTGTACAAGCTGTAGCAATAGATTGATGCTTTTTTTGTTTGTTTTTTTTAGTTTGCAAATGTATCAGATTGTTCAATAGATTTTTGTTTCTATTTTGCAACTCGCTGTCCTGATTGTTTCATCCTCTACAAAAACATCTTATTACCATTTTTATTTCTTGCAAAGGTGTTTTGCTGGTCTTATTACCTTACGCAAGATCTGCAACCACCCAGATCTGTCAACCGAGGTCCTCAGATCTTCCGAGGACAAGACATACCTGATGACGCAGAGTGCCAGTTTGGCTATTACAAGCGTAGTGGGAAAATGATTGTTGTGGAAGCTCTGCTCAAACTTTGGTACAAACAGAAACACAGAGTTTTACTGTTTACACAAAGCAAATCAGTGAGTATTGCTCATGTTGTATGTTGAAATTATGACAGATTTATAAAGTTGTTGTGTTTTAGATTAAATTGAGTTCAATCAGTCAATGGCACTGCACAGTAATAATAAGGTTTTGCTTTTGTTTGGAGAGTAGAAGATTTTTTTTTTTTTTTTTTTTTTTTTTTTGATTTAGACTTTTCTATATTACTTTTTAATTGATTAGAATAATGTTAAAACTGTATGTGTGTATGCATGTTTGTGAACAAAACATCAAAATATGCCTTTTGGATCTTGACTCATATATAACACTATAAACACACTGTATTATTTGCATTAAAATAATCATTGTTTGCACTGCAAGTTGCATTACACTGTTTTTTGCACCCTTCACTTCTTCGGCATTTCTATCTTTAATATGCAGTTATTTGAAACAATTCCAAAGCCTTTAGTTTTCCCGGACTTTCACATAAAGCCAAAAAAATCCAGCTGAAACGCCACCTGTTAAATACATTTCATAGCAACAACTGCCATTTAGACACCATTTTAAAACCACTGGGTGACCTTACCAAACTGACAACCTGTGTGGTGATGAGAGAAGTCAAAGCAGACTGCCAACCTAAAAAAAAAATTAAATGGTGTGATTATATTAAAGAAAAAAAAAAGAAATAAGAAACAACTAATTCATCTCTATTTGTTCACAAATCATCTTCTTATGTTTGCATCCCAGATGCTGAATATTCTTGAAAAATTTGTGCAAGAAAATCATTACACCTACCTCATTATGGATGGAGGAACACCCATTACAGCTCGGCAGCCACTCATTACACAGTACAACAATGTGAGTCATGCTGTGTTCTAGAGTTTCATCCCTCTTTGTGTTGTGCAATATTTTAAAATTGTTATTATTTTTTTTTATTCTAAAATTTTGTTAAAGATTTGCATTGAAATTCTTTATACATCTTATGCAATATTATAAATTGTATTTGTTTTCTTTCTAAAATTGTCAAATATTTGTATTCAGCACATTGAATACTTATTTTTAATACTCTAATTATAATTTTACTACAAACTTATTTCATGATTATGTATAATAGAAACAAAAGTATCAGTAGCATTAGTAGGGGGCAAGGCAAAGAAATGCACATAAATGCATCAAAATGTGAAGCTGCGGTGAAGCTAACAGTGAAGAGAAATGAACAAATATATCTAGAAAAAGTGGTATGGGTAAAGCTTCACGGAACAAGTGAACACCGCAAATCAAAACAACATTTTGGCGCAAAGGATATTTATGCTATCATTTGTCAACGATATCACATGACTTATATTTAGCGGAAAGGTTTTGGCAAATGCCTTCGAGATGTACAACAGAATGATAGCACTCCAGTTGCGTCCCACTTCAATTCTCGGACCACAAAGGTAAGATGACATCCATGTCACTGGTATTGTTCTTCCCCTCCCCCCCCCCCCCCACACACACACACTCTCCTCCAAATGCTGTGTCCTAGTATGATGACGTTAAATGTATAATTCACTTCACTGCTACATTAAAACATGTCTTGGGATATCCTTTACCTATAGTAGAAACAATAGTTGCTCTGCCTTTTTTAATGTATAATGAGTGATGTGAAATCTGATGGTACCTGTGGCTATTTGGTTATTTATTCAACAGCCCGTCCTATTCATTGTATATTTCATGAACATTTGATTGAATCCAACAATGATGTCAGATGTGGTCTGCACAGAAAAGGTTGGTTACAATGCATCCTCCTTTTGGTCTGTCTCTTGCATGGTTGGTACACACTGATAGGACAATATTCTATTCATTGAATCAGTTTCATTTTAATCAGGACATCCTAATATCCACTCCACTTCCTGTCCTAGCATTTCTTTTTTTAATGTCCCAAATATCTTAGTTGTCTAATGAATGTTAACCTCTTTTAATATATTTTGTTTAATCATATACTTTCTTACCTGTTTCATTTGTTTTATTTTCTTCACTTTCTATATATAAATATTTTGAAGACACCAATTCAGTTGTAAATTTGCATGTTATCCATGGTTGTGACAATTTATCAAACTATTAATGGTATCTATAACAAACTTGATCAATGTGGAAATATCTTTGTGTTATAGGATCCAAATATTTACCTGTTCTTGCTGACTACTAGAGTTGGGGGTCTAGGGGTAAACTTGACTGGAGCAGACAGAGTTATCATTTATGATCCTGACTGGAACCCAAGTACAGATATACAAGCCAGGGAGCGAGCTTGGCGTATTGGGCAAACACGCCAAGTCACCATCTACCGTTTGCTGACATCCGGCACAATTGAAGAGAAAATTTATCATCGGTCAGTGCAGAATCATCATTTTCAATTAATGTATTAAAACCTTGCTGCTTTGTCTATGGCTTCTTTCTCCTTAATGCAGATTTTAGCTTAGGAAAGACCACTTTCATAACTCCATTTCTTCTACCTCTTTAGCTCCCAGTGGAGCATAGGTCTTGAACAAACACTTTCCAAGTCGTTCTGTTTTTTGCCATTCTTTTAAGATCATTCCATGTCTTCCCCATCATCTTTATCTCTGCTTCTATCTGTCTTCTCCAAGAATTCCTTGGTCTTCGTCTTTGTCTTTTCTCCTAGGGATTCCAAAAAAGGCCTATTGTGTAATACTCTCAGTTGGCTTCCGTAGTATGTGTGTCCTATCCAACGCTATCGTCTTCGCTGTATCTCCCTATCCACTGGTATTTGACTGGTACATTTCCATAATTCTATGTTAGTGATTTTGTCCTGCCATTTCCATCCTTTTATTCTGCGTAAGCATCCATTAATGAAAGTCTGTATCTTCGTGATTGTCAATTTTGTTGTTCTCCATGTTTCACAGCCATATAATAGGATCGACTTAACATTTGAGTTGAAAATTTTTATTTTTGTATTTAACCTAATTTCTTAGGATTTCCATATGTTTCCCAGTGCAATGAGAACTCCTCTTGCTTTTGATATCCGTATTTTGGTATCATTTTCTGTTCCTCCCTCTTTATCTATATTACTGCCCAGATATATGTAAGATTGTACATCTAATAGAGGTATTTCTCCTAGTTTTATTTGGTTATTGCCAACTGTATTAATTCTCATAATGTTGGTCTTATCTCTATTAATCTTCAGTCCTAGCTGTTGTGATCTCTCATCAAGTATGCTCATTTTATCCTGCATCTGTTGATGACTGTGTGATAGGAGAGCTATGTCATCAGCAAAGTCTAAATCATCAAGTTGTTTGGTCAGTGACCACTGGATCCCATTTCTGTTGTTTTGAGTAATTTTCATAATCCAATCTATGGCCAGTAGAAAGAGAAATGGATACAGAAGGCATCCCTGCCTTACTCCTGTTCTTATTTCAAATGCTTCTGTTAGCTGTCCTTCATGCACCACACTACATTTTGTTCCTTCATGCATTGTTTTTATTAGGTTAATAAACTTTATGGGGATTCCGTAATGACTCAGCAACTTCCAAAGCATTCTTGTCTAAACTATCAAATGCCTTTTCGTAATCTATGAATCCAATATAAAGTGGGGATTTTAGTTCTAAACTTTGTTCAACTATTATACGTAGAGTAGTTATTTGATCCGCACATGATCTGTTCTTCCTAAAACCTGCTTGTTCATCTCTCAAATGTTTCTCTATAGCCTCTTTCATTTCTCCAGAATGATTCTGCTTAATATTTTTCCTGACACTCTTGGCAGCATAATTTCCCTATAATTTGTGCACTCCTGTAAACTTCCTTTCTTTGGTAGTTTGATCATATAACCTTCTCTCCAGTCTTTAGGTATTTCTTCCCTCTCCCAAATTTTATCCAATAGATCATGTAACATCTTGGTAGAGGTGTTAATATCTGCTTTGATGGCTTCCGAAGGAATTTCATCTGGTCCTGTGGCTTTACCATTTTTTAATAGTTTGATTCCTTTCATTATTTCTTCTTAGCTTGGTTTTCCACAGTTAACGTGTAACTCTTCATCTGCTGGTAGTATATCTGGAGGATTATTTGAGCCGGGTCTGTTCAAAAGTTCTTCAAAGTGCTCTTTCCAGCTCTCCATTTGTTCCTTTATATTACTAAGCAGATTTCCTTTCTTATCTTTAATAAAGGCATTGATCTGTTTGTATTTTCCACTTAATTTCTTTGTGCTGTTGTACAGTTCTTTCATATTCCCTTTATTTGCTGCTTCTTCTGCCTCTTTAGCTAGTTCATCTATATATTTCCTCTTATCCCTTTTAATGCATCTTCTCACTTCTTTGTTCACCTCTGTGTAAGCTTCCTGTGTCTTGGCTTTATTACTTCTCGTTTTGCTTTTATTTATGTCTGCTTTTTTGTTCTTTCTTTCATTAATTTTATCCAGGGTCTCTGCTGTCATCCATGTCTTATTCTGGCATCCATGTCTTATTCTGGCGTTCTCTTTTCCCCAGTGTTTCTTCGCATATCTCTTTCCATATATCTTTTACATGTTTCCAATGATCTTCTATAGTTATTGTATTTTCTAGTTGTTGGAGGACTTGGTATTTGTTATTGTGACTGCGAATTTATCTTTAATTCTTTGTTCTTTAAGAAACATAACATTGAAATACTTTCTACCCTTATTCGTTGTAGTATAACTTTTTAGTTTAATTTTAAGTTTGGCTATCAGAAAATGATGATCAGAAGATACATCTGCCCCTCTATATACTTTTACATCCTGTCAGGATGACTTAAACTTATTTTTAATATATATGTGATCAATTTGATTTTCCGTTCTATGATCTGGTGATACCCATGTAGCTTTGTGTATTCTTTTATGTTGGAATATTGTTCCTCTTAGGCTCACTTGATTAAGGGTGCAGAAATTCACAAATATCTCTCAATTCTCGTTTATATCTCCAAGTCCATGTTTTCCCATAATTTATCATCAACATTTATATATATATATATATATATATATATATATATATATATATATATATATATATATATATTGTATGTATGTGTGTATGTATAACATGTACGCACATGCACATACAATTTGTTTGTTTACAATTTTAAGAAATCAGATTTTGTTCTTGTCATCAACATTTAAATATAATTAATTAAACTTTTAATAGACTTTTCATTTAATTCTCTCCATACAAGTTTTTTTAAATACAATGAGTAACATTTAGAGGTTATTTTTACTTCTGGCCAGCTGATATAAACTGATGTGTAACATCACGGAGACAAATTAAAAATGGTACAGCAACATTCAAGGATGCTGATGTCAAAATTAGAAGATAAAGGGTGCAGGAGAAAAGAGATAAGGCCAGGCACCACAGATACATCTTGTTCATTATGCTATCGTACTGTCTATCCAATATTGACAGATTCAGTCAAGAGAGAAGTGGCTCAGTAAAACAGTATCCAGCATATTACATTAATATCACTAAACTACTGACAATTCATGATTCCTTGCTACCAACCACCTGTCAAGATGACAAAGGTCATATATATATATTTTTAGACATTTGTCACTTGTTTTGTAATAATAATGTCAAGGCGAAATCCTTTAACTGCTAAATGTCAGTCTATTTCAGGTAAATAATACCTCACTTTTACCTTCTAATTTCAGACAGATATTCAAGCAATTTTTGACAAACCGAGTCTTGAAAGATCCTAAGCAGAGGAGACTGTTTAAGTCTCAGGATATGTTGGAGCTCTTTACTTTGGGGAGTAAAGATAATGCTGAAGGAACAGAAACAAGTGCCCTATTTGCTGGAACAGGCTCAGATGTGAAGGTTCCAAAAAAGAACAAGAAAAATAGATTTGATGAAATACAAGAGAGGAAGGAAAAAGACAAAGAGGCAGAAAATATTGTTGAGAGGAAAGTAACAAGATTGAAAGATCAGAAGTTAGATGAAGATGAAGAGGTTAGTTTAGATGTTGATAGTGAAGAATTGGAAAGAATGAAGGAATTTGCAAGACAGCTTAGCAGGAAGATGGAGTTGGAGAAAATGCAGAGAAATTTTAAAGACAAAGAGGAAACTGATCAAGGAAGGTCAGCAGAAACACAAGCTGTAACAAATGAGAAGAAACTAAAATTTGAAGAGCCTATGTATCCAGACGGTGAAAATGGTGAAAAGGTGAGATTGCGAGAATCACATGCTGAACAACAAAATAATAATTTTGATAATGATTCAAACACCATTTCTTCACTGGCCACATATCCAAATAAGTTGTCTAATGTAGAAAATTCTGATAAAATAAACACAACGAAACATAACTGGCAGCAGAATGGAAAGCGTTGGACAATACCAACTCGGAAAAAAGAAATAGACCCTGGCAGCCAGGAAGACGATAGAAAAAGAGTGGAAGTAAAAAACAGGCATGAGAAAGATTTTTCCAAACCTTCAACTTCAAAATCATTGTCAAAAAAGAAATTGTTGCAGCAAGAAGAAGATGATGATGATGATGATGAGAAGCAGACAAAGAAGCACAGGAGAAAGAGGAGGCATCATGATGCAAGTAAGTATGTAGTTAATATGCCATTTTCTTGCAGATTTTGTCATTATTTTGTTTTAACCCTAGATTACAGTATTTATCAGTGAGTCTCATTTTTACGAGACAGTAGTAAAAATTACTACCACTTAATTGTTACATTTGGAGTTTGGAAAATAAGATTTTAAACTTTTGCTATACCACTGTGTGTTGTTACCCCAGCAGAAACACAGAAATCAGATGCTGTAATCATTTCCTGACTTACATTCAATTTTTGGCCTGAAATTCAACCACATGGCACCATGGTTACCAGAGGTGTTATATTGTCTATTCACATGGCGCTTACATTCAATTTTTGGCCTGAAATTCAACCACATGGCACCATGGTTACCAGAGGTGTTATATTGTCTATTCACATGGCGGCCGTCAGTCTGCTGTATGTTCTGCTTCCTCTTGGCATCATTCACTGGCTATCCCATGTTACAAAGGTTTGTTTTTAAGTCTGAATCAACAGCCGAGGAGATTTCCCTGTCAAAAAAAAAAAAAGGAAAAAATTTCTTGAAAATTGGTCAAATTGATTTAAAAAAAAAAAAGAGCATCCTTCTTTCTACGATAGAGTAGTACTTTTTATGACGCACATGTTTGTGTCTGATCCAACATCAAAGGAAATAAATCCAAGTAGTAACATTACTACTTCTGGGGTCTCCGGAAGTAGTAATTGGGAAGGTTTTGGTTATGGTTATAGAAGGCCCCGGTATCACTGCAAACGAATTAAAATCCATAATTGCTCAACCGCCCATGCCAGTGGAATCATCCGAATTACTATCTCATTTTCCAAATAAAGAAAGATAGCTGTAGCCCCATCATAGCAGTCTCAGCACACACCAAAGTTTGGTGAAACCGCACAGAAAGTGAACACAGCCATCTGTTCCCTGTCATACGATATCATCATTCGTCGTAAGCAATCGGAATATTGAAGCATGATCAAAACAGATGAAATGCACAGAGCACTTAACTCAGTAGCTCCTGCAACAAGTCGGACTTGGAATATGAGGAAACTGCAACAAGGAAAACTTTTCAGACAGCCTTTAACCATTTCCTGCCATCTATCTACCATATTGACCGGAAGTTCACATCCTCCTGAAAATGATGATAGTCATATTTTTTTTAATGTATAGCGCTCGATCATGTTAGGACATCATTTTTTTACTTCAAATGCGAACATATGAAACACAGTTAGTCATCGGATTACCCCGTTGCACATCGAACAACAGACCGTAAGATCTCCCTGCAATGTCATGTGAAATTGTGAAATGATAAACCAGTTAATTAATTAGGAAGGTATAGGGAGGAGAGGAATGTTTGTCTGCGGCAAACTGTCAAATTCCAAGAATATGTATTTTGAGGTGATAATGTTTTACGATGGTATTGTAATCTATGGTTAAAGTAGAATTGTTAATATCTTTAATTTTATAATGAAACTGATTAGAATGTTATTATTAAGTTTAAAGGCTTTTTTTGTCCAGCTGGTCTGTCTTCCGTTATAAAGAGCAGTTTATTAACACATTCACTGCCAACACTGTTGTCAGGCTGTTCTTTTATGGAATTAAAAAAAAAACATTCTAATAACAGTGAGAAAATAAATGAAAATTGATTTAAAACGCACTCTCTTTTTTTGGACTCAGAAAGTTGGAAATGAGGTTAAAAAAGGGAACTGCGATGTTTTAGTGGAAATAATTGCGGAAATGTCAATAAATTAAAAGCTACAAAATGCAACTCCAGGATTTCTCACATCACGGTACAGAGTGTGTTCAAAGTTGCTTATATTGATTGTTATTTGGTTAAGAGTTGTAGAACCTGTTATCTAGTTGTCTTTAAAGAACTGCAGTTATTGCATTATAGCTGGTCATTTTACTATTAGGTTCAGAAACCTGTACTAGTAATTTACTAATCAGATGAATGTTTGTTGAATTCCTTCTGTTTTTTTTTCTTTGTAGTAAGACCATCATGACTAATACTTGAACAGTGTCTGTGAATTTTCTGATATCTTTCCTTATAGCATAGACAACAAATTTCAGCTCAGTACACAAACTCCGTAGCACAGTGCAAAAACTATGTAGCACAGTTCACATACTCTGTAATATTGGCAAGAGGTCATTTCAGAAATGCTGGTAGAAATATTAATTTTCTTGTTTGGAATTTTGTCTTCAACTATTGCACTGACAATTTTTTGTTTGATTTCCAACTTTCAAAGGTTCATTTTACATGTTCAGCTTGAAGATGAGGACCTTCTTTTTGTTGTCCGTCTCTGATAGAACTAGGTGCTCAATTCACTAAGCTTGATCAATAAAAATGTTGTTAAAACGAGATATTGTTTTATTCTGAGGTGAGTTACTGCAACACCCATTCCAGTACAGAGGAAATAGTAGTCCAGTACCAATGTGGTCACTATTCTGTAAGTAAAAAAAAAAGTAAAGTACTCCCGTCATGCCAAGTGGCGTATAGGGAATATGGTGTTAGTGACCATAAATTTTACAGACCCTCGGCACATGATTTTTGGGGTAATGTGGTCGGTATTATCATTATTCTGTGCATCACGCAAAAATCCTTAGCATGACCTCATAAATATGCTAATGACAATATATGTATGTGTATATAATATATATATATATATATATATATATATATATATATATATATATATATATATATATATATACATATATATACTCTCTCAGTCTGTGTGTGGAGAGAGAGAGAGTTATTCATTTCTCTAGTTGTGCAGTTTGTTATCTCACTGGATTAACTTGCATCAATGTTATAGTGGTTAGGGCACTTACCTCCTGACTAGTTGATTGGAGTTTGACTCAGTTGTCGCAAACAATTTTTTCCAACAGAAAAAACTTTGGTGTTCACTCAATCTCTTAATTTTGTATGCGTGTGTTCATCCCTAGAGACTAGGAACTGAATTTTGTGTGTTAATTCTTTTTTCCCTGGCAGCGGTGTACACAGGGGTCCCTAGCTGCACAGGCAGATAACTCTGTCTTTGGAGGTACTCATATTTTTTTCCGTCGATGAGTAATTGACGTTTTTTAAGCTGGGCTTTGCTGCTGAGACCAGCGGTGGTTGCCGCAGAGAGAAATCACAAATAAAATCTCAACTGATGCAGGCATGTTGCCTTGAGACCAACTAGTCCCCCCAATCTCTGAAAATAAGAGACTGCAAAAGTAAGGTGGCTTGAAGGTGTGTTGACATAATTTATAAATGCACCAATAGTCATGGAGAAACGTGATAACTAGCACAATATTCCTTATATGCCAATGATGTGTTTTATGAATAGTTTGAGTAAAGAAAAGAACATGAATGACCTAGACCTTGTATTTGTACAGAATTTGAAGGGGAAAGAATACCTCACCTTGTGAAGCATAGTCTTCTACCAACAACTGCCACAACAGAGGAGGAGCAGCAGCAACAAAGTGAAAAGACAGATAATAATCATGATGACTATGTTCTTCGTCAGCTTTTTAAAAAAACAGGTTAGAAATTGTCTGTGGAGTGCAAATATTATGTGAGTATTTTTGTCATCTATGAAAAATAAAATCTGAAACCTGTTACCTTCTGCATATTTAATTTAGCATCTTTTAAGTATATATTAAGAAAGCTTGGAATAAATACATGTTCAAATATTGTGCTCGACTGGTTTAATAATTGTTAGTTGGTAAATAGGAAACTTGGTACGCTAGTGGCTATAACTGAAACAATTCCAGTGATCCTTTGACCTCATTGCTGAATAATGATGTATAATAAATTATTCATATGTTGGGCTTCTTTCATGTGTTTAATGGAGTTTTCTTGTGTATATTTTTAATATTTAAATATGAAATATTTTATGTATTTAATACTTTATGTATTTAATATCTGTTACAAGTAAGTAAGTAAAATAAAGAGCCCTGTCACTCCAATATGGTGTTAGCGACCATAATTTTTACAGACCTTCGGCAAAAGATTTTTGGAGTAATGTCGGTAATAAAAGATTAAATAAAATTATTTATCCGTGACCTGCATTTAGCTTTCTCTCTCTCTCTCTCTCTCTCTCTCTCTCTCTCTCTCTCTCTCTCTCTCTCTCTCTCTCTCTCTCTCTCTCTCTCTCTCTGCGATCAAGACTCAATCAGAGTAGAATTCCAGACTCTCTCATGAAATTAGCTGTCTGTTTAAGTGATTCGATTGCCCCATATTTAGCTTTCTGATTGTTATCTGTTTAAGCTTCCATTTAATTGGGTCCCCACTTTAATTTAGAAATTTAGAAGAATTATCTTTTTTTTCTACATCTGTGGTTAAAAGGTTTGTTGTGTGGAATTTTTGTGTTTGATAGTTTTTTTTAATGTGACTAATTTGACTAATTTAGTGTGGTATATTCATTTTAACTGTGTTTATTTGGCTGCTGCACATATAAGTGACAATTTTGCTTTTCAGGAATACAAGGGGCTATGAAACATGACAAAATAATGGATGGTGGACGTCCAGATTATGTCATTGTAGAAGCTGAGGCAGAAAGGGTAGCTCGTGAGGCAGCCGCAGCTTTGAGACATTCACGACAGCAATGTGCATCAGCTGTGTCTGGTGTTCCTACATGGACAGGACAACATGGAGGGTTGTTGAAGTGAGTATTCAGCTCTAACTGGAACCTGGTTAGTTAACTTTTACACTCTATCATGAGATGTCATCAAGTGTGAGCCACAGACAGTGATGTTGTTGTCTCAAGACTTTGAGAGAGCTCATAAGGACGTGTGCCTGTTTTACAATAATCCCTCTTGAATTTTTGTATATAATATGATAGGTTTTAATTGAAAACACTAAATATACAGGAGTTAAAATTTGAGGATATTTGGTAGCTTAAATATCCAAGACAGATAATTCTGTCCATGCCAACAGAATAATACTGGAAATGAAGAGTTAAATATTGTCACACTGTGGACATGGGAGACAACTGAGAATAACAATCATGTTCCATAATTTTTCCGACTTTGGGGAAAAATGAGCAAAAACTCTTGGCCACTTTGAGCATTGGTTGCCGCGATAGTTCAGTGGTTAGTGAACTGGACTACTAAAGATAAGAAGTTGGGTTTGATCCTGATTGATGACTTCCAGGTTCCAACCAAATTATCCCAAATATATTGTGCAGAGGTTCTAAAAAAAGTGTGGGTACTAACAGCATATTCCCTATGTGCTAAATGACATGACAGGGCTCTTTACTCTTTTCTTGCTTTAGTTATTGGCAAAAGAAATTCAAGAAACAAAATAAGCAAAACTGAAGAGTTATAGGAAGCAAAAAGTATTAATGCCTGGTAGCTTGAACCTATCACAAGGATCACTAACTTTATCAGCATATTATTTTACGTAAAACTTTTGGTCACATCTAGTGGTGTTTGTGGGGAATGTAGTGTTAGAGCCCATATTTTTTCAATAACCAATGGCATGTTTATAGATGATGTGGTCACAATCACACTAGGCCACACTACATTCATCAGAGGAAATCTCTAGTGTCCATTTTCAGAGGTTGGATGAACCATGTAACCTGGGGTAAAAATGAATTAGCCACTTTTGGGACTTGAACCTGGACCATTGTTATCAGTGAATGAGTATGCTAACTTCACTGTCACTGCAGTTCCTTATATGATTAAAGCTCAGGGTTTGTCAATACCCACACCATGTATACTGGGTAACTGTGCTATATGCACATTCTGAACAAAAAGAGGATGAATGTTATAATTCAGACCAACCAGAAAAAAAAAATTATAATGCTGTTGAATGAAAAAATGTGTGTTTATTTTTTATTCCTTATTTTCTAATAGCTTTTGTGATGCTTTCACATTGACCACCACTAGTTTGACCATGGAAATTATGACGGTTACAAAAGAATTGGCATGGCTTGAAACGCAGCCTTATACACATGTGTTTCCTCAGTGATTCAATGATCTTGCGCAAAAATATCTCAACTGGCTGTGCTTGATGGTAAGGGTTAGAGTCTCTGGGGAGGTCTATTTTAAAAAGTGTCTGCTTCATTTTCATGCCAGGACGTGCGGATGTAAGAAATAATGAAAGTGCTGACAGACTTGCCGGTTTGGCTGATGTTGAGTGTGGAAGGATAATGGACCGTTTTGATATTCTGAATACCCTTGGGGATACTGGATGAAAAAATGACACAAAAAATGACCCTGAATCTGTAGCCATGAACAGACTTCAGTATAGGAGATTGTCATTTCAATATAGGAGATGTCGACAAGAGCGCTATGCAGGAATCCAAAGAAGATTTGTCAACCAACATAACACGGGTGTTGTTAGTTGCTCTACTTTGAAAGATATTCTTCAGAGGAGATCTGAGCATGTATGGACTTGTCCAATGTGCAGTGATGATGACCTGTCATCTAAACTAAACTAAATTAAGCTAGCATTTGTGATCAAAAAAATTATTTCCACATAGCAGGAATATTTTCTGGCTTTTAAAACATGAAATAATGATTGATTATTTTTTTTTTCTTTTCAGACCACGTTTTGGGCAGAAAAAGAACAGCTTAATTGTAGAAAAATCCAATAAATTGGAAATAACGCCAGGAGCGTCATCTTCTCGGGTAATTGTTTTTTACTTGTTCATAGTTGAGTCCTTTTTTAATTCATCTGAAAATGTATGACTAACCTCATTTGTTAGCAATAATGGGCAATGGACAATCTCTCTTTCAAATACTTTGGTTTCATATTGAAACCTCACACCACTTTCCTTAAATAGTTCTAAACCTCACATCCCTTTCCTTAAATAGTTCTTGTCTCAATCACAATTTTTTAAAATTGGAAAACTCCCACGTCAAACTAAGATTCCGCCTGCCAAAGAAGACAGGGTGTGTCAGCCGTAGCACAGGTTTAGGGGGAAAATCAAATACAAGTACCAACTATGCGACTAGCTCATCTTGTGTTTTGATATTGTTCCTGCCCCTCCATCATGGTACACGATGAAAATATTTGAATGCTGAAGAAAAAGGACCCCTTTCTTTCAATACTTTATATCTTAACCAAAGTGCCAAAAAAAAATTTTGCCTTTAAACTTATTTCTAATTTTCTTGTAAAGACACATGTGTATCATTCATTTTTCTTCTTGTATATACCCAGCAGACGGCACAGAAAGAAAAGCAACCACAACTCTTTGATGGCAGCACATCTGGCAACATTTCACTGAACGCCAAAAATAACTCCATGTCATCGAGTGACCTTCTCAACCGAATTCGAGCTCGTAAACGATTATCAGCACTGGCAACTGATCCAGACAATGATGATGAAGAATTTCTTAGGCCTGACAGGCCTTCGGTTGTGGAGCCTAAAGATGAAGAACTTTTACAGGATATCAGAAATTATGTTGCTTTTATGGCCACAAAGGATGGGGAGGCGACAACCCAAGAGATTGTTCTTAATTTTGGTAAACGTCTTCCTAAGTCTGATGCCCCTAAGTTTAAAGCCATGTTGAATCAGATTTGTGATTTTCAGGGTGGTGTATGGAGGTTGAAACCAGAATTCAGGTGATGAACTTTGATAATTATATTTGAAATATTCTGAGTTTTTCTATTTTTGTATTTTGAGGTATGTAAACAATATTCAGATGTAATTAATCTTGTCATGTTTATATATTCATTAGATTCTGAATTTAATATCACATGTTATATGTATGAAATCATGTCTCAATGTATCAAAACCTACTTTACTTTTTGCTTAAATAAAATGTGGATTTCTTAAAGTGTTCATTCTTCATTGACTTCTAATTTTGTTGTTTATTTTGTGTGTTTTATTTAGATTTTTATTGTTTTTTATACTTAGATAAAAGTTGTTACTTTTTTTACTTTCCACATATTTGTCTGTCTTTACTCTTTTAGAAAAGTTTGTTTTTAATGTCTAGGTGACTCAATAATCTATTTTTTAGGGCAGAACAGTCAGAATTATAGAGCAGAAAGCATACTCTCTATGACTGATGATTTACTGCTTGGTCTTGTTGGTCTTGTTTTCTTCTTAAGCCTTTAGTTGAGCCCTCTCTATTAATTGTTCTATGTAGAGTTTCTTTGGTCTTGTTTTCTTCATGGTGTCCAAATGGGAGCTCATTTTGGAGTCTTCTTTTGATCATTCTGAACCAAAGTACTTTCAGCATCTTCTCCTTATATAGCTTGTCATGTATTCTTTGTTGTCTTCTTATAGTTTCATTTTATGCAAAGTCTCTCCAGAATATATCTTCTTCTTCTTCTACCTTTCAGCTCCCTGTGGAGCATAGGTCTTCAACAAACACTTTCCAAGTCGTTCTGTTTTTTGCCATTCTTTTAAGATCATTCCATGTCTTCTCCAGAATATATAAGCAGTAATAAACAATATAGGGAGCCTCGATAGCTCAGTGGTTAGTGAACTGGACTACAAAGGACAAGGGGTAGGGTTCGATCCCAACCGACGGCTTCCGGGTTCACCCAGCCTTAAATGGGTACCGGATTTTTTGGGGGAAAGTGAAGCGGCACGAGCGTAATACCGACCACATTACCCAAAAATCATGTGCTGAAGTTCTGTAAAATTGATGGTCACTAACACCATATTCCCTATACGCCACTTTGCGTGATGGGGCTCTTTACTTTTTTTACTTTTTAATAAACAATATAAAAATTGATAATTTAGGACACCAAAATGGAAATAAGTGATTTTTAAAAATGTATTACTGTCCTTATAAAACAGCTTTTAATCAGTGTTCCTTTAATTTCTCTATAGATTAAAATCTTACATATCTACAGAAGCATAATTCCATTAATAAAAATGATAATGTAGTTCCAGATTCGTTACATTAACCTATTGTCATCATCAGAATATACCCTCTCAGGTAGCTAAAAAAAACAGGAGGTCCCATGTGAACTCTGAGCTTGTTAAAGAACCCTTGGCAGTTGGAAAATGAAAAAAGAGTAGGCCAAAATGGCTACCACCCTAGCAAAATTTATAGGAAAAATCTTTCCAAAACATAAAAACTCATCATCATCATGTGCCATACCGGTTGGCGTAGGCGATCATGTCCATAATCCTCTATCTACAGTGCATCGTGTCGGTTCTGTTGTTTACTGTTTTCCATGCCGTGACACCAAGCTATCCAGTATTTTCTCTTTGTCGTCTGCGATCTCTCTTTCCTTTTATTTTGCCAGTTGTAACCAAGTATTCCAACTTTCCTCTTCTCATGATGTGCCTGAAAAATGTTGATTGTTTCTTTCTGATGTTTTTTAGGAGCTGCCTTTTTGTGTTGGCCTCTTTGAGAATTTCCTCATTGGTCTTTTTAGCTGTCCAGGGTACTTTCAACATTCTTCTGAGAAATCCCAACTCTGTGGCCTCTAATCGTCATTTCATAAAAACTCACTGTGATAAAAAAAAAAAAAAATAGAGTACCTCTGGATTGTGAGAATATCTGGCATTTATGGCGAGGAATTGCTGAGATCACAACTACTGGTGTGAAAAAGAGGAAAAAATTATGTTCACGTAAAATTCAGTCAACTCTGGACTTCACTAGAGATATAAAGTTGGTGTAATCAAATAAGAAACAAAATATAAAAATAAGAAATGTTCAAGTGGTACAGCCTTCTTAATCAGCATTCACTGCTTCTCATCATCATCCGTCCAAAGGAGGGCATTCAACGGGCATTGATATATGTTGTTATAGTTTACAGTATGTGATATCTACGTTACTTCGCCCAACACATCTGACCTCATCATGACATTTTGGGTTGCTTTCCCTCTTTGAATTGGACTCACTTGATTAGTTCATTTCATATTCAGGCTCACCTTGAGAAAGCGGAGTAGGATCTTTATCATTTGTGCTTCACTGATCCTGACAAACAGTCGGGGATGTGCTGATGACAGCTTTCAGCCCACATGCTGGTATGACTCTTGGGCCCAGGTACAACCAAGTGGAATTGTACACAGTGATAACATGCAGACAATTGAGCTGAGTAAGTAATGTGCTCTGGAGTGATCTAGAAACAATCACAAGAACCACTATGAAGTGGACTCTTGAAGGAAATTGAAAGAAAGACAAATCAGAGAAAACCTGACAAAGGACAGTTGAAGCAGGGATGAATAGTATAGGTCAAATTGGGATGCCCATTGAAGAATAACCATGGGCCTTGTTAAATGGAGAAATTTTGTTGTTGCCTTACAAGAAGCCACAAAGAGTTCATGTCCACTGCTTTACCTGTTTTGAACCAAGGAAAGAGAAAAAAAATGCATAGTGGAACAATAAATACTAAACAAGATCAACAACCGGAAAAACCATGACACAATAATAATATTAGGTGAGAGGTGCTGCTATGAAAAAAAATGTAGGAAATTAACAGGACAAAAATAACATTTCAAATAATGAAATGTTGTTCTACAAGTCTCTGGTAATAGAAGTAAATAGTTCCTCGGTGTTACATTTATCTTATCTTGACATAAGCAAGTGAATTATTGACAATTAATGAACGTGCAAGAAAAATATTGGAGGCAACAGAAATGTGGTTCAACAGAAGAATGTTGAGAATACCTTGAACAGCTAAAAGAAATAATGTTGACGTTTTAAATGAAGCCAAAATAAAAGAAATTTTGAAACAAATTTTTTAAATGCAGTTTTGTTACATATTGAGAAGATAAACGCTTGAAAATATTGTAACAATATGCAAGATATTTGGAAAAAGGAGTAGAGGAAAACAACAACATAAAGTACTAGGCATTAACTGACAAACATAAAAATAGGTCATCAGTAAAGCTGATAATGAACACATAGGATAAGTAGAAATTGATAATAAACATGATCACCTATAATTATGGTCGTGGCACTTGATGTTGATGTTACTGCAAATACCAGTCTTCTGAGTATTTAATAACTTGAGGTTACCTTTCTTTCAGAGGCAATGCCCTGGTGTAATGTTCATTGCTGTTCTCTTTCTCCGCGGTAACAGTGTCCTACCATGATGTTCATTGCTCCCTGTCTTTCTCAAAGTTTGTTTCGTTTTCCTTAATCTTTCCTTTTGCTGAAATACATATCTTCTCAGATTAAATGTAATCATGATAACAGAACCAAAACATCTATATCTTGTAAAACATTGCATCATCAAAATATCAATTTCACTTTGTTGTCATTTTCATTTGTTAAAAAAACAATAAAAAAACAATTTTTACCTTTTTAAAAAATTATTATAAATATAATTTATAATTAACTTGTTCATCTTGCTATTTTATTAAATCAATAATGGATATGTTTTTAAAAATTGTTGAGATAATAATACTTTCATATGCAAGGGCATTAGACATATTTGCTCATTTAATAGTAACAGTTAAATGTGTATATCATTTATAAATACCTCAGGGATGGTTACATACATAATTAATAACATCATATGCAACATGTAAGGGAATTACGTGTCTTTGTCATGTATACAAATAATTATCTTAATGATTAATAACATCATATGCAACATGTAAGGGAATTACGTGTCTTTGTCATGTATACAAATAATTATTTTAATGAGTTTTATGATGTATCTGATTTGCTATAGTCAGCAAAAAAAATTGTGACTGATGTAATGAATATATGTAGAACATACGTAGAACATATGTAGAATAAATATTTCTTTGAGAAACTATTTATTTCATGAACACAGAAAGTACTATTTGGATACATGGTTTAGAAGTTAGCATATTATCCATTTTACTGTACACAGTATCAACCAGCCATCATGAAAGAATCACTTCTCCCATTTATGAACCACTATTAAGTTGTAATGCATACAAAATGCACACATTTTAGTGCAGCTGATATAATTGATAATTCAACAGTGTGATGCTCAATACCAACAGCATGACTTAACTCATTTGTAATTCACCTGTTCTCTCTCATTAGATCATGAACTCTTTTTCTCTGTTCACAATTGTTACACATTTTCTGAGTGACCACTTTGTGGTTTTTCAGTAACTGATGTTTCTCCTTTCATGAAAAGATTCACCATCTTCTAACAGTCTCCACACTTACCGCTTCTTCTCCATACACATTCCTCAGACATTTATCAATTCCTTCAGGCTAAGATCCATAAACATTTATCAATTCCTTCAGGCTAAGATCCATAAACATTTATCAATTCCTTCAGGCTAAGATCCATAAACATTTATCAATTCCTTCAGGCTAAGATCCATAAACATTTCTCAGACAGACATTTATCAATTCCTTCAGACTAAGATCCATAAACATTTGTCAATTCCTTCAGGCTAAGATCTATAAACATTTCTCAGACAGACATTTATCAATTCCTTCAGGCTAAGATCCATAAACATTTCTCAGACAGACATTTATCATTTCCTTCAGACTAAGATCCATAAACATTTCTCAGACAGACATTTATCAATTCCTTCAGACTAAGATCCATAAACCTTTATCAATTCCTTCAGACTAAGATCCATAAACATTTCTCAGACAGACATTTATCAATTCCTTCAGACTAAGATCCATAAACATTTATCAATTCCTTCAGACTAAGATCCATAAACATTTATCAATTCCTTCAGGCTAAGATCCATAAACATTTATCAGACAGACATTTGTCAATTCCTTCAGGCTAAGATCTATAAACATTTCTCAGACAGACATTTGTCAATTCCTTCAGGCTAAGATCTATAAACATTTCTCAGACAGACATTTATCAATTCCTTCAGGCTAAGATCCATAAACATTTCTCAGACAGACATTTATCATTTCCTTCAGACTAAGATCCATAAACCTTTATCAATTCCTTCAGACTAAGATCCATAAACATTTATCAATTCCTTCAGGCTAAGATCCATAAACATTTATCAATTCCTTCAGGCTAAGATCCATAAATATTTCTCAGACAATTAACAATTCCTTCAGGGTAAGAGCCTTCACCTCTGAAAATTCAGTCACATCTTTTTGCTTTCATTGTATGCCCAGAACAGCCCACCATTTTTAAAACTAACACAATATACAAAGCTGTCATGTGCCAGTTTGCCTAAACCTTTTTGTATTTGGTGTGAAGCTCCAGAAACTATTGTTTGAAATGTTCATACATTGCTCAATTTAAAAGATGAAGGTAAAAGATCAGAGTCAAAATGTAATATTTTAGAAATGATCACTTCATTTTTACCAAAATATGTAACTTAAAATATCACTAGAAAGAATGTTATATTTCAATGTCATATTGACAAATATTTTATGACACTCATATTTTATATAACTGTACATCGTATTTACCAAGCACCAAGATTGGTTCTGATGAAAACAATCATTGTACATAGAATGAGGAAATAGACATTAATAAGATAAATAGTGCAGCAAAATAGACGTTAATAAGAAAAATAGTGCAGCAAAATAGATGTTAGTAAGAGAAATAGTGCAGAAAATTTGACGTTAATAAGAAAAATAGTGCAGCAAAATTGACGTTATTAAGAAAAATTATGCAGCAAAATAGACATTAATAAGAAAAATAGTGCAGCAAAATTTACGCTAATAAGAACAATGGTGCAGCAAAATTGCCGTTTATGAGAAAAATAGTGCAGCAAAATTGACGTTAGTAAGAAAAATAGTGCAGCAAAATTGATGCTAATAAGAACAATGGTGCAGCAAAATTGCCGTTTATGAGAAAAATAGTGCAGCAAAATTGACGTTAGTAAGAAAAATAGTGCAGCAAAATTGATGCTAATAAGAACAATGGTGCAGTAAAATTGACGTTTATAAGAAAAAGAGTGCAGCAAAATTGGCGTTTATAAGAAAAATAGTGCAGTAAAATTGACGCTAATAAGAACAATGGTGCAGCAAAATTGACGTTTATAAGAAAAATGGTGCAGCAAAATTGACGTTAATACGAAAAATAGTGCAGCAAAATTGATGCTAATAAGAACAATGGTGCAGTAAAATTGACGTTTATAAGAAAAAGAGTGCAGCAAAATTGGCGTTTATAAGAAAAATAGTGCAGTAAAATTGACGCTAATAAGAACAATGGTGCAGCAAAATTGACGTTTATAAGAAAAATGGTGCAGCAAAATTGACGTTAATACGAAAAATAGTGCAGCAAAATTGATGCTAATAAGAACAATGGTGCAGCAAAATTGACGTTTATAAGAAAAATAGTGCAGCAAAATTGATGTTAATAAGAACAATGGTGCAGCAAAATTGACGTTAATAAGAAAAATAGTGCAGCAAAATTGACGTTGATAAGAAAAATGGTGCAGCAAAATTGACGTTAATAAGAAAAATAGTGCAGCAAAAAAGACGTTAATACGAAAAATAGTGCAGCAAAATTGACGTTAATAAGAAAAATAGTGCAGCAAAATAGATGTTAAATAGAAAAATAGTGCAGCAAAAAAGACGTTAATACGAAAAATAGTGCAGTAAAATTGACGTTAATAAGAAAAATGGTGCAGCAAAATTGACGTTAATAAGAAAAATAGTGCCGCTTGGCAGGAGAAACTTTTTGTCGCCGTCGTTGACGATCTAGCGGCCTGTGAGCTAACGCCTTTCAGCTCAATGCCAAGTAATGATATTCTGAGTCTCCAGAGAAACTTAATAAGCTCAGTATGTTTATTTAATTCAATAATATGATGTCATCAAAATGAGTGCACACCTGAAGTAGAAAGAACTAACAGGTAGTGGACTTTTAATTGAATGTATCTCTCTCTCTCTCTATCTTTCTTTTATATATATCTTTTATCTCCCGCTTTCTCTTTCTCTTTTTTTTTCTCTCTCTCCATTCTCTACTTTTGAGCCTCACGGTAAGAAGAGAAAATGAAATGTTGAATGTATATGATGACATTAGTTCAGCTAAACAAATGAACTCTATACAAAATGCTGTACCAATTGTTTTGTTGTTGCTATTTTGAACATTGACAGTGATATGTAATGCAAAACATTATTTATCCATATGTGACCTATATGGAGAATATGGCAACGGTGTTCATATTATGTTTCCTTCAAGACCCCATATATCATAATGTATACTCTGTGTTTGTGTGTCATACGTGCGTGCCTAATTTGAAGTGTAAAAACTCCAAACTTAAAGTCATGTTCACGCATATGTCTATGCATTATTCTATTGAGTAGTGTGCCCATACACATAACGGGTACACATATTAGAGTTTGAGTTGATTGAACAACCTGTGGCATTAATAACATTGGAGTAGTGATGACCACATTACACAAGAATGTGTCCATGTTCCAAAAAATATAGATACCATAACCATATTCTTTCTACGCTACAGGGCATGCTGGGGTTTCTTTCTTTCTTTCTTTCTTTCTTTCTTTCTTTCTTTCTTTCTTTCTTTCTTTGTATCACTCTTTATTGCTTTCTTTCTTTTTTCTCTTTCTTTATGTCTCTTTCTTTATTTCTCTTTCTTTATGTCTCTTTCTTTATTTCTCTTTCTTTATGTCTCTTTCTTTATTTCTCTTTCTTTATGTCTCTTTCTTTATTTCTCTTTCGTTCTCTTCCTTATGTCTCTTTCTTTATTTCTCTTTCGTTCTCTACTTTTATGTCTCTTTCTTTATTTCTCTTACGTTCTCTTCCTTTATGTCTCTTTCTTTATTTCTCTTTTGTTCTCTTCCTTTATGTCTCTTTCTTTATTTCTCTTTTGTTCTCTTCCCCTATGTCTCTTTCTTTATTTCTCTTACGTTCTCTTTCTTTATTTCTCTTTTGTTCTCTTCCTTTGTCTCTTTCTTTATTTCTCTTTCCTTCTCTTCTTTTATGTCTCTTTCTTTATTTCTCTTTCGTTCTCTTCCTTTATGTCTCTTTCTTTAATTCTCTTTCGTTCTCTTCCTTTATGTCTCTTTCTTTATTTCTCTTTCGTTCTCTTCCTTTATGTCTGTTTCTTTATTTCTCTTTTGTTCTCTTCCTTTATGTCTCCTTCTTTATTTCTCTTTCGTTCTCTTCCTTTATGCCTCTTTCTTTATTTCTCTTTTGATCTCTTCTTTTATGTCTCTTTCTTTATTTCTCTTTCGATCTCTTCCTTTATTTCTCTTTTTTTATTTCTCTTACGTTCTCTTCCTTTATGTCTCCTTCTTTATTTCTCTTTCATTCTCTTTCTTTATGTCTCTTTCTTTATTTCTCTTCCTTATGTCTCTTTCTTTATTTCTCTTTCGTTCTCTTCCTTATGTCTCTTTCTTTATTTCTCTTTCGTTCTCTTCTTTTATGTCTCTTTCTTTATTTCTCTTACGTTCTCTTCCTTTATGTCTCTTTCTTTATTTCTCTTTTGTTCTCTTCCTTTATGTCTCTTTCTTTATTTCTCTTTCGTTCTCTTCCTTTATGTCTCTTTCTTTAATTCTCTTTCGTTCTCTTCCTTTATGTCTCTTTCTTTAATTCTCTTTCGTTCTCTTCCTTTATGTCTCTTTCTTTATTTCTCTTTTGTTCTCTTCCTTTATGTCTCCTTCTTTATTTCTCTTTCGTTCTCTTCCTTTATGTCTCTTTCTTTATTTCTCTTTCCTTCTCTTCTTTTATGTCTCTTTCTATATTTCTCTTTCGTTCTCTTCCTTTATGTCTCTTTCTTTAATTCTCTTTCGTTCTCTTCCTTTATGTCTCTTTCTTTATTTCTCTTTCGTTCTCTTCCTTTATGTCTCTTTCTTTATTTCTCTTTTGTTCTCTTCCTTTATGTCTCTTTCTTTATTTCTCTTTTGTTCTCTTCCTTTGTCTCTTTCTTTATTTCTCTTTCCTTCTCTTCTTTTATGTCTCTTTCTTTATTTCTCTTTCGTTCTCTTCCTTTATGTCTCTTTCTTTAATTCTCTTTCGTTCTCTTCCTTTATGTCTCTTTCTTTATTTCTCTTTCGTTCTCTTCCTTTATGTCTCTTTCTTTATTTCTCTTTTGTTCTCTTCCTTTATGTCTCCTTCTTTATTTCTCTTTCGTTCTCTTCCTTTATGTCTCTTTCTTTATTTCTCTTTTGTTCTCTTTTTTATGTCTCTTTCTTTATTTCTCTTTTGTTCTCTTCCTTTGTCTCTTTCTTTATTTCTCTTTCCTTCTCTTCTTTTATGTCTCTTTCTTTATTTCTCTTTTGTTCTCTTCCTTTATGTCTCCTTCTTTATTTCTTTTTCGTTCTCTTCCTTTATGTCTCTTTCTTTATTTCTCTTTCGTTCTCTTCTTTTATGTCTCTTCCTTTATTTCTCTTTTTTTTATTTCTCTTACGTTCTCTTCCTTATGTCTCTTTCTTTATTTCTCTTTCGTTCTCTTCCTTATGTCTCTTTCTTTATTTCTCTTTCGTTCTCTTCTTTTATTTCTCTTTCTTTATTTCTCTTACGTTCTCTTCCTTTATGACTCTTTCTTTATTTCTCTTTTGTTCTCTTCCTTTATGTCTCTTTCTTTATTTCTCTTTTGTTCTCTTCCTTTATGTCTCTTTCTTTATTTCTCTTACGTTCTCTTCCTTTATGTCTCTTTCTTTATTTCTCTTTCCTTCTCTTCTTTTATGTCTCTTTCTTTATTTCTCTTTCCTTCTCTTCCTTTATGTCTCTTTCTTTAATTCTCTTTCGTTCTCTTCCTTTATGTCTCTTTCTTTATTTCTCTTTCGTTCTCTTCCTTTATGTCTCGTTCTTTATTTCTCTTTTGTTCTCTTTTTTTATGTCTCCTTCTTTATTTCTCTTTCGTTCTCTTCCTTTATGTCTCTTTCTTTATTTCTCTTTTGTTCTCTTTTTTTATGTCTCTTTCTTTATTTCTCTTTTGTTCTCTTCCTTTGTCTCTTTCTTTATTTCTCTTTTGTTCTCTTTTTTTATGTCTCTTTCTTTATTTCTCTTTCGTTCTCTTCCTTTATGTCTCTTTCTTTATTTCTCTTTTGTTCTCTTTTTTTATGTCTCCTTCTTTATTTCTCTTTCGTTCTCTTCCTTTATGTCTCTTTCTTTATTTCTCTTTTGTTCTCTTTTTTTATGTCTCTTTCTTTATTTCTTTTTCGATCTCTTCCTTTATTTCTTTTTTTTTATTTCAATACTATCTCATTGCACTGTTCTCCATTAAAAGGGATGTCACATTGGCATCGATGCATTATGGTGTTATTTACAACAAGCTGAGGCATCACGCATTTCGGCCCAATATATCCGATTTCAGTACATTCTTTGAGTTCCAGAGTTGCATTTCCTTTTCGATCCCTACTCGCTTTTTTCAGCATAGATAGTCTGTTTCCAAATCCATCAAATGGAAGTGATACGGGATCTTGACCAATTCTGGTTCACTGATTCTGACGCAACAGTGGGTTATTATTAACTGAGCAATTTAAGCTGAAGTGCTTTATTGGCACCTTAATAGGTCGGAACATGATATGAGTGTTTACTAACGCAGCAGCCATGAGGCTGTGGGAATTTATAAACTTGTCTCCTTTCTTGTTAATTTGTTAGAAGTCCACAATGAGGATGCCAGCAGTCATATCATGGACCTTATCACATCTTTTTGAAATATATTCTGGGTCTAAGACTGGGTGCTGGCATATGTTACGTGAAGTACATTACTGGGTGCTGGCATATGTTATGTGAAGTACATTACTGGGTGCTGGCATATGATATGTGAAGTACATTACTGGGTGCTGGCATATGTTACGTGAAGTACATTACTGGGTGCTAGCATATGTTACATGAAGTACATTACTGGGTGCTGGCATATGTTATGTGAAGTACATTACTGGGTGCTGGCATATGTTACGTGAAGTACATTACTGGGTGCTGGCATATGTTATGTGAAGTACATTACTGGGTACTGGCATATGTTACGTGAAGTACATTACTGGGTGCTGGCATATGTTACGTGAAGTACTTTACTGGGTGTTGGCATATGTTACGTGAAGTACATTACTGGGTGCTGGCATATGTTACGTGCAGTACATTGCTGGGTGCTGGCATATGTTACGTGAAGTACATTACTGGTGCTGGCATATGTTACGTGAAGTACATTACTGGGTGCTGGCATATGTTACGTGAAGTACATTACTGGGTGCTGGCATATGTTATGTGAAGTACATTACTGGGTGCTGGCATATGTTACATGCAGTACATTACTGGGTACTGGCATATGTTACATGCAGTACATTACTGGGTGCTGGCATATGTTACGTGAAGTACATTACTGGGTACACGCATATGCTAGGTGCAGTACAATACTTGGTACACGCATATGCTAGGTGCAATACAATACTGGGTACAAGCATATGCTACGTGCAGTACAATACTTGGTACACGCATATGCTAGGTGCAGTACAATACTGGGTAAAAGCATATGCTAGATGCAGTACAATACTTGGTACAAGCATATGCTACGTGCAGTACAATACTTGGTACACGCATATGCTAGGTGCAGTACAATACTGGGTAAAAGCATATGCTAGGTGCAGTACAAAACGGTACAAGCATATGCTACGTGCAGTACAATGCTGGGTACAAGCATATGCTAGGTGCAGTACAATACTGGGTAAAAGCATATGCTACGTGCAGTACAATACTTGGTACAAGCATATGCTAGGTGCAGTACAATACTGGGTACAAGCATATGCTACGTGCAGTACAATACTTGGTACAAGCATATGCTACGTGCAGTACAATACTTGGTACAAGCATATGCTATGTGCAGTACAATACTTGGTACAAGCATATGCTATGTGCGGTACAATACTTGGTACAAGCATATGCTACGTGCGGTACAATACTGGGTACAAGCATATGCTACGTGCGGTACAAGACTGGGTACAAGCATATGCTACGTGCAGTGCAATACTTGGTACAAGCATATGCTACGTGCAGTGCAATATTTGGTACTAGCATATGCTACGTGCAGTACAAGACTGGGTACAAGCATATGCTACGTGCGGTACAATACTGGGTACAAGTAGAAACGAGAGGCTTAGTGGAAGCCTAAGATCAACTAACACAGAGCTGGAGTCGTCAGTCGCTCGACGCTGCTGGACATGTTCGGAGTGCAGTGATGATAACCCACAAGTAACTCAATGCACTGCTGGTTTTGTTATTTTATGTTGGAGAGGTTTGCAACATATGTTCAGCTGTCACGGGTGATCACATATTTACCACACGTGCAAGCATCTATTTTACAAATCCTGTATATGTGGTACGAATGATGACTCAGCCTGTTTTGAGTCCTGTGCGCAGTCGAAAGTCGGTGACTTAATCACGTCTCGACAATTAGTAACAGTATATTCTAATACAACAGCTATTATATAACAGCTGTACATTCTAATGTGAGCGAAATGTTCTTGTGCTTATTTTGGATGTGTAACTTTTATAATAATTTGGTTTAAAATAAAGAATGACACTTTTTGTTTTTCATTCGTTTCCGTTCACTCGATGAACAAAGAAATTGTTAGACCTATTCGTTCGTTATCCATCCTTAAAAAGGACGTTAAATGGGCGTAAATGAGTTGTGTTGTGGTTTGCAGCAGAACTGCGATATTTGCGTGCCCAACCGACTTCAGTATTGCATTTTTGAGTACCGGGTTGCCCCCCCCCCACCCCGCGACCCCTAATCACTTAGACAGACTAGTTAGTTATTTACAAGGGGCACCATGGAAAGGTGGAGTAAAGTATGAACAGTTCTGATTCACCGATCGAAGTTAAGAAAATAGCATTGGGAATTAAACCAATAAGCCACTATTTCAACACAGTCTGCCTTGTGAAAAACCACTCTAGCGCGATCAACACATGTTGAATAGGAAAGCACCGTTCACACATCGACGCCACGACACCACTTTAAAAAAAAAACCCAGACCACAGCCATCTATAGTCTTATTAGGCCTGCGGGCTGAGAGGGTAATCCCGGAATCGCCCAAAGTTTATAACGTCTTCAACTATGTGAGCTATTGACGGCTGACGTCATTTTACCCGAAATCGCCCATGCTCACAAAGCTGAAAACGTCACAAACTGTGGGTGATTCTTTTCAGTCAGCAGGCCTTATTAATACTACATAGATGCATGTGGCCAGACACCATATTTTCAAAAGCAGGACACAGGGAACAAAAAATAGCATGCAAGAGGGTTGTGTAATATTTTTATTCAATAATATGTAAGACAATTAAGAAACGAAACATTTACATAAACATATTGAGCTACTATTATTCTTCAGCACTTCTCTTTTTTTTTTTTTAAACTATTCTTCAGTGGGATAATTCATTCAAATGATTAGACGTGGAGATGGAGATGGATATTTATAATTATATATAATTGTATATTATGTATTTATATTTATTGAAAATGTTGGGTATTGAGATCCGATGTCTAGCCCTCTCGGATAACGGTAATAAACAGGAGATCACGTGTGCACTCGCGCACGTTAAGGATCCCTTGGTAATTAAAATCTAAAAGAGCAAGCCATAAGTATGGCCGCTGCCTGAGCAAAGTTGTCAGCAAAAAAACTTACCCATACCGTGGATGCCTAGCCGTGCTACGGAGCTCGTGCACATGGGCCAGGATTATCCTCTGATTTGAATAGATATGAACAAGTTATCATTATACGCCTCAGAACAGGACACAATCGACTCCACAGTCACATGTATACAAAATTCAAGATCGGCACCTCAACTACTTGTACATGTGGACAGGTGCCCCAGACTGCCGAACACATACTTCAAGACTGCACTGAATATAGGAGACTGAGGAAAATCCATTGGCCCATAGATACAACACAACTGGCAAAACTATATGGGCCACTGCAAGAATTACAAAAGACAGTAAAGTTTATACATGAAACGACATTGCAGATATAGACAATACTTCAGGCGAAAGAAAGATAGATAGATCGATAGATCTGATTTTCTCGACATTTTTTAGGGGGATACCGGAGCGCCCATGGGTTCTTTCGGTGTGCAGCGATGATGACCTTAACAACAAAGAAACAATTTTAAAAATCAGACAAAAATTAACATTTTTTTTAAAACTGGGCGGCCAGAAAATATATTTTAAAAAACAACAGTCGCATATTGACTCTTTAAAAACAGCACGTGTGGTCATCCGACGTATAGCACATGTATATGTCTACGCCTATGCACTCGTTTTAACAAAAGGTTTGCATTATTGATATTCTTTGTCAAACTATTAACAACGTTACTGTGAGTGTGTTGAAAATGTCACGGAGCAGGAGGTAACACATATGCTGTAATTAAGCCCAACATATTTCATGTTTTAACTTTCCTAAACCTAACTTCATGTGTTTAATGGGTACGTGTATTTAGCATGGTTATTATCCCATTGTTCGGCTTTGTGCACAATAGTATTTAGTTTCGAATATTTTCTCTGTGTTCTGTTGTAAATTGTCGGCAGTATAAGGTAACTATAGACTTGTTAAAAAATAACGTGTAAGGAAAATGTGATGTGTTCGCTTGCTTGCTTGTGTTCGCCCGATGACTAAAGGAATACACCTCCTCATCATCCGCCCTTAAGAAGACGTTAAGTGGGCGTGTCTGCGTTGTGTTGTGGTTTGCAGTAAAACTGTGATATTTGTGCCTTTGGGCCCAACACATCCGACTTCTGCATGTTATTTTTGAGTTGGGTTGTCTTTCCTCTTCGATCCCTACTCGCTTGGCCAGACTAGACAGGTTAGTCTGTTACTGGAGGCACCACGGAGAGGTGGAGTAGGGTCTGGATTGTTCTTATTCACCGATCCTGTCTCAAGCCATCAGCTGTGGGTCGCTGACAACTTCCAGCTGTGCTGTTGGGAGACGATTTATCCTCCATGGGAAGTATTTGAGATCTCACAACACGGAACGTGTAGTTCGACATGAAATATAGTACTCCATTACTTCATCATCATCATCAAGTACCAAGCCTGCTGGCGTACGTGATCATGTCTCTCCACAACTTTCGATCACGACAGTTATTTATCATTTCTGTTGTTGACCTTCTTCCAAGCCATTCTCTTAAGTTGTCTGGTACCTTTTCTCTTTATTTCCCACTATCTCTTCGTCCCTCAATTATTCCAGTTGTTCTCTTCTCATTACATGGCCAAAAAATGATGATTATTTCTTCCTAATATTGGAAATTAGCTCTCTTTTTGCTTTGGCTTCTTTCAGAACGTTTTCATTACTCCTTTTACCTGTCCATGGTATTCTCAACATTCTTCCGTTAAAAAAAAAACCCACATTTCTACAGACTCCAGTGATTTTCTTGTCTGTTGTCCTATTGTCCATGATTCACGTCCATATGTTAAAACTGGTTCTACAAAACATTTAAGAACTCTTGTTCTTGTTTCTATTGTCAAAAATGGATTACATAGTAACTCCATTACTTATGCAGCGTTTATTACTAACTAGTTAGTGAACTGGATTACCAAGGACAAGAGTCGACTACTTCCAGGTTCATCAAATGAGTACCGGGTTTTTCTGTGAAAGGAAGACAGCTCTGGCGTACTACCGAGCACATCGCATTAAAAACAATAACGTGTCGAAGGTCTGTTACAAATAGAAACATTAACAGAATATTCCATTTTACATCGTCACGTGACTGGCATTCTCTTTCTTTCTTAGTGATCTATGTAACTACATTGTTTTGTGTTCATTATTACTACATTATTTAGTGTTTCACTATTTCTACATTATTTAGTGTTTATTGTTACTACATTATTTTATTTAAACAGTGTTCTTTATTACTACTTTATGTGTGCATTGTTCATTATTACTAACTTAGTATCTATTGTTATTACACTATTTAGACTGTTAATTATTACATTATTTAGACATTATTTATTATTATTTAGACACTGTCTATTATTCTATCTATCTATTGACCTTTCGAGCCGTAACCGGCCCATAGGGCGTAGACCAAGATACACCTTTTCCTATATGAATTTTTTGTTCTAGCAGTTTTCTTTTAAAGATATTTTATCAAATCTCGCCATCTGTCTCTGTTCTGTGCATGCAGTTCTATCTCATTGAGGGAGCCGATTCCTGCTGCTCTTGCCTCTCTCATCAATGTTCTTCTCAGTGTCTCCCTGGGTCTTCCTCTTTTTCTTTTACCTGTTGTTTCCCATATGAGGGCTTGCTTTGCTATTCGATTATTATCTCTTCTCATCACATGTCCAACGTATGACCATCGTCTTTTCTTTATTACTGAAGATATTAGTGGTTGATTGGCGATTTCTCTAATTTCCTCGTTTGTTTTGAATTCGTTCCATTCTATACCAAGTATTTTCCTTAGACATTTATTTTCGAATGCGTTCAACTTTGTTTCTATATCTCTTGTTGTTTTCCAGCTTTCACACGCATACGTAAGGGTTGATAGTACATTTGATTTGAATAGCCTAAGGTTTGTGTTTGTGCTGATGAGTTTTGATTTCCACAACTTTTCAAGGCTTCTGAAAGACATTGCTGCTTTAGCCATTCTGATTCTAATTTCTTTGCTCGTATCCCCTTCTCGATCAATGTGACTTCCAAGATATATAAAGTGATCGATCTCTTCTACTGGTTTGTTTTCCATGTATATTTTGTCACTTGTTGGAATTAAACTTTTCATGACTTTAAGCTTTTCATGATTGACCTCAAGCACAATTTTGATGGCTATTGATGATAGTTCATTTGTGTTTTCCTGCATCGTTTTTATCTGACTGCTGATGAGAACTATTATTATTATTATCCGTACATTATTTAAACAGTGTTAGTTATCACCACATTACTTAGACTGTTTATTACTACATTATTTAGACTATTTATTACAATATTATTTAGACTTAGATTGTTTATTACTACATTATTTAGACTTTATTATTACATGACTTTGACTGTTTATTACTACATTATTTAGACTATTTATTACTACATTATTAAGACTTAATTTGTTTATTATTACATTATTTAGACTATTTATTATTATAGCTACATTATTTAGGCAGTGTTTATTAATATTCTTACATTATTTAGACAGTGTTTATTGTTACCACATTATTTAGACAGTGGAGGCGAAGGCGCGCCTACCAGCACCAGAGCTGGAAGTTGTCAGCGACCCACAGCTGATGGCTTGCACCAGGATCGGTGAACCAAAACCATCCAGACCCTGCTCCACCTCTCCGCGGTGCCTCCAGTAACAGACTAACCTGTCTAGTCTGGCCAAACGTGCAGGGATCGAAGAGGGAAGACAACCCGGTACTTAAAAATGTCGTGCTGAAGTCGGATGTGTTGGGCCGAAAGACGCAAATATAACAGTTATATTGCAAACCACAACACAACGCAGACACGTCCACTACGTCCTTGTAAGGGCGGATGATGAAGAGGAATATTCTAGTCTACTACGATACTCTAGAATACTTTAGTCATCGGGCGAACGCAACTAACCATTTAGACAGTGGTTATTATTACCACATTATTTAGACGGTGGTTATTATTACCACATTATTTAGACGGAGTTTATTATTACTACATTATTTAGACATTGTTTTTTTTTTAAACTGAATTATATAGGCAGTGTTCATTATTATTTAATTTATTTAGACTTTACTTCATTAGCCATTACTTCATTATATAGAATTCGTTATTGCTGCATTATTTAAAAAGCGTTCTTTCTGTGGAGCACATGTCTTCAACAAACACTTTCCAAGCCGTTCTGCTTCTTGCCATTCTTTTAAGATCATTCCGATCATTCCATGTTTTCCACATTTTCATCTCTGCTTCCGTCTATTTTTTTTCCCAAGAATATATTGATCTTCTTTGGTTTTTTTTTTTCCACTGGGAATTTAAAAAAAAAAAAAGGGCCTGTCATATAATACTCTCAGTTGTCTTCCGCAGTGTGTGTCCTATCCAGCACCATCGTCTTCGTTGTAGCTCTCTGTCCAATGGTATTTGACTGGTAAGTGAAATACGTAAAGCCCCGTCACGCCAAGTGACGTATAGGGAATATGGTGTTAGTGACCATAATTTTTGAAGACCTTCGGTACATGTTTTTGAGCTAATGTGGTCGGTATTAAGACCGTGCTGCTTTACTTTCCCAGAAAAAAAAAGAAATCAGTACCTATTTAACTCTTTCCGCACGTTTCGCCGTATAGTGCACCACTCTCAATTTGATTAGCGTGAACGTCATCAAACCGTATTCTTTTTACATGTCCTGTATTATCTTGGTATTGGTGAAATCTAATAGCTTGTTCAATTATCTAAAAATGCATATATAATATGTTATATGTTAGATAAGTATAAATGTGTAGGTTAATTCTTAAACTATGACAAATTTTGTCTGTTAAATCTCTTCAATGACATCGATAAAAAGCTTCCGTAAGGAAAGAGTTAAGGCTGGCTGAACCCGGAAGCCGTCGACCAGGATCAAACCCGACCTCTTGTCCTTTGTTATTCAGTTCACTAACCACCGAGCTATCGCGGCTCCATGTATTTGACTAGTACTTTTCCATAATTCTATGTTAGTGATTGTATTTAACCTATTTTTGGGAGGATTTCCATATGTTTCCCAGTGCTTCTCGTTATTACTACATCATTTAGACAATGTTCTTTATTACTACCTTTAGACACTGTCTTTATTAGTGGAACTAGTAATTAGTTTATTGGCGCTGGTACTAACGCGATTATAGCAACAGTTCTAGAGCGTCCTCAGAAACGATGAGTTATAAATGCCCAGGCACCAGGGCAGCCGAACCAATGAAGAAAAGACCGCAAACTGTCTATCCCTTATTCTGAAAGGCAATTGAGGATGAAGACAAGCTGTTTCGGACAATCCTGTATTATTTCATAGCCTCAAAACAATATTTCGCGTTCTTTGTGCTCGTTTACAAGTACTGTGCTAACTAAACGTTCGTGTACTATCTGTTTTCTTGTACTCAAAACAAGGAGATAGAGAATTGAGAGAGAGAGAGAGAGAGAGAGAGAGAGAGAGAGAGTGAGAGGATAAGAGAAGAAACAAAGAGAAATAATAATAAGTCACCCCCGGTCTTTAAAATTGGCCTTTAATCCTAAGTTATAATCTTGGGGGAAGTCGCGATAGACCAGTGGTTAGTGAACTGAACTGCTAAGGATAAGAGGCCGTCTTCGATCCTGATCAACGGCTTCTAGGTTCATCATCATCGAGTGCCATCTCCGCAACGAAGGTTGGTTACCATGGAGCGCCATTCTGCTCTGTCTCTTGCTTTGATGGTGCAGGATGGTACAGCTTCTAGGTTCACCAAGCCTTAAAAGGGTACCAGGTTATTTTTATAGGAAAGAAAATCGACACGCGCATAATCTCTGTCGCTTCCTTTCTTCAATTCCTCTTGTACTCGTTCAGGTGTTCGGGGAAAATTACAAGAGTTCTGGTTCTTGCCCTTTTGACGGCTTCACTCATTGTCAATTGATGTTGTAGTGTTTCTTTAATATTGTCTGTCTACCTTACTCTTTGTCTGTCTCTTGTTGTTATCACTTCTTCTCTTAATATATGCTTTGAATGGTAAAGAACTGCACTCATTCTTTCTAGATAGGCAAATCAGTTTATGTGTTATTTCTATATGTCGCTTAGGATTGGTTCAATGCCTACTCTTTCTCTTACAATATCACTTCTGATTTTGTCTTTTCTGGTCACTCCAAGCTTTTTTCTCAGACATCTCAACTCTGTGATGACAACCTTTCTTTTATGTTTAGTTGTAAGTGACCATGTTTGGCATTGGTAGCACAATGTGGGAATGAATATACTCTGTATAAGATGTTTTTTGGTGGTTATAGGTATTGTTTTGTGTTGAAGTAAAGTGATAGTTGTTCCAATCTTTGGCTTGCCTTGTTGCATTGTATGTCTATTTCTTTATCGATGTTACCGTCTTTAGAGAATGGTATGGCTATATGGGCCTGGTCGTCAGCAAAAGGTAGTTCATTTATATCTTCACACTGTGATTTGGCATCCTTGCATATTTTGTCAAAGTAAGTGATAAACAAGAGCGTTGACAACATGCAGCCTTGTCTTGCTCCAGATGTTACTGCAAATGGTTTTGCTGTTCCTTTAGTTGCTCTAATCACACTTCTACAGTTACTATATAAGCTCATGCAACATCCAATAAGGTGGTCATTTACTCCGTAATGGGTCAATGTTTGCCATAATATATTTATAACCCCCCCCCCCCCTTTCCCCAATCGAACGCTTTCTCCTGGTCCACAAATGCTATATACAGATTTGTTTTATTCTATGTTCTTCTCTACTAACTGCATGAGCGAAAATAATGCATTTGTGCAGCTTCTATTTTTTTTTTCTAAATTTCATCTGTTCTTCCTCCAAATGGGGTTCTATAAAAGGTCTTAATCTTGTTTCTATAATTTTGGCATACATGTTGCCTACGTGGCTCAGCAGTGATATGTCACAGTATTTTGAACATTCTCTGTTGTTTCCTTTATTCTTCCAAAGGGGAACTATTTTTACTGCTAGTTGCCAGTCAGTAGATGTTTGTTGTTGTACCCATGCTGCTGTGACAATTCTATGTAACCATCTATAGCTAAACTCTCCTGCTGCTTGGATTATTTCTCTTGGTAATCTATCAGCTATAATCATCTCAATATTCCTATATGGTGCAGAAACATGGACATTAGACAAGAAAACAGAACAGAAAATTGAAGCCTTTGAAATGTTGATTTATAGAAGAATAGGTAGAATTGGATGGAAACAAAAGATAACAAACGATGAAGTTTTAAAACAACTAAAAATAAAAAGAGAACTGCTGAACACGATTAAGACAAGACAAATTAAATTTTTGGGGCATGTTAAAAGACAAAACAGCCTACTAAAAGTAATATTGGAAGGAAAAATACAAGGCAAAAGAGGCAGAGGCAGACCAAGACTAACATGGACGAGTAACATCAAAAGATGGACAAGTCAATCTATGTCAGCCTGCACCACCAAAGCAAGAAACAGAGTAGAATGGCGATCCATGGTAGCCAACCTTCGTTGCGGAGAGGGCACACGATGATGATGATGAATCTATCAGCTCATGGCGATTTGTATCTCGACGACTGTTCAATCACGCTTTCTACCTCTGGCAGTAGTATTTCTGGTTCTAGTGAAGCCATTTCCTTGTCCTGTGTTGTTATATTCTGTATTTCGCTTAGGGGATTCAGACGCTCCTTGCAGTATCCCCTCCATCTGTTAGTAATTTTTACAGAATCTATGAGAGGATTTCCTTTTGGGTCATTAATTATTTCTGTTGGGTTATAGATTTCATATCTACGGGCATAATACTGACCACACAAATAATGTGCCGAAGGTCTATAAGAAAGTTATGGGCATTAACAAGTTACTCCCTATACGCCACATGACATGACGGGGCAATTTGGTTTAGGTTATTTCAAGGGTTATTTAGTTTAGCTGTAAACAGCTGTTTTAGGTTATTTCAGGGGTTATTTTAGTTTAGCTGTAAACAACTGTTTTAGGTTATTTCAAGGGTTATTTTAGTTTAGCTGTAAACAGCTTTTTAGGTTATTTCAAGGGTTATTTTAATTTAGCTGTAAACAGCTTTTTAGGTTATTTCAATGGTTATTTTAATTTAGCTGTAAACAGCTTTTTAGGTTATTTCAATGGTTATTTTAATTTAGCTGTAAACAGCTGTTTTATCTCTAAATCTATGTCTGCCCATGAGAATCGCGCCTAAACGTATTCTGTTCGGTACCATTATCTCTCTTCACATAATGTTTCTCTGCCACTTTAGGTCTGTCTTAGAGCAGAACCGACTTAATATTTGAGTACAATAAAATGCGTCATCACCAGCATCAAGTACCGTGACTGTCGAAGTAGGCGATCATATCTCTTAACAACTTCCTGTCTCTAAAGTTGTTTATCATTTCTGTTGCTGACTTCCTACGAAATCATTCTCAAACTGTCCGCTATATTTTCTCCCAGTTTATCTCTATTTTTCTTCCTTCAATTGTTTACATTTGTTCACAATGAGAGTATGAGTCCATTCAAGCTCTATCCGAGGGAATGGACACCCCAAGAAACAAACCATAGTTGCCTAGCAGTTACCATCGGGAGAAGGAAGAGAAACCAGAGCAGGGTGGGCCCAACAGCCCTGGTCGGCATCCACACTGCCAGAAGGAAAACTACGTCAGACGAAGATCCGGCTTGCCGAAGACGAAGTATGTCAGCCACGGCGCAGGTTTAAGGGAAAATCAGGACACTCGAATACCAACCATGCGACCAGCTTATCTTGCGTCATGATGTGCTCTTACCTCCCATCATGAAACAGGACAAGGATTCAAGTTCTCATGATCACAAGACTTCAACGCCGAAGAAGAAGAAGAGGAAGAAGAAGAAGAAGAAATAGAAGAAGTAGAAGAAGAAGTAGAAGTAGAAGAAGAAGAAGAAGAAGAAGAAGAAGAGGAAGAAGTAGAAGTAGAAGTAGAAGAAGTAGAAGTAGAAGTAGAAGAAGTAGAAGTAGAAGAAAATCAAACTGAAACTTGAAGACTTTAATTGTTACTTCCCCTTATATGACTCCCATGAAAAGGCTATTGTATATATTCATTAGCCACGTCGTAATTCGAATTGATCTACCTTATTGAGCATTTACTGCTCGGATCAATAGTTATTTTACATTTATCTAAGCGACAGTTAAACAAGCTGTTGTAAAGATTAGAAGTGTGTCCATAAAACGTATTTGTCATTCAATTTTTTAAGTTAAAAATAACGATAGGAAAATATTGTCAATAATAATATTATTGATTGGGACACGTTAAACAGCAACCAGATATGTATTGTATTACGAAAACGTATAGAACTTCTTCAAAAGATCAGTTTCACCTAAGTGCTATATATATATATATCTATTGACCTTTCAAGCCGTAGCCGGCCCATAGGGTGTAGACCAAGATACACCTCCTCCTATCTGAATTTTTGTTCTAGCAGTTTTCTTTTAAATATATTTTATCAAATCTCGCCATCTGTCTCTGTTCTGTGCAAGCAGCTCTATCTCATTGAGGGAGCCGAATCCTGCTGCTCTTGCCTCTCTCATCAATGTTCTTCTCAGTGTCTCCCGGGGTCTTCCTCTTTTTCTCTTACCTGTTGTTTCCCACACGAGGGCTTGCTTTGCTATTCGGTTATTATCTCTCCTCATCACATGTCCAACATATGACCATCGTCTTTTCTTTATTACTGAAGATATTAGTAGTTGATTGGCGATTTCTCTAATTTCCTCGTTTGTTTTGAATTCGTTCCATGCTATACCAAGTATTATATATATTGTATAAGTATATATATATATATATGCAAATGGTCAAAAGCTCAGACATGTACATTATTATGAGAAGAGTTATCATCAGATGGAAGATGTCTTACTGGGGTAACAAAAATACATCAGATGGAAGATGTCTTACTGGGGTAACAAAAATACATCAGATGGAAGATGTCTTATTGAGGTAACCAAAAATACATCAGATGGAAGATGTCTTACTGGGGTAACAAAAATACATCAGATGGAAGATGTCTTATTGAGGTAACCAAAAATACATCAGATGGAAGATGTCTTATTGAGGTAACCAAAAATACATCAGATGGAAGATGTCTTATTGAGGTAACCAAAAATACATCAGATGGAAGATGTCTTACTGGGGTAACAAAAATACATCAGATGGAAGATGTCTTACTGGGGTAACAAAAATACATCAGATGGAAGATGTCTTACTGGGGTAACAAAAATACATCAGATGGAAGATGTCTTACTGGGGTAACAAAAATACATCAGATGGAAGATGTCTTACTGAGGTAACCAAAATACATCACATGGAAGATGTCTTACTGGGGTAACAAAACTACATCAGATGGAAGATGTCTTACTGAGGTAACCAAAAATACATCAGATGGAATATGTCTTACTGAGGTAACCAAAAATACATCAGATGGAAGATGTCTTTCTGAGGTAACCAAAAATACATCAGATGGAAGATGTCTGACTGAGGTAACAAAAATACATCAGATGGTAGATGTCTTACTGAGGTGACAAAAATACATCAGATGGAAGATGTCTTTCTGAGGTAACAAAAAATACATCAGATGGAAGATGTCTGACTGAGGTAACAAAAATACATCAGATGGAAGATGTCTTTCTGAGGTAAAAAAATACATCAGATGGAAGATGTCTTACTGAGGTGACAAAAATACATCACATGGAAGATGTCTTACTGAGGTAACAAAAATACATCAGATGGAAGATGTCTTACTGAGGTAACAAAAATACATCAGATGGAAGATGTCTTACTGAGGTAACAAAAATACATCAGATGGAAGATGTCTTACTGAGGTAACAAAAATACATCAGATGGAAGATGTCTTACTGAGGTAACAAAAATACTTCAGATGGAAGATGTCTTCTGGGATAACAAAAATAATTATTATATTAATATAGTCGAGCAAGCCAAGACTATATTTAATAAAATCTCTCTCTCTCTCTCTCTCTCTCTCTCTCTCTCTCTCTCTCTCTCTGCGATCAGGACTCAATCAGAGTAGGATTCCAGACTCTCACATGAAGTCAGCTGTCAGGTTAAGTGTGTTGATCGCCCCCACAGTCCGAATATCACAATTAGAGTCTGCCAGATCCACTCTGATTGAACACCCGTTAAAACGTTACACTGTGTTCTGCGCCAGTGGCCAGTGCATCCGATTTCAGCCAGCATTTTATTCAGGTTTGCTTTCCTCAGCCTTTGATTGTCCTCAATCTTCCTGCAAGGCAGAAGATTTGTCTTTTCTGTAGGAGGATTCTGCCCTTAGATGGTCGGCCCTCCCAGGTTTACGAGCACCATCTGCCCGAGTCATTAGAGGTGACTAACACAGACATGCACACACAAAGATATGAGATGTGACTAGCACAGACATGTACACAGCGATATGGGACATGACTAACACCGACACACATCAAGATATATGACACATGACTAACATAAACATGCACATAAAGATATGAGATATGACTGCCATAGACATGCACACACAAAGATATGACACATATCTAACATAGACATACACACACAAGAATATGAGATACGATAAACACAGACATGCACACACAAAGATATGAGATATGACTAACATAAACTTGCACACAAAGATATGAAATATCACTAACCCAGACATGCACACACAAAGATATAACACATGACTAAGACAGATACACACTAAGATATGAGATATTACTAAACTCAGACGTACTTAAAGATATGAGACATGATTGACAGACACACCAAGATATGAGCCATGGCCAGCGCGCGCGCGCACGCACGCACACACACACACACACACACACACACACACACACACACACACACACACACACAAGAGCTAAGATATGAGCCATGGCTAGCAACAGAAACACACCAAGATATGATAATTTTAATAAAATGAGAAATATGTTAAACAAAAAGTCATTATCATTGAAAGCTAGAAAGAGAGTCTTACAGGTACATAGAACCAGTGCTGCTTAGTGCTTACGAATCATGGAAGTAAATTAAGAGGTACACCACCGGATAAAATCAGTTTAAAGATTTTTTTTTTGTACATTAGAAGGACGCCCCGTGAACAACCAAAAATAAACGGGGAAAGTGAGGAGGGGGTGGGGGTTGGGTTATACTAAAAGTGGTAAATGAAGAGATGAAGATTGTAAGACACTTTAGATAAGGGCAGTCTGGATTTGTAGGGACATGTGTAGAGAACAGATGAGTTGGAATACATAGTAACAACAGGAAAACTCGAAGGCAAGAGAGACAGAGGTTGACTAAAGGGAAAGATGCTGAATGTTTGACAGGTTGGCGTGGTAGAAGATGAACTATGAAAATGTTAAAAAGCGAGCAAGATCGACGGTTACTAGGGAGCATAATATCCAATCCAATGTCTCACGGCACGGACCATGAATGGTCGTGTAAAAGGAAAGCGGAGTTACCTTTCTTTCGTTACGTACAAAGTTGTAGCACGCTGTGAACACAACTTTTTTTTTTTTTTTTTTAAGTGTAATAATATGTGTATGTCAATAGAATTGAGAAAGAGAGTCATCGATGTTATATGGGGCCAATTCTAACCTGTGGAAGTGAATCATGGACAGTAGACGAACAAATGAAAACACGATTAGAGGCCATAGAGATGGGATTTCTCAGAAGAATGTTGAAAGTTTCCTGGACAGCTAAAAAGACCAATGAGGACATTCTCAAAGAGGCCAACGCAAAAAAGGAGCTCATAAAAAGCATAAGAAAGAAAAAATCAACATTTTACGGACACATCATGAGTAGAGGAAAGTTAGAACACTTGGTTGCAAAGGCCAAAATACATGGAAAGAGAGATCGCGGCGACAAAGAGGGAAGATGCTAGATAGCTTGGTGTCATGGCATGGAAAACAGTTAACAACAGAACTGATACGATGCACGTATAGAAGATGGTGGAAGGACATGATCGCCTACGCCATACGGTATGGCACATGATAAACTATCTTTACGACACATAGTACTATTGCTGGTGTATGTCGGGGGGGGGGGGGGGGGCAACGATAGAACCAGAGGGATAAAGGCCGCTTGGTCAAGCAGTCGCCACGACGTGTGCGACTCAGGATTTTTATTCACCCCGATAGAAAAAATCCTTTCTGTCTACCGCGGGCTTTGAACACCGAACGTCAGCTTTTCAGTCAGAGGAACAGTGGTTTTAGCCGCACGGCCACGCGCACCTTGTGGCACATGATGATGATGAATAACATTCGAAAATTAAATGAGATCATAACTAGAAGAAAATGGAAGTTACAATAAAGCAATAGTATAATGAACCGGTTCACTGAATACATGGAGTTAATTCCCCTGATTACTGGCTTCTGTGGTTCTCTGATTTTAATCTGGTGGTAAAAGGGCAACCTGATAAGTGATGACCATACTGCACAAAAATCGGTAGATGTAAAAACAAAATTGGGACTAACACACTCGAGTTATGGCGGGACATGAATAATGGGGAGGATTATAAATGACATAAATTTGTCTTGTTTATTCTGCTCCCTTGCCTGCATATCAAATGTTGACAGAACTAGCCATATACTCGGCAAGACGTCTGACAGTTATTACTGAAGATCAACAACAGGCCGTTCCTAAACGCCTGGGATGACGGAAAAGACTATAATATTGTTGGTGAATATTTACTGCTTTATTCTTTTTCTGCGTTCAAGTCTTTCGATAGTAGGACACTTGATTCTTTGTCCTTTTTCGAGATGGACGTAAGACCATCCTGACACAAGACGAGCTGGTCACATGGTCAGGACTCGTAGTATGTGTGTTTGTTTTTTTGTTTATGGAAGGCCCCGGTATCACTGCAAATGATTTAAAATCCATAATTGTTCAACCGCCCGCGCCAGCGTAATCATCCGAATCTCATCTCCCAAGCAAAGAAAGGTAACTGTAGTCCCCATCGTAGCAGTCTCAGCACACGCCAAAAGACATAAGGCGAAACCGTGCAGAAAGTGAACATAGCCAACTGTTCCCTGTCATACGATATCATCATTCATCGCAAACAATTGGAATATCCAAACATGATCAAAACGGATGAGACACACAGCTCACGGTGTGCTCAGAACACTTAACTCAGTAGCTCCTGCAACAAGCCGGACCTGGAATATGAGGAAACTGCAACAAGGAACACTTTTCATGCATAGCCTTCAATTGTTCCCGCCGCCTGTCCTGATGTGTGCGCGTGTGTATGTATGTGCATGCGGGTGTGTCCTGACTCTTCCCTTAAATCTACGCCTTGGCTAACGCCTGTCTTCGGCAGGCTGGATCTTGGTTTGACGTAGGAGTTTTCCTTCTTGTAGAGTGGTTGCCGGCAGACCAGGGATGCCGAGCAAACCCTGTGATGTATGTCTGATGTTACTCTATATCATTGTCTACTCTCGGTGGTAAATGCTGGTCAACAATAGCTTGTTATCTGGAATGTCCTTCCTCGTGGATGGAGGAGAAATAAAAAACAAAACAAAAACAGGGAAAAGAAAGACGGTAATGGTTAAAGCTTTACGTGATAAGGGAACGATACAAATTAGTGCAACGTTTAGGCTCAATAGGCCGTCAGCAGGAAAAAGGAAAAACACACACACACGCGCGCGCACACACACACACACACACACAACACACACAGAGCTATGTATTTAAAACAAAAAATAATTCATTAAAAAAAAAATAATTACTTTACCTCATCTTCGCATTGTATGCATTTCTTTGCTTTGACCCCGTGGATAGAGCTCTGACTGCAGCTTTTACTCGCATGGTTCCCCCCGCCAATGGACCACAGGGAGCATTTCCGGTGCTGCAAGAGTTCCATCCACACGGTCGTGACAGTCGAAGTCTTCCATCTGCTCTCTTAAACTATATCCCCCTCCACCTCTGTTTTTATCTATCTCTTCTGCCCTTGATTTCCTTCTTGTCACAGTATAGTTCAGCTGTTCCCTTCTCATTACATGACCAAGACAATTATGATTATCTCCTCCTGAGGTTAATCATAGGCTTTAGCTTAACCATCGCCTACTTTAGAACGTCCTCGTTACTATTTTTGGCAAAATTGTGGCAAGTAATTTTAATGCCATGAAAAGTATATTAACATCAAAACAAATAACACCAGGGCTAAAACTAAGAATAGCAGCATGTTATATCTTCTCAATATCCTGAATGATGCAGAAAGATGGACATTGGACAAGAAAACAGCACAGAAAATTGAAGTCTTTTAAATGTGGATTTATAGAAGAATAGGAAGAATTGGATGGAAAAAAAAGAAAACAAATGATGAAGTTTTAAAACAACTAATTAAATGAAAATAGAACTACTTAACACAAGTAGAACAAGACAAATTAAATTTTTGAGGCATGTTAAAAGAGACAACAGCAAACTAAAAGTAATATTGAAAGGGAAAATACAGGGTAATAGAGGCAGAGGCAGATCAAGACTAACATGGACGATAACATCAAAAGATGGACAAGATAGCCTAAGACAACCTTCACCATCAAAGCACGAGACACAGCGGAATGACGCTCAATGGTAGCTAATTTTCGATGCGGATACGGCACTGAGTGAAGATGATGACGTTACTATTTTTAGCTGCCTATAAGTATTCTGGACATTCTGTAAAGCCACTATGGCCTCCGGCAATTTTCTTGTCTATTGCCATATATTCACTTCCATATGTAAATACTGGCTCTATACAACTCTTCTATATGACATTCCTTTTTTTTTTCATGGAAGGAAACTGCAAATACTGTATCTATAATTAACTCATGAATTGGTATTGCAGGTCAATGCTCTAGCCACGTGACGATGATGTGCAAAAGTACATACTTTAACATATGAACATATATTATCATCATCAAGAACCGGACCTGCTGGCATAGTAGATCCTGTCTCTCCACAACTTTCGAACTCGACAATTATTTATCATTTCTGTTGTTGACCTTCTGCCAAGCTATTCTCTTAATCTCTGATATATTTTCTCTTTGGTTCCCTCTCTCCCTCTCTCTCTCTCTCTCTCTCTCTCTCTCTCTCTCTTTTTTTTTTTTTTTGGGGGGGGGGGGGGGAGATGGAGAAGAGTAAGGAACTGGCAATGTACAGGTCTCTCTAGTGGCAAAGAGCAGGGTCAATGGATACGCCGATACAGGTTCATATTCTAGTTCAGGCTGTCTATTGTACTCCGTATTTTCATTTTGCTTGTGGATGTTTCCCAGTGCTGTCAATAATACACATGACCTTCTATGTTGTTATTTGTCTCTCGCATCGAAGGTCTTCTTCCGTAACAAATACTCAATTGTTTACTATGACTGTCATATCATTTCCCCTCTCTCTGCGTTCAGGACTCAATCAGAGTAAGGATTCCAGACTTTCATATGAAGTCAGCTGTCAGCTGTCAGTAAGTGTGTTGATCGCCCCCACAGACAGAACATCACAATTAGAGTCTGTCAGATCCACTCTGACTGAACACCGTTAATACGTTGCACTGTGTTCTGCGCCAATGGCCCAGTGCATCCGATTTCAGCCAGCATTTTATTCGGGTTTGCTTTCCCTAGCCTTTGATTGTCCCCAGTCTTCCTGCAAGGCAGCAGATGATCTTTTCTGTAGGGGGATTCTGCCCTTAGATGGTAGGCCCTTCCAGGTTTACGAGCACCATCTGCCCGAGTCACTAGAGGGGACTAACACAGACACGGACACACAAATATGTGAGATGTGACTAACACAGACATACACACACAAAGATGTGAGATGTGACTAATACAGACATGCACACAGCGATACGAGGCATGACTAACACTGACACACATCAAGATATATGACACATGGCTAACATAAACATGCACATAAAGATATGAGATATAACTGACATTGACATGCACACACAAAGATATGACACATGCCTAACATAGACATGCACACAAAGATAAGAGATATGACAAACATAGATAGGTACACACAAAGATATGAGATGGGACTAACATAGCCATGCACACACAAGGATATGAGATGTGACAAACACAGACATGCACACACAAAGATATGAGATATGACTAACATAAACATGCACGCAAAGATATGAGATATCACTAACCCAGACATGCACACACACACAGATATGACATATGACTAACACTGGTACACACTAAGATATGAGATATAACGAAACACAGACACACATAAAGATATGAGACATGATTAACACGGACACACCGAGATATGAGATATGACTAACATGACACACACCAAGATATGAGCCATGGCCAGCACACACAAGCTAAGATATGAGCCATGGCTAGGACAGAAACACAGCAAGATATGAGCCATGGCCTCACCAAAAAACACCAAGAAATGAACCATGTCTAGCACAGAAACACATTAAAGTGTCCATATGCTTGGGCTTGTTGTAGTCGGCAGACTCTTCTGAACGTGGGAATCACAGGTTTCGTTAAACAGTTGTCCGGAGATTTGAGAGTGCAGTCTGACCCATAGAACGTTCTCTTGCATGTACAGATTCCCGATCGACTGTTGACAGGTGTCGTTGAAACAGTTGTCCGGACATTTGAGAGTACATATGATGTCACAGCCATCAGAACACATCTGTTCGCACTGTAGCCCAAAATTACCATCTGGACAAGTGTCATTACAGGTATAGCCAAAATGTTTACATTGTAGGCATTTTCCAGATTTTTCCTCAAATAAAGGACAGACACTGAGACAAGACCCGGAACAGTCGTGTCCATAGATCCCTTGTGAACAGTAGTCGTGACAAGTACCGATGATGACATTGCAGCCTTTACTACACCCACTACACACAGCACAAAACGACAAGAATGCTCGTCCAGACAATAGGTGTCTGTAAATGTTTGCACCTCACATACCGTCAGTGCACTGTCGGCCTGCGAAATGGTGGTGAGAACTCAATCTTAATGTGTGCCATTGACGTTTGTGTTTTGACTACAATAGTGTTCATAGATAAATTAGGCTAGGATATATCATTATACTGGAACACTACTCCGCCACTGTCAGAGAAAGCCCTTGGAGTGACATTCTTTACCCGAATCATATCATTTTAATGATACCTACCTACAGGACTCTTGGTCCCACATATACACAGGTGGCTCTGCTACAAATACCACCAGAAATTGAGGGGGTGGTGTGTTCCTGATGCTGAATATCCAAGACGAGATCACCAAGTCAATAGCTACTAGGAAATTCTCAAACAACTGTAAAGCAGAAACTGAGGCCCTCAGAGATGCTGCAACACTGGCTACTCAACACAAAATAACATGCACAATAAATTGGTGATTCTGACTGATGCTCTGTCAGTACTATCAGCTCTAAAAAGCCCCAAGAACAATGAACTAGATGACTTGAGAACAACCCTGGACAAACTATGCAATAACTTCCAGAGAGTAGTCATTCAGTGGATACCACCACACTGTAATATACACGGGAACGAACGCGCAGACAAATTAGCTAAAGAGGGAGGGAGATTACCACAAGAGAACCATCCGCTCAGTTATGATGAAGCCAAATCCATCCTCAAAAGTCAGTACCATGAAAAATTGAAACGAGAACACCCAAAGCATAACGAGAGGGACGGATACCACCAACTATCAAGGAGGGATCAAGTCATCATGCTTCGCCTACGCACTGGCCACAATAGAATGAGGAATCACATGTTCACCAAATTCAAAATAGGTACAACCAGCCTATGCCACTGTACACTGGACAATATGACTACAAAACATGTTCTACAGGATTGCCCCCAGTACACAGACCTGAGAAGAGCAATGTGGTCCACACCCACCTCCCAGGAAGAAAAACTATATGGAGCAATCGATTCGCTTAAACAGACAGCTGACTTAATGAGAGAGTCTGCAATCCTACTCTGATTGAGTCTTGATCGCAGAGAGAGAGAGAGAGAGAGAGAGAGAGAGAGAGAGAGAGAGATCATTTTAACTATTTGGAACCAGTCAATCCGCTTTAGACCCCTTATTGGAGCATAGGTCAGTGAGAGTGACTTCATCTATCCATATTTCTGGATATTTTGTTTGCTTCTATACAATATAAGCCAATGTTCTTGAGGGTTTCCATCATTATTATTTCCCCCCCCCATGTATTCCTGACTTTCTTTTTCGCTGTGAGTTCCAAGACAGAATGAACTGTCTTACTATGATCATCATACATTTTTAGTCTGTGCTCAGTTCATCTATATTTTCTATTCATAATCTGATTCTCGATTTACCCTTATTTTGTTCAAATATATATATATCATCATCATCATGTGCCTTATCGGTTGGCGTTGGCGATCATGTCCTTCCACAATCTTCTATCTACAGTGCATCGTATCAGTTCTGTTGTTGACTGTTTTCCATGCCATGACACCAAGCTATCCAGTATTTTCTCTCTTTGTCGTCCGCGATCTCTCTTTCCTTTTATTTTGCCAGTTGTAACCAAGTATTCCAACTTTCCTCTTCTCATGATGTGCCAAAAAATGTTGATTGCTTCTTTCTGATGTTTTTTAAGAGCTGCCTTTTTGTGTTGGCCTCTTTGAGAACTTTCTCATTGGTCTTTTTAGCTGTCCAGGGAACTTTCAACATTCTTCTCATAAATCCCATCTCTGTGGCCTCTAATCGTCTTCTCATTTGTTTGTCTAATGTCCATGATTCGCTTCCATAAATCAGAATTGGTTTTATATAGCACCGATGACTCTCTTTCTCACTTCTTTATATATATATATATATATATATATATATACATCTTTATTTCTGATCTTGTCTTACCATCTGATATTTTTAATTTTTCTCAGACAATTGATTACAAGTGTTTGCAATTTTTGTTTAGTTTTTTTTAATATTCAACATTCATATAAGTGACCTATTTTTACATTTGTATTAAATAGTCTCTCTCTCTCTCTCTCTCTCTCTCTCTGCAATCAGGACTCAATCAGAGTAAGGATTCCAGACTCTTATATGAAGTCAGCTGTCAGGCTAAGTGTGTTGATCGCCCCCACAGACAGAACATCACAAGTAGAGTTCGCCAGATCCACTCTGATTGAGCACCCGTTAAAACTAAATAGTCTTATCTTTATGCTCGTTTTTTGCTAGCCATATTTTAGCTGCATGAAGAGTTTATTTGTTTTGTTTTTTTGTTAATTTATTATATGCTTTAATGCTGCCACAACGTGTAAAGTGAACCACTTCCTTGATTGGTGCTCCTTTACGTTATGGAATGTGCTGTTACATTTCTTTATCTTTGTTTTATCAATATTAATCAGATTAATATTATTTGCAATGCAGAGTTATCTACAACATACACCAGTAATTGGCCTACAATTAAAGAGTATTTACTTAGTTCGGTAATTATCTCCCGCTTAGGTCCGCATATTGTAGTTAGGGCGGGAGATAGATGGCGCGATTGTAGTTCCTGTTGTAGTATTTGTTTTGGGTTTAAGTTGAAGTTATAATACAAGTGTGATGTTTGTTGTTGTTTGAATATCTTTTGTTTGTTTGCTGAGTGAACGTTCCTTAGAACACTATGAGAAGAAGCACTGAAGCGTAATAATTAAAAGGTAAAGTAACAATTATTATTATATGCTGTAGTGTGTAAGAAAGAAGTGTATTACTTTGTACTACGTACCGAGTACCGGACCGTAACTACTGAAACTGTGTACCTGTGTAACTGTACAGGGTACTGTAGTTAGTGTATTTTAGTGTATATATACTTATACTACTATACTTATACTCTGTATTTATTTTACATAAGACAAGACTAAGAATACATTAGCATTTTAATATATTTAAAAAAGTAAAACTAAAGTTATATTAAATTAATAAAATCTTACAAACCTCAACTCCCAAACAACCGACTTACGAATTAAATCGGAATTACGCCAACTTACGCCTTAGCACTTACGGCGACTTGTCCACCAACAAGTAAGCAGAGATCCAAGTTGTAGTCTACTTATAAATTACCTATTAGTCCTATTAAAAGTATTATTATATATTATTTCATTGCATTGCAACTTATATTTTATTATTAGTATTAGTTGCATGACAGTGACATACATTCAGTAAATACAGCTACAGTAGGCTACAGGTAATTTCCTAGCTTAGCGACTTTAACTTAGCGCCTTTCTGCTTGGAGTAACGTCCCCTTGCATTTTATTATGTCGTTCGTTGAAGACCCTTGTTGGTTAGGGATAGGAATACCCTCCTAAGTAGGACCTAAGCCTAAACGGTTTAGGGCAAACCAGTAAAAAAAACCTTGTTGAAAAAATCAAATTTAATTTTAAGTGCACAACAATTTGAAGTTCTGGAAGCATTTGATATTTTCAAATACGTGCGGTCAATCACAGGAGATCACTTTGTTTAGCAGACTGGAGTTTTAGCTAGAGTAGAATCACGAATAAAGTCCTAGTTTAAGCTCATAATTATTTTAGTGAAGCTGGTGATCTCCTCTTAGGGCTGTTTGGGCCATGCTTTTTAGCTGAAAGAGTGAAAAGATCTAGGTCACGATGACACAAATGAGGTGTATGATGTGTATGTGATTTGTATGATGCAAATAAAAAACTGCAAAAAAGTCCAGTGTTTCTAATCCACTAACCTACATTCTGGACTGCTGTCTACACTAGCCATCTTGCTTTCACGTAATAGAAACAATTAATGTTTTATATAATGCTGCCAACATTGCTGGGTCTGTTGTTTCACTTTTATCTTACTGATTTGCTAAAATACCGATTGCCACTTTATATCTATCTATCTATTGTCCTTTCGAGCCGAAGACGGCACATAGGGCAGAACCACAATCTCAAAAACAGAAACCTTGCATGCCAAAATGGCACATATTGCAGAGATCACTGCTCTAAAACATGGCGCTGTTTCCATAACAATACTTTTTACAATGACAGCTTGTCAAGCCATCGATCAACCTCCTTAGTCGCCTCTTACGACATGCCTGGAAGGTCACAGTGTCACTATTCTTTACTTCCCTCATAATGAGGCCCCGGTAACACACAGGAAGCCACCGTATAGCCCAGTATTTATAATTACTTTTACCGTCACCACGAGCACAGAAATAAAGATATACTTCAAATACATCATTATTCATTGAGTGCTGTCTCTGCATTGAAGGTTGGCCACCATGCAGCACCATTCATATATATTTACAATACATATATATATAATATAAAACAACAATTTTCACAAAATGTAAGCTCTTAAAAAGTTATGACTTCACTTTTACTCATAGAAATGTTTAAATTGTATTGTTGTATTAACAAATATAGATTCTCAATGTTAATGTGAGAGATTAAATGTTGTGCATTAAATATAAACATAATTTGAACATAATGAACAGAATGAACATAATTTTTTTTTTTTTTTTTGGCGCTAGCCAGCTTTCATCTCTTGTGAAGTCCCTAGGAATTTAATTTTGCGTGTTAATCCGTTTTTTCCTGGCAGCCGTGTGCACAGGTGTCCCTCACCACACAGGCAGATAACTCTTTTTCTGAGGTACTCATATGTTTGAAAGACAGATGATTGTGAATTGATTATAAATATTGCAAAATGCAATACATGATGTTAGTAATCTTGGAAAAATGTGTTAACATTTATAATAGTTAGCTTTTATGTAACAAAATGTGTCAATTAGTGCACACATTGAAAAGAAAACCTGAGCATTTTTGAACAGTATTAATTTACTGTATTTGAGTGAATTGTTTATACAATTCACAATTTTTATTGTAACGTTTACATAGAGTATGTATTATTTCACCTGTGTTACTGGGGCCTCATTAGGGAAGTAAAGAATAGTGACACTGTGACCTTGCAGGTAATGTGTAAGAGGCAACTGAGGAGATTGATCAATGGCTTGACAAGCTGTCATTGTAAAAAGTATTGTTATGGAAACAGAGCCATAGATTAGAATAAGTGGTTTCGGCAATATGTGCCATTATGGCATGCAAGGTTTCTGTTTCTGAGATTGTGGTTCTACCCTATGTTCCATCCTAGGCTTGAAAGGACAATAGATATCTATCTATCTATTGACCTTTCGAGCCGTAACCGGCCCATAGGGCGTAGACCAAGATACACCTTCTCCTATATGGATTTTTTTTTTTTTTGTTCTAGCAGTTTTCTTTTAAAGATATTTTATCAAATCTCGCCATCTGTCTCTGTTCTGTGCAAGCAGTTCTATCTCATTGAGGGAGCCGACCTGCTGCTCTTGCCTCTCTCATCAATGTTCTTCTCAGTGTCTCCCGGGGTCTTCCTCTTTTCTTTTACCTGCTGTTTCCATATGAGGGCTTGCTTTGCTATCGGTTATTATCTCTTCTCATCACATGTCAACGTATGACCATCGTCTTTTCTTTATTACTGAAGATATTAGTGGTTGATTGGCGATTTCTCTAATTTCCTCATTTGTTTTGAATTCGTTCCATGCTATACCAAGTATTTTCCTTAGACATTTATTTTCGAATGCGTTCAACTTTGTTTCTATATCTCTTGTTGTTTTCCAGCTTTCACACGCATACGTAAGGTTGATAGTACATTTGATTTGAATAGCCTAAGTTTTGTGTTTGTGCTGATAAGTTTTGATTTCCACAACTTTTCAAGGCTTCTGAAAGACATTGCTGCTTTAGCTATTCTGATTTTAATTTCTTTGCTCGTATCCCCTTCTCGATCAATGTGACTTCCAAGATAGATAAAGTGATCGTCTCTTCTACTGGTTTGTTTTCCATGTATATTTGTCACCTGTTGGAATTAAACTAGTCATGACTTTAGTCTTTTCATGATTGATCTCAAGCCCAATTTTGCTGGCTATTGATGATAGTTCATTGTGTTTTCCTGCATCGTTTATATCTGACTGCTGATGAGGACTATGTCATCAGCAAAGTCCAGGTCCTCCAAATGGTCTCCTTGTATCCATTCGATGCCTTTATTACCAGTGCAGCATTTCTTCATTATGAAGTCCATAACAATTCCAAATAACAAGGGCGATAAAATACATCCTTGTTTAACCCCAGTTTCTATTGGGAAACATTCGCTCAGTCCTTCCTCTGTTCGAACTGCACATGTGTAACCATCATACATGTCTTTGATAATATTTATGATTTTGATGGTAAACCATATTGCTTCAGAATTTTCCACAAAGAATCTCTATGAATACTATCAAATGCTTTTTGAAGTCGATGAAGTTAAGTACAAAAGGTTTTTGCTTTTCAATGTGTTCCTCCAATATAAGTCGTAGAGTGAAAATGTGGTCAATACAGCTTCTCCCTTTTCTAAACCCAGCCTGTTCTTCACGCATTACTGTATCTATTGAATCCTGTATTCTATTTAGGATGATTTTGCAGAATAACTTGAGGCAACTGACAAAAGTGTCACGCCTCTCCAGTTGTTACAATCTCTAAGATTGCCCTTTTTTGGGATCTTAACAATGATTCCTTTTTTCCATTTATGAGGCGTCTTCTCTGTTTTCCAAATGATGTTGAACATTTTTTGGAGATGTATTAGATTATGGCTATCAATTGCCTTGAGGATCTCAGCTGTTAACTTATCCTCTCCAGCAGCCTTGTATTGGTCATAAGCTTTAAGGTGGTTTCTATTTCACTCAAGGTGAAGTCATCTAAATTTACATTTAATTCTGCTGCTGGTGTTTCAGTTTCAAAATCTATTAAACTGTGGGGTAGTGGACGGTTAAGAATTTCTTTGAAGTGTTCCGCCAACGGGCTTTTATGTCTGCGCTTGTTGTTAGCATTGATCCAGATTTGTCTAGAATTGGTGTTCCACTGGATGTATAGGTGTTGTCAGCATCTTTGGCACAGTATAAAGAGTTCTGCTGTCTCCTGTAATTGCAGCTGTTTCTGCTTTCTCTGCCAAATTGTCTATATAAGCTCTTGTATCTCTTCTTGCTGAACTTTTCACTTTGTTGTCTAATTCTTTGTATGTTGCTTTTGCCAGAACCTTTCCAAGATCTGTCTTTACATTAGTCATGGCTCTCTTCGCTTCTCTTCTTTCTTGATGTATTTCCACGTGGTGTCTGAGATCCAAGCTCGTTTTTCATTTTCTTCAGTCCAGCACTTGCTTCTGCTGCTGTCATTAGTATTTTGCTCTGTGAGTCCCACATCTCATTGATATCTAAGTCTATTTCACCAGTGCTGTATAACAATTACTTAGCTCTATGTTAAACTTTTCCTTTATGGCTTCATCTTTCAGTTTATGACTATCAATTTTATGTGTAATTGACCTTTCTGTTGGTTTCTAAATTTAATCTTATTTCCCAATGCACAGGTTGTGGTCACTATTACATCAGCACCTCTGTAAGCTCTTACATCTATTAATGATGATCTGAATTGTTGTTTAATACATAGGTGGTCAATTTGATTGGAGGTTCTATCATCAGGAGATATCCATGTTGTTTGTGAATATTTTTTGTGTGGAAATAATGTCCCACCTATAACTAAATTTTCTATTAAACATAATTCTATTAATATTTCTCCATTCTGACTAGTATTATCACAGCCTTCTCTCCCATCACATGTTCCACTCCTGCGTTATCTTGTCCTACTTTGGCGTTGAAGTCTCCATTACAATTAAAAGATCGTGTTTGGTATTTGTTTATAAGTTGTTGCAGTTGGTATAAAAAATCGTCCTTAACTTCATCATCAGCTTCGTTAGTAGGCGCATAACATTGAATAATTGAAAGTCTTCCATGTTTTGTTTTGTAGTGTTCGTATCAGACGGCTATTTACCGGTTCCCATTCTAATAAACTTCTTGCAGCTATGTCTGTCATCATTATGCCTACTCCTTCACGGTGTTTTCCATCTTCCCTTCCAGAAAAAACTACTATTTTATTATCAACAGATCTCTACCTGTTCCAAGCCAGCGCATTTCGCTTAATCCTAAATATCTAGATCGTATCTATCCATCTCGCTCGCGACCTGTGCATGTTTCGTCGGAGCGGCCATTGTTCGAACATTCCAGAATCCTATTTTTGTTGTGTTTTTAGGGCGAAAAAACTATCACAAACTATCTACTGCTAATTTACACATTCTGTACCAGGTCTACGTTTCATTAACAACATCGTTTTTACGATAGCGGCTTGTTAAACCTCTGATCAACGGTATATACCAAGCCGGAGAAAATAATATAGATATAGATATAGATATTATTTGTCTTGTTGAAAACACTGGGTACACACCATGTAGATTTCAGCACATAAAAAAAAATTGTACTCATTTTTTGTTGCCTTATCAGTTTGTGAATCTTTCATGTTTGTAGTTAACTATGGTTGTTTTAGTATTTACTTAAGAAAATTGTTGAACATATAAAAAATATTACAGATTTAGGTTAAATACCTTATCTGGTTAAGTAGATTACTTGTGGTTGTGCTCAAACAGTTTAATTTATAATTTAATGATTGGGCACATCTGTTTAATGGTTTTGTTGTAATTTAATTTGGCTGATACTTAATTCTCAGGCTGTGTTTTGTTAACTATTTTACAGGATATTCATAACTGTGAAAACTAATTAACATAACAATTAGTCAAGCTGGATGGTAGATGTGATTAAAATAACAACTGCCCCATTATTATATATATATATATATATTTTTTACTGTGAAAAGATATTTTTTTGTATTAAGTAGCAGTTTATAATGAAATTACATAATTAATGCTGTTTGACTTGACACACCACACTTCGTTGTGATGTATATTTAGTCTTGGCTTATACTTCTTCATAATTCACTCTTTTAGGCAGACTGAAAATCCTTTTTTTGCGATTATAAGGAAGGTTGAATAAGGATTGGTCAGTTCTGGTTCTATTATCTGACAAGAAGAGTCAACTGTTTAACTATGAGTCAATGATTGCTCTTTAAGCTGATGCATCACATCTTGGGTCATACCTATATTTGATAAATTACAACTTTTATTAAAATATTATATTTTAGTAATCAGAAGAAATAGATTAATTGAGCGTTTTCACATACAACTATATAAAAATCAGTTGCTAGCTACTTATTAATATATCTGTGTACATGCATGCGCGTGTGGCAGAGTGAGTTAAAAAGAACTCCAGGGTTTAAAAGAAATAATCACACAATGTCTTTTGGCTGTAAATTAGTGAAACAGCATATCAGCATGAAGAAAGTATGAGACTGTAGCTTTATACCGCCAAGAATGATGTAGTCCGTACCTACACTTGGCAACATTTCAGTGAAAAACAGTCACCATCTGGTGAAAATGATGTTCATGGGAGGAGAGAAGGATTTACTGGGATGTCATGTGAGAAAGTCGATAATCATTGTTCATTGCTACATCCTAGCTTCATATGAGAAGATCCTACTAACAGATAAAACAGTTCATGTTTGGTATATGCAATTGAAAGGATATTGTTACCTTTGCAAAATGAAATCAACCAGGTATATCTGTTCACCTCAATTTCTGAGGATGAAGTTTTTGTGTTCTGCCAAAAGAAGCACATTTACTTTTGTTTTGGTAGTATGTCCACCCTGAAACACCTGTAAGACAATTTCGGCAGGAGTGTTGTTCATAGTAGGTTCTATCACTGCTGATCACATATGTTTGTTATGATATCAAAGTAATGAAAATCAATGAAGTCATATTAATGATCCAAGTTTTGCAAAGTACTGGCTTGTAAAAAACATCTTACAGAAGAAATTAAAATAATACACCCAAGTTAAAGGAGAGAATGTGTGGGAAACTACAATAATGAAAATCAAGACTGAGCAGACCACGAAGGTGATTTGAAGACATCAAAGATACCTTGAACATGACATCAGATGTGGGAGATCTAGCTAGAGTCAAAGATTCTTTCAGATGGACTTTGATGAGTGCTATATACTGCCAAGGACATGCAACCTGATGATGAATTTCAAATTAGTATTGTATGGTACACAACAAGGAGAACTCTACACCCATGGACATAAAAAAGAGGAGTAAGACAAGGATGCATCCTATCACCAAGCTTGTTCAATCTCTACACTGAGCAAATCTTTAAAAACATCTCAGAAATGTCAGGCCTAAAAAAATTAATGGAAAGATAATCAATAACCTAAGATATGCCGATGATACTGTTCTACTAGCAGAAAATCCTAAAAACCTACAACAATTGCTTAATGTGATAAACATAACAAGCAAAAATATGGACTAGAAATGAATATCAAAAAGACTAAAACTATGATCATAAACAAAGAAAATTCTCAAGACCTACAATTAAATATCACTGTTGAGGGAATACATCTGGAGACAGTCCAGAGCTACAACTACCTGGGACATACTATAACCAATGATGGAAAATGTAAAATTGAAATAAACAAAAGAATAGGTATGGCAAAAAGTAATTTTAATGCCATGAAAATATACTAATCCAACAAAATAAATATCAGCAGGGCTGAAACTAAGAATGGCAAAATGTTACATCTTCTCAATATTCCTGTATGGTGCAGAAACATGGACATTAGACAAGAAAACAGAACAGAAAAATGAAGCTTTTGAAATGTGGATTTATAGAAGAATAGATAGAATTGAGTGGAAAGAAATGATAACAAACGATGAAGTTTTAAAACAACTGAAAATAAAAAGAGAACTGCTGAACACAATTAAGACAAGACAAATGAAATTTTGGGGCATGTTAAAAGATACAACAGCCTACTAAAATTAATATTAGAAGGGAAAATACAAGGTAAAAGAGGCAGAGGCAGACCAAGACTAACATGGACGAGTAACATCAAAAGATGGACAAGTCAATCTATGACAGCCTGCACTATGAAGGCAAGAAACAGAGTAGAATGCGATCCATGGTAGCCAACCTTCGTTGCGGAGAAGGTACTCAATGATGATGATGATTGTATGGTATCTATCTATCTATTCACCTTTCGAGCCGTAGCCAGCCCATATGGCGTAGACCAAGATACTTCCTCTCTTATCTGAATTTTTGTTTTAGCAGTTTTCAATTCCTTTAAAGATATTTTATAAAATCTCGCCATTTGTCTCTGTTCTGTGCAAGCAGCTCTATCTCATTGAGGAAGCCGATTCCTGCTGCTCTTGCCTCTCTCATCAATTTTTAGTTGTTTTAGGGCCAAAAAAACTATCACTATTATCTACTGCTAATTTACACATTCTATATCAGATCTACGTTTCATTAAAAAAAATCATTTTTACGATAGTGGCTTGTTAAACCTCTGATCAACGGTTCTATACCAAGCCGGAGAAAAATTGTATATGTATTTTGATTGTATGGTATACAGTCATTAAATAAATTTTTCAACATTTATAGATAAGATGTCCTTAGTTACTAAATTCCATTTACTTGCAAAATTATTATTTTATTAGAGGGATTTCATTCTGTGACAGCACACAAGAAACTTAAAGCACAACTACACAAATCATATGAGATGTCCATGCCCTAAATATATTTTTACTATAGAATTATTATCACGAAAATACATTCAATTTAATAAACATTTGTTGGCAAGAAAGCATCTGCAAGGAAAGAAAGTGATGGAAAGAGCATTAACCCCAATGTATTTTGATAGGTTATCCAAAATGCAGAGCCCAAAATTAACTGAAATATAGAGGTTATTGTAGAAATGATGACATCTTCAATCAGTCATTTTGAGATATATATTGGCAATGTTGGGTGTGTTGCTCCTGGTTTGAAGAATTAGTCGCTATAGTAAAGTTGTTTTTTTATTTAAATTATGTGAAATCATCGCTATAGTAAAGTTGTTTTTTTATTTAATTATGTGAAATCAATTGACTTATTGCTACTACCTTCTGTACTACTATAATAATACCTTCTTTTCACAGGTTAAAAAGTCTGACTTTCTGAGGGGCCTTCTCTATCTTCACAGACACAGACAAATTTTAGCAGAAAATATGAATCATCTGCCACTATAATGAAGCATCTTGTGTTATGATTCATTCTGAGTGCTTGTTTTTTAACATTTCATCAAATCTTCAATATCCAAACTGAAGTTATAAAGCTGTAGATCTAAACTTATTTGTCAAAATCACAAGTGAAGTCTTGGGGAGAGTCATTCACATAATCCAAGCTGTCATAAATTGCTATGGGGAAAGATGATGATAAAAGAGGTCAGTTATGTTATTTGTAACGTACTTTCATTTATAATGTATTTCTGTACTGACATATTGTAATTACTTGTCAACAAATTATTGATTGGTAATGTTACATTTAGACATAGAGTTATGGAAATGTGCTAGTCAGGTACCATGTGGAGATGCAGTGAGGGCGATGGCGCTGGGTAGGACACACGCTGCAGAGGCCGGCTGGGGGTATTGCACAGCGGGCCCTTTTTTTGGAGTCCCCGGGGAGAGGGACAAAGAGGAAGACCAAGGAATTCTTGAAGAAGACAGATAGAAGCAGAGATGAAAATGATGAGGAAGACATGGAATTATCTTAAAATAATGGCAAGAAACAGAACGGCTTGGAAAGTGTTTATTGAAGACCTATGCTCCACAGGGAGGTGAAAGGTAGAAGAATGTTACATTTGTGCTTTATATGAAAAGTTATACAATTAATTGCATTATTTTTTGCTTGTTTTCATATCAGTTGATTATAGATCAAATACCTTTATTTAGACATTTCATTATGGAGCCTGTAGCTCTAGGTCTCTCCTTTCTTTTCATCCTTATTTGTCAACATTCCTAATAAAATATTCCAGTCTTTCATTTTCCTGACATTTTAAAACAAGGAGAATTGTGTCTTTCCTCAGTTATTAGTCCATTTCTAATTATTGCAGCAGATATTTAATTATCAGTTTATTTAATCAGCGTTCCTCATATCAATTCACTTATCAAATTCTGCGTGTGTCGAACCTAACTTCAGATTTCCAGAGTTTTAGTAATTACCAAGAAAAAATCTCCGGGAGACTTGGATGCCATACTGTAATGTTCTGACTTAAGCATCATAGGGGGGGGGGGGGGATAGCCCAGTGATTAGTGAACTGGGGACTACTAATGGACAAAACAAAGTCTAATCGATGGCTTCCAAGTTCACCAAACCTTAAATGGGTAATAGATTTTTGGGAGTGAAAGTAAAGTGGCGCAGGTGTAATACCAATCACATTATCCTAAAAATAATGTGCCACAGATCTATAAAGGAAGCAGGGACACTAACACCATATTCCCTATATGTGACGTGACGAGGCTCTTTATTATTATATTTATTAAGTATAGGTCATTATTATTTTGATTTCTCTAGTTTAGGGTACCGATGTTGGCACATATCTCTCTTCCTGTCTTGATCATTGCCTACTCATTCAACCACTCCTGCTTGTTGTTGCTTCTTATTATTTGTTTTGCTGTTTGTACTGTTGCTGGTCTATTGTATTGTTGAGTTGATGCTCCTTTTTTGCCAGAGTGCTCTTTCATTTCTTTCATGTCTATATGTCCAGGTTGGACTGAATGTGTTATCATCATCGTGTGCCATATCAGTTGGTGTTGGCATTCATGTCCTTCCACAATTTTATATCCACAGTGCATGAAATCAGTTCTGTTGTGGGACTGTTTTCTGTGCCATGACTCCAAGCTAATCTTGTATCTTCTCTCTTTGGTATCCGCAATTTCTCTTTCCCTGTATTTTGCCAGTTGTAACCAAGTATTTCAACTTTCCTTTCTCATGATGTACCTGAAAATTAAATTATTTATAGATGGTGTTAATGTTGAACTAGAAAATATTGTAAAACATGTTAACAAATAAATTTTGTATTAACTTTGATGTACATGAATGTATAACTTTTGCTGTAGCTTATTTTATGCTTTTCAGCATCCCAGAGGTCAACAACATCTAAAGATGACCTTAAAGATGAGCACACTAAACTTGTTAAAAGGGAAAAAGAACTGGACAATCAGCTTCAAGAAATCAAAGCTATTTTCTTGGTAGTGTATTTTGACATATCTGAGACATTGTATGGTCTTTTATGTCTTCACTGACATTTGGAAACAACAAATGTTGGTTTCCAATAGTAACTGCCCAGCACTGTTTTACTGAGCATCTCTTCTCATGGTTGATCTTGTCAATGTTTGTATGACAGGTCCTACTGCAGAATGAATAAGGGAGTTTTATGTCTCGGGGGTCTCACTTATTTTCTCTTGCATCTTTTCTACTAACTTTGACTTATTTCTTTTTCAGTGCCAGCATTTCCTTGTCTTTTTCATTAATAAAGGATTCACTCAAAGGTATCTTGCAAAAACCTTTGTATCTCAGTTTTGATTTATCTGCATACTGCTTCCCATCTTTAACTTCCATATTTAATATTTGCTTAGGGGTTTTAATTGTTGTCCATTCTTTTACCATGTCTTAGCCACCTGAGTTGGTCATAGTAGATGGAAGCCTAGAACACTGCTGGAAATTTGAGGTGTTTACTTTGTCTTGTCATTTGATGTTCATTATTTTTTCTTAAGACAGTGCAAATGGAAACTTTTTATTTTTTCCCTCATACCTTGAATAGGTTCACCCATGTGTGTGTTGAGCATGCAGGTTTGATCTGAAGCATTCAGAACATATATACATGAGAATGTTATAATAATGGTTTATAAACTGGAAAGGACTATGGTTTTTGGTTATTGTTAATTTAACCATAGATTCCGTAGTAAAATTTACTGCATTAAAACACAAATTCCTAAAAATTTGACATTTTCCCATGTTCATACATTACACCCCTTCGTGTACCTTCCTAACTAGCACTTCAGGTGACCTCTGTGTGTTTAATTTGTTTCCATTGATATTGGATTTTTTTGTTGTTGCTGTGACCAGGGAAGTTTCCTGGTCTTCGGCAGACATCAAACAATCCCTTTGTGACTCTGGAAACACAGCGAATAATGCTATGCAGTTGCTGAAAATACTGACAGACTTACAGTGACTGTACCGATAGACATTGTGAAACATCTGGTCCATGTGGTGAAACTCAGGACATAAATCAATCTAAACCAGGAATTTTGAGTCCCCGTGTTTTGCCTAGTGTGAACACACAGGACAGAGTAAAGAATGCAGAGAAATTACTATTTTTAGAGCACCTAGTGTTACATGTAATTGGCAGTAATTTTTACTATGATATTGTAACCTGGAGAGTTACAGATATGTATTGTAATTAAGGGTTAAGATTAATGCATAATTAATTTATTAGAGAGATAATCCGCTATCGTAAAAACGATTTTGTTAATGTAAAGAAAAGACGATGGTCATATGTTGGACATGTGATAAGAAGAGATAATAACCGAATAGCAAAGCAAGCCCTCATGTGGGAAACAACAGGTAAGAGAAAAAGAGGAATACCCAGAGAGACACTGAGAAGAACATTGATGAGAGAGGCAAGAGCAGCAGGAATCGGCTCCCTCAATGAGATAAAGCTGCTTGCACAGAACAGAGACAAATGGCGAGATTTGATAAAACATCTTTAAAAGAATTGAAAACTGCTAGAACAAAAATTCAGATAAGAGAAGGAGTATCTTGATCTACGCCCTATGGACCGGCTACAGCTCGAAAAGTCAATAGATAGATAGATAGATAATTAATTTAAGAATATTTGTTAAACTTTGTGTCATGAAGGAAATATAGTGTTAATGCCAACCATATTTTTCTTTGACCATCAGCACGTTCATGGATGCCTTACTTTTCCAGAGATTTCTGGCAATCTTTTTAAGAGGCTCGCTGAACCCAAAGTTGAGCAAGATTTGTCATATTGGGGAATTGATCCCAGACTCACCGGAGCAGTAGATGAGTGCATTATCCAATTTCTGCGTTGGACTCTTAATTAAATAAACAGACACAGCTCTGCATGGCTAGTAGCAGAAGACAATAAACCATACCTGTATTACATGACATCGTTGCCAAAGACAAATATTAACTCAATTTGACTGAAACAATGGAATATAAAGAAAATAAACTTTACCAGAGCCCATTAAAATCACAAAACACATCAGCAAATCCTGCAACTAAACCGAACCCAAAACCATCAGAGCTAATTATTTTCTTTTATGTTCTAGTTTTCCATGTTAAAGGATAATACGTTTTATGAGCCATATGACACAAATCTTGCTTAAAGTTATACAGGGAGGAATTCAAAATAAAATGGGAGGAACAGAATGATAATTTGGATTTAAAAAGACCAGTAGGTCAAGAGAAGCCATCTTTCACATTAGAATGTTAATAGAAAAATTTACAGAAATTAACGAATCAATGCGTCATGCATGCTCCATAGACGACATCAAAGCTTTTGACAGAATACACCATAAACAACTAATGAAATGCCTGAAAGATATACCTCTAGATGATGTTGACATAAGACAGATATGTAATTTATACTGGGAACAAACAGCTATGATAAAATACATCAATAAGAGCTCTGCACATATTGACATAAAAAGAGGAGTAAGATAGGGCTTTGTTCTATCGCCTTATCTATTCAACTTATACACTGAGCAGACCTTCAAAGACACCATGGGGATGCCACGGTTGAACATTAATGGATATATAATTAATAACCTAAGATATGCTGATGATACTGTATTCTTCTTCTTCTTCTACCTTTTAGCTCCCAGTGGAGCATAGGTCTTCAACAAACACTTTCCAAGTCATTCTGTTTTTTGCCATTCTTTTAAGATCATTCCATGTCTTCCCTATCATCTTCATCTCTGCTTCTATCTGTCTTCTTCAAGAATTCCTTGGTCTTCCTCTTTGTCTTTTCCCCTGGGGATTCCAAAAAAGGGCCTGTTGTGTAATACTCTCAGTTGGCTTCCATAGTGTGTGTCCTATCCAGTGCCATCGTCTTCGCTGTATCTTTTTATCCCCTGGTGTTTGACTGGTACATTCTTGTCCATGTTTGTGAAGTTTTTTCGGCTTATTTTTTTACAGTATGGGATAGCCAGTCCCATGTCCAACCCTCCTTTCTCGCCTCTTACGAACATGCCTGGTAGGGTACAGCGCCGACTATTCTTTACTCCTGTTTCGTGAAATGAGAATCTATAGAAAAATGGGGAGAACTGGATGGAAGGAAAAGAAGACGAACAAGGAAGTTCTAATTCAGCTGAAAATGAAAAAATAAACTGCTTAACATAATTTGAAAAAGACAAGTGACATTTTTGAAACATGTGAAGAGACACAATACTGTACCAAAGATCATCTTGGAAGGGAAGGTACAAGGTGGACAAAGGCAGACCAAGAATAAAGGGGGCTGATAACATCAAAAGATTGGCAGGTGAACCTACAACAGTGTGCACCATCGAGACAAGAGACAGAGTATAATGGTGCTCCATGGTTGCCCAACTGATGTGGAGATAGCACCCAATGAATGAATGAATAATAAAGGACTGTTGGTTATACCATATATCATGTTTATTACCTTTTGTTATCTATCTATTGACCTTTCGAGCTGTAGCCGGCCCATAGGACATAAACCCCGATACTCTTTCTCTTATCTAAATTTTTATCTAGCAGTTTTCAATCCTTGTAAAGATCATTTATCAAATCTCACCATTTGTCTCTGTTCTGTGCAAGCAACTCTATCTCATGAGGGAGCCGATTCCTGCTGCTCTTGCCCCTCTGATCAATGTTCTTCTCAGTGTCTCTCTGGGTCTGCCTCTTTTCCTCATACCTGTTGTTTCCCATATGAGGGCTTGCTTTGTTATTTGGTTATTATCTCTCCTCATCACATGTCTAACATATGACCATCGTCTTTTCTTGATTACTGAAGATATTAGTGGTTGATTGGCGATTTCTCTAATTTCCTCATTTGTTTTGAATTAGTTCAACGCTATACCAAGTATTTTCCTTAGACATTTATTTTTTAATGCATTCAACTTCGTTTCTATGTCTCTTGTTGTTTTCCAGCTCTCACGTGCATACGTAAGGGTTGATAATACGTTTGATTTGAATAGTCTAAGTTTTGTGTTTGTGCTGATGAGTTTTGATTTCCACAGCTTTTCAAGGCCTCTAAAAGACATAGCTGCTTTAGCTATTCTGATTCTAATTTTTTTACTTGTATCCCCCTCCTGATCAGTGTGACTTCCAAGATAGATAAAGTTATCGATCTCTTCCAACTGTTTGTTATCACCTACATAAAACTACACTTTTGGTTCTATGATTTTGCAACCACTGTTTTAAGTCCTCTAATGTTTAAAATCGTAATCCATGAATTGTTTTTGATGCAGAAGTTGGAGCAAACTTACCAGTCCTCAAAAGGAACTTTCTCAGTGTCCAGATATGGTCAGTTGAAAGATATGATTAAAGGGGTGACTAATGAGAACACCATTGGAAACCTGCAGCAGGTTATACAGAACACAGCTTCTAGTAGTGGTTCAGGTAGGTGCTCATAACACTTCAGTAGGGTTTGACATTTGTCACATAATTCTTTGTGACCTCCCTTAATTCTTTATAGATATATATATAAATATGCTTCTGGTGCCTGTTTTTAAATGCCATTAATGAATGAACAAATCTAGAATAAGAACATTAAATGAAAAAAAAAAAAGTAAAGTCCCCGTCACACCAAGTGGCGTAAAGGGAATATGGTGTTAGCAACCATAAATTTTACAGACCTTCGGCACATGATTTTTGGGGTAATGTTGTCAGTACCCATGCCCATGCCGCTTTACTTTCCCAGAAAAAAATCTAGTACCCATTAAAGGTTGGGTGAACCGGAAGCCATTGGTTGGGAAGAACATTAAATGCTATAAATATATTTTGTTTCTGCTTTGATTGTTTCTCCAAACATTATTTTTTCTTCATTGAGTTATATATGTGAGTTATAATTACAAATAAAATCAATTGCAGGAATTCAAATTTGTTATTAAGTAACTTTCACTTTGAAATTTAATGTCACCCACTGTTGGAAACATTGTCTAAATTGTAAGATGTTTTATAATTAAAAAATGGAGCCTGATCTGTTCTGAAAGTTGTAACAGACAAAGGTTAATGTAAAAACAGGAGAGATATGTTGTTTGTCTAATTAGAAGTAGTGCATTAGTGATGTTTGACTATGGTTGTCTGATTTTAAGACCACATATTGTTAATGATTGTGTCAGGTTATGGTTTAGTATTTACACAAAGGAACATAATTTCTTGATACATTTGGTTGTGCAACTGTTTTAAAAACAAATTTTCCCATAAATTTATATTTCAAAATAAAACTGTGAACAAATCCCATCAGTAATACAAATTCTTGTATGTGGATCTGGAAGGTTTAAACGACTTTTAAATGTATCCTAATAGTGTCTGGCTTATGTGAGGTGAGCATGTTGTATTATGATGGTTTTATACATGAGAACAATATAAAAAAAACACTGACGTTTATGGCCTCACTATCTTTATTTGTATTGTTCTCTCATGAATAGCTGTCATAATGTACTGTGTTCATCTTGTTCCCTGTTTACCAACTTTACCACAACTTTGTGCTTCTTCCCTGCCTTATATGAACCTGACCTAAATTATGATGTCCTGTTGTCTGTACAATGTATAGGTCTATCAGGTAAGAGTGATATAATAAGAAGTGATGGATTGATTTCATGTGCTGGTTGCAGTTTGGTTTATGAAAAGGATCTGGTCATTTTAAGTGCTGATTGATAATGGACACACTTTGTTCTTAGTTGGAAGATCTGACATTCGTCTCTTATTTTTAGCTGTTAAGTGCTGAAGTGAAACAATAATAATAACTTGATTTTAATATTATAGTGCCAGCAAAGTCCGGTCTGGTTGGCCTGCTGAACAAAGCTAAAGAGTTCTCTGGAGAGGCACAACAACAAAGCAAACAAGAAGAGTCGGTGGCTGCTGGGAAGTCTGTAAGCAAATCATCAAGTTTTATGAAAAAACTGAAAAATATCACTGGCTTCAGCAGTGATCCCATTACAGGTAATAAATATCAATTCACTTTTGTTATTTCTGTTATTTACAGTAGGCTTGTCATAAAATAACTTCACAATGCAAACTAGAAGCAGGACCATCCTAAATATAATTTGGAGGATGGATATTACCAGCTGTCCAGAAATAACCAGATTATAGTGCTGTCTCTACCTTCGTACTGGCAGCAATAAATGAGACAATCTTTTTTTTTTTCAAATTCAGCAGTGACACCAACAGCCTTTGTTACTTGCTCACCAGCAAATATAACAGAACACTTCGTTCAAGGCTATCTTGAACATACAGACTTTAGAGAAGAGAATGGCCCATACCCACACTTTTGAAAATAAACTGGTAGAGTAAAAACAAACATCAGATTTGATAAGAGAATCCAAGAACCCAGTCCATGTGAGTAATGAGCACAGAAGAAGAAGAATTTGTAGTAGACTTGTGTGCTAATTTGTTTTATTTTAAATGTTTATTTAAGTCATGAACCAGTTGTCTTGTAGTTACACAAACTGTTTCTGTAATAAAAAATATCACTTTGCTTCAGGATGTGAATGGCATCCATTTAATTCAGCTAAAATTGAGTACATAACTTACTTATAATTATTAGGAGTAAGCATAAAAGTAAACAGGTTCTCCTGGCAACTAAACTAACTTGTATAGTCACTTGTAGAAACATTATACTTTTATGGCAACTGACTTTTAAGCAACAACAGTCAACATCCGGTTAAGGATACCCTTTAAACAGTGGCATAGGTTCTAATACCAGTTTTTATGAACCCAATTATAACAGTTTATGTCACCATGAAAACACCTTCTCTCTCTGACGATTTGATTGCTAATTGATTTGACTATTTGCATTTCTGCCTTGTTCGATAGCTCGACCCTTGTTAGGCCTTGCCCGAACTTGCAATTATGAAACCGCCACTGGTACCAACTGGAAGAAACCAATTGACTATGTCCAGCGCTTCCTTGAGATATTCTTAATTGACTTGATGCTGCTTGCACTGGACTGCTTGGAAGAACTCAAGTATTGACAAAACTGGATTGACCGGGAAGACTTGATAATAATTCCCAGTCTCCACAGACCAGGGCTTCTGCTTGAAATGAACACTGGCTGCTATCATAACATTGACATGTGTTTCTCACACGTCATCTCTCAATTTTTCTTGCGTTGTGGCCTGAAGAGAACAAGCACCAGGCGGTGACTCTGACATCGCCCAGCACTGGATGTTGAGTTGCTGATGACAGCATCTCTCCTTTCTGGTTTCGTGATCGATTGAAATTTTCGTACTTCACATTGTGCTTATTCGCCTCTGCGACACCCTGGGCCCGTTCTTCGTGATGACAGGTACATCACAATGACAACAGAATGTAACAATGACTCTCAAATAAAAGAAATTCACTCACTGGTTTATTGCATAACAGGATCATTCTGCATAACATCCTTAACAACAATGCTGTATTGTTGACTCTCGACACCAGCTCAATACTCACTATAATTGTAACATTGTTCTCTTGTGGCCAAGACAGCCCACAACTTGGTGTAAACCACCCTTTCTAACATATCTCTTCATAACTCCCTACATCTATGAAGTTACTAATAACTGCCTCTCCCATGGCTGATCACATGCTTGTTAAGAACACTCAGTTCTCAATATTTCTCTACATAAAGTATTGCGTCTATCATGGTATTAATAATTGTCTCTGTTGCGGCTAATCACAGCCTATATGAGTGAAGAACACACAGTTCTAAACTACATGCGAGTATCACAACTCATTCATTTTCTGTGTCTGCCAGTTCTCCAAACTGTGTCTCCTGGTTGGCAAACTGTTCTCTACAGTAACTACCTGAAGTTTCATAACTCCTACTGCAAAGATTCTATTAGCTCTATGAACAATGAACTCCTATCTACATTGCATAGTTACCTATTTTTCACAAATCACTATCTCCTTGAAATAGATCAATCTATTCTCTCACAGTCCTTCTGGGAAGAACAAACAACTACCTCCTTATCCTAACATTTCCTAACTAACGTCTCACCTACGGTATCACCTGGTTCAACACTGACGATGCGCCCGCATCAGGTTCTCCTGTCTAACTGACTCTTTAACTTTACTCACAACCCTTTCTTTGTCTTTTCTAACCTTCGCCTCGTTTCATAAAACTCTTTGTTTTCTCGTCTATTCACTACAACCCCGCTTTTCTCGTGGAACCTGAGCTCCTACCTGTTTGTCTACCCTGACCTTCACCTTTCGACGTTTCCCTCCTCCTCTCACTCCCTACTCTGTTTCAACCATATGTCAGGAGATGTCTCCTCATTGGAGGTTAGCTACAGTGGATCACCCCATGCCTCATTCTCTTTTATTTGCATAGTAAGTTGCACTGTGTTGTGTTTTTGACCTCACAGTCCAGTGCATGAACCTTCAGCAAACATTTTTTCAGAACTGCTTCCCTATCCTTTAGTTTTCCTTACCTTTGTGCAAGGCAGCAGTTCTTTGTATTCAGCATTGTATCTCATAGGACAACAGAATACCAGACTAGTCAGTCTTTCCTTCTTGAGATTGTATAAAGTTTTCTTTCTCTTAAACTACATTGTCTGTCTCTTGTATTGTCGGTACTTTGAACAGTTTGCCTAATTAATTCACTTAGAAAGTTATTATCTATAACAATAAAAACATTTGCACATTTTCAGAGTTATTGTTCCTTTTTAAAATGTGAGTTCATATTTTCCAGATGAGGATGTGATGTCAGACTCTGAATTACACAGAGACAATGCCAGGAAGCAGCGTGCCATACAACACCATCTCAATCAATTATCTAAAGCTCTTGCCAAGTTAGAAAAGCTGAAACATGATTATGAAGCATCTAAGGCTCATGCCCCACCAAAGCGATACCAGGAATTGAAAGATATGATTAAAGTTACTGTTGCAGATAAGTTTACATAAAATTTTTAATCTCCTGGTAATTTGCTTTTTCTAGATTATTAAATAGATCCATGAGAAAATTACAAAGTGTTCAAATGTTTTTTTATACCAACAGATAAAAGCTGATCCAGTAAGTCTTTACAAATTCTTACAAATTTAGCTGCTCAATCTATTTTATGATTTTTTTTACAAATTCAGAGTGAAAGAAAATAGGTCACTATTAAGTGCCAAGTGAATGTGAATGATTAATAAAAGACTAATTGAGAAATATAACAATAACTAAGAGGAAGTAAGTATAGACATTCATAGAAATTAAATGCAAATTAAATGAAAGGAAAAATAATAAATTAACAAACAACAGATAAGAAAATTAATCAAATGGAAGCTGAATTTTATTTAAAATGATAATTGTGGCCTGAATGATGAAATTCTGCCAGGTACCATCACTTAGATTTAAATATGAACACATCAAAGCTAAGACATCATGTCCAAAAGTACTTCTGGTATTTATTAAAATTTGTAATGTTCATATGTTCTTTGTTTTTACCAAATCTATTGGGTTTCAGTGTTTTTGGAAGAAATATTTGCCTGCAACATAATAAAAGAATAATTAAAAACAATTTTTTTACAATTAGTTTAATAGTTAAAATAAGGTGAGGGTTTTTTTAAAATTAAACTTTGGATTAATAGATTTATATTTTGTTAATTAATATTGAAACTGATGGATGTTTGCTGTTAACCTTTAGCACTTTATATCAACTGAACTGTGGAAAAATTATTTGTGATGATTTTGATTGACTTATGAAATGTTGATTTCAAACGTGGTATTTGTTTTAAATAACGGAGTTGTGAAAGAATATTACATCAAGTTTATTTGGTTTGAGTTCTAAAATGTTTTTATTTTATGGATACTTTTTTTTATTATTAACTGAGTTGTGAGTGAATCACTTGAATCAAATTATTATTTTTTACGAGTTGTGAAGCAATAATGAACATTTTTTTGTTTTATTCAACTGAATTGTGACTGCATCATTTCAAAGCAAATTAAGTTCTATTGCATGAATTATGAAGTAATAATGCAAAATCATTGCTGTTTTCTTCAGCTGTGAAGTCTCGGTGGCCGAGTGGTAAAGTGCATGCCACTGATCAGAAGGGTCTGGGGTCCATTCTCTAATACAGTTAATTTTTTTCAGACTAATAAAGCTTCGGAGTTGAACCAACTTCTAAAATAGATTTATCTGGAAATAAGAATGACCTAGCATGATAAAGACAACATGACCTAAAAATGTGCCATTGGTCATTGAAAAATATGGACACTAACACCATATACCCCATAATGCTCTAATACATTCTGAACCATGAACTACAAGTTACAGACAAAACATGGCTCTGATTACTGATGTGTTGAACCAGATTTTGCTCCTTTAAATCATTGATGTTTCCACAGTTATTTACTCTAAAATCTCATAATTCTCTTATCTAACCTTTTTTTCTGACTTCCTGAGCAAATTGTCTTTTACTTTCTTGCTGTTATTTCAAATTAAAAAAATTACGGAAAATGGTTGTAAGGAATGTGTTAAAGCATGGAGGGAAGCTTGACTTTTCTTTATTCAGCCGAGCTGTGAGAGAACCTTTTAACCCTTCACTATGATTCTGTCGTAAAAATTACTGCCTCAAAATACCAATTCTTAAAATTTGTCAGTTTGCTGCTGACAAACATTCCCCACCTCCCTACACTTTCCTAATTGCTACATCCGATGACCCCTGGGTGTTGGGTTTGTTTCCTTTGATGTTGGAGATTTTTTTCAAGTGCATCGTGAGAAGTACTACGGTATTGAAGAAAGGGGGCTGTTTTTCTTTTATAAATTTTGCCAATTTTAAAGAAATTAATTTTTTTCTTTTCTTTTTTTTTTCTTGTGACGGGAAAAGTCTCCTTGGCCATCATCGAGACATCAAAAGAAACCTTTGTAACACAGAAGTTACAACGAACACTTTGAGGGAGCTGAACATACAGTTGGATTTAACAGACTTACGGTGACTGTGTGAATAGACAATGTAACACCTTCGTTCAAATTTCATTTAGTTCCATAAATCTAACATAACCCAGGAAATAGTTACAGCATCCAATTCCTGCAAGTCTGCTTTGGTAAACACATAACTGTGTAGCAAAAGTTCAAAGATTACCATTTTTAGTATTCCAAATGTAACATTTAGGTGGTAGTAATTTTTACAACGGTATCGTGAGAAAGTGACCCACAGATGGGAATCGTAATCTAGGGTTAAGAAAACTTGGTTATTGCTCTTAAGAGTTATAAAATAGCCATTTATTAAAACTCATTAAAAAAAAAAATTGAGGAGTGAAACTGTTACTTCAAGAGATTCTTTTGATTCAATCTGAAGTAAAAAGAAAAGTTTAAATAAATTTACTGAGCATTTAGAAAATCATTTCAGAATGTTTTACGTGAATCATTTTATGTTGCTATGAGTTACTTTGTTCATGTATGTTAAGGGTTATAATAGACAAAGAACTTATAGGCTTCAGTGATATGTGAATTCTTACACCAGGGTTAAGTCATTATGACACATCTCAAGTTTTAGCCTTTTGTATATTAGTGTATTAGGATGAAATCCTCACATAGGTACTGTATGAATGTATTAGGATGAAATCCTCACATAGGTACTGTATGAATGTATTAGGATGAAATCCTCACATAGGCACTGTATGAATGTACTAGGATGAAATCCTCACACAGGCACTGTATGAATGTACAATGACAAAATCTTGGATACCAAATCCATGACTGACATGAACCAGACTAACAGAAGTGTACTTCTCATAAATACAGTGTAAACAGAAGTGCTTATTCCTATAGTCAATGATAATTCTGAGTTTGTTTATTTTTGTGCCTTTGTTGCTGCTGTTTGTATTTACAACTGGCATTAATTTCTTGATCTTAAAATAGAACAGTGGGTAAAGCATGGATATTTCCACAGGAACATTGTGGTTGTTCATTACAAGGGAGACAATAACAATTTGTTTACTTACATGAAAACACATAACAAACATCAGAACTTAACATGTATAAGGGATAATCAGATTTTTGTTAGGAAGAGTAGTTCTATTCATCTTCCTTACTCTTTTGTTCTGGCTGGTGTAAAGTTCTATTTGAGGAAACAGGTTGACTAGAGGTGGAATAGAATATAGTGGATGGATCATGGGGGCTGTGAAGCTGACATGTTGTTTCAGGTTAGATGTCTAATGTATAACATCAACAAATTGGTAATAGTAACAAACAGAGAACATTAACAAACAGTAACAAATGGATAACAGCAACAAATAGTAACAAATGGATAACAGCAACAAATGTTCAGTCTTGACTAAAGCTAAAAGTGCCTTTCTTTGCATTGATTCCACTGCTGATAGACTCAGGACTATTTTCTCTGTTCTCTGAGCTGCAATAGGTCTTGAATATTTTATTTCAATCTTTTAAATTAGAACACTTACCTAAGAGTTGCCTTTTAAACTGTACCTTTAATAACCAAAGTAACTAATTTATTGAAATATCTGATTACATCAGCCTTTACACTGAATGATTTAAAAATCTGATATTATTGCCCTTGTAGGTTGTTGTCCTTATTGCTGTTCTGTGAACTGATGGGATACTAGTTGTAGATAAATGCTTTACCTTTATAACATGTATAATTTTGTTTCTATAAGCTAGAAAATTGTATTAAATTTTTGAGAATTTGTTGCTTATAATTTCATTTAATTCAAATATTTTTCCTGGCATGATGCCAGGATTCTTTGTTCGATTTTGCTGTTATTATGAGGTACAGAGTACAATGGTTTTGTTATATTTACACATTGTTTATTTCACCAAATCCTTTGCAGCACATACATAATTTTTATTTTATTTTGTGTAGTCATACAAGGCATGTCTTAATAAAATATTTATTTATATGTAGCTTTCTTTGTAATAAATAATTTTTAATTATATTTAACAAATGTAAGGGAATGTACTCTAAAAAAAAAAAGGTGCAGTTGGTATTCATGGTTTATTTGTAGTTTTAAATGTTTAAGTTGGCATTTTTAGCCTGATGAACAAATTTGTGTGCTCAACAGTCAAAGCCCTCTGTTGATGAACTGGGTTGAGACATTTTCTATGGATTAAATTTGATAATCAACATTATTTCTTCTTCAGCATTTACCCATTAGTCATGGTTACATTGTATCGCTAATTTATAACAAATCTGCACTTTCGGCCTGACACATTTGTCTTTGACATAGGTAGATTTTGATTAACAATTTAGCCTGGGTGGTGGCCTTTATTTTTTAACTACTTTTTTCTATTTCCAACTGCCAAAGATTCTTTAACATGTGCGAGTGCACTCTGGACTTCTTGTTTATTAGTCCTTATCCAAGAGGGCTAGACATAGAATGTTACTATCCAGAGACCAGGGGAGGGTAAAGAAACCACAAATTTGAAGTGAAAAATTTCCACTGCCCATGGCCAGATTCAAATCTTCCTGTCCAAAGATCAACGTCTTACCTCAAGAGGACACAGTTCTCCAGTATCACCATAATAATTAAACCAGTTAAAAAATGATGCCATTTATTTAAAAAATTGCTGAGCATCTTTACTCTTTATTCTTTTTACCTTATCACAAGCAAAGTATTGAGTAACATTCCTCATCTTGGTTTGTGAGTGAAAAACAAATTCTCCTAACTTTGTTGAGTCAATGAATAATTTTTCAGGGTGCACTATAACTTACCTCCACTGTGTATTTCCATCTTCACTGTTCTCTGTTATATTTATTTTGTTCTGCCTCTATTTTAGTGCCACTAAGATTAATTACACAATTTTCCTGTGAATTGTAATATATCACAGACACAATTATGTGCCAGGCATAGATTTTTATATGTTTTTGTTAACAGTATTGTGCCAATAACAGTCTTTAGTTACATGTAACAGTGTAATTGTTACAAAAAGTTACTGTTTAGATACCAGTGTTGATACCTTCAGTAATGCTAATTAAACAAAAAAACATTTTACTGTTTTGACTGACAAAACCAAGTTGAGGTGATTGTGTATTATGAATTGTAATATTATGAAATATACTCTGCTAACACCAAGGCTCTGAGATTCAACCAGCTTCTAAAAATGAGTGCCAGAGGTCACTATTATGGTGTGGAGGGAACCTTTACTTACTTACTTGACTGCTAAAACAAAGTGTTTTACCAGGCATGCTTTGGTATTACTTTTTGAGTGTTTAACTCTAGTCTAAAATACCTGGTCTATTTAAATTTATTCATATTCAGAGTACTTTGTATTCCATGGAATGAGTTGAAGACTAGCGCAGAAATATGAGAAATAACAAAGCATCCAAAAATATAAACTATAATCAAGAGAAGAAGGTGGTCATATGTTGACCATGTGATGAGAAAGGATAACAAAAGAATCTTAAAGCAGGCTTTCAAATACGAACCAAAGGGTAAAAGAAAAAGAGGCTGACCTAGAGATACACTGAAAAGAACATTAAAACATGAGGCAACAGCAGCTGGCATTAGCTCCCTCTCCTAGGACAGTACAGTGTGTCAAGACACATAAAAGGACAATAGAGAGATATTCAGTGTAGTCAAGAGTGCAGATAGACTTGTCATAGCTTTAGATCTACATGTCTTTGTAGAAGACAAGAGAAACTCACTAAAAGGTCTAATAATATATGTATTTTATAACTTGTTACAAATAAAATTATAGCACAGCAAAGTCATAGGTGCTCATGCACTTCCAGCAGTTAGCAAAATGTGTGTGTGCATGCTGATAATGAGGAGCAAGCAAATGTGTGTGTGCATGCTGATAATGAGGAGCAAGCAAAATGTGTGTGTGCATGCTGATAATGAGGAGCAAGCAAAATGTGTGTGTGCATGCTGATAATGAGGAGCAAGCAAAATGTGTGTGTGCATGCTGATAATGAGGAGCATTTCCATTCTTGACTTGCATTTTGAGGTGTTTTTGTTGTTTATGTCAGCAGTCTAGTCAAGTATGTGGGGATTGAAGAGGGAAAGCAAACCCAATACCTTACAAATTCTGTGCTGACCTGGGCTTTGTTGGCCAATAGGTGCTGACTGCTGTAAAACACGGCACAATTTGATACACTTAAGAAAATAGGGAGGGGGGGGGGGGGATTAATTTTTGTGGTCTCATACTTTTTTCTTATATTAATTGGATTTTTTGTTTTTAACATTTCCTTCTGCATTTCTAACTCTCTATTTCTCTCACTCTTTCTGGGTATGTTTTTGATTGTTTATTTTTTAAATATATAACATATGTCCTATTTGCATGTGCAAAAAGTCTTTGAGTTTATTTCTATTAACTGTTCTTCATCATCTTTGTTTCTGCTCAGTGTTGCAGTGAAGTGCAAATATAATACTCTCTGTTGTTCATTTTATTGTTAATTTGTTCATCATTTACCAACAAGTCTGGATGTTTTACACATTTTAAAAAATATTCTGAATCTAACCAATTCTCTTATATGCCATTCTTGGTTAGTACTGGCAGAAAAGATTTGACTACTTGCATAATACCTGTTAATGTCAGTTGTTTCTTCAGAAGTTTTCAGTGATTCTTATTATGGTTAGTGCATTGGCTTCTTATCTCAGTTCTTATTATGGTTAGTGCATTGGCTTCTTATCTCAATTCTTATTATGGTTAGTGCATTGGCTTCTTATTCAAATTCTTATTATGGTTAGTGCATTGGCTTCTTAATTCAATTCTTATTATGGTTAGTGCATTGGCTTCTTAATTCAAATTCTTATTATGGTTAGTGCATTGGCTTCTTATCTCAATTCTTATTATGGTTAGTGCATTGGCTTCTTAATTCAAATTCTTATTATGGTTAGTGCATTGGCTTCTTAATTCAAATTCTTATTATGGTTAGTGCATTGGCTTCTTAATTCAAATTCTTATTATGGTTAGTGCATTGGCTTCTTATCTCAGTTCTTATTATGGTTAGTGCATTGGCTTCTTATTCAAATTCTTATTATGGTTAGTGCATTGGCTTCTTAATTCAAATTCTTATTATGGTTAGTGCATTGGCTTCTTATCTCAGTTCTTATTATGGTTAGTGCATTGGCTTCTTATCTCAGTTCTTATTATGGTTAGTGCATTGGCTTCTTATCTCAGTTCTTATTATGGTTAGTGCATTGGCTTCTTATTTCAGTTCTTATTATGGTTAGTGCATTGGCTTCTTATCTCAGTTCTTATTATGGTTAGTGCATTGGCTTCTTATCTCAGTTCTTATTATGGTTAGTGCATTGGCTTCTTATCTCAGTTCTTATTATGGTTAGTGCATTGGCTTCTTATTTCAGTTCTTATTATGGTTAGTGCATTGGCTTCTTATCTCAGTTCTTATTATGGTTAGTGCATTGGCTTCTTATTTCAGTTCTTATTATGGTTAGTGCATTGGCTTCTTATTTCAGTTCTTATTATGGTTAGTGCATTGGCTTCTTATTTCAGTTCTTATTATGGTTAGTGCATTGGCTTCTTATTTCAGTTCTTATTATGGTTAGTGCATTGGCTTCTTATTTCAGTTCTTATTATGGTTAGTGCATCAGCTTCTTATTTCAGTTCTTATTATGGTTAGTGCATTGGCTTCTTATTTCAGTTCTTATTATGGTTAGTGCATAGGCTTCATATCTCAATTGTAGTTGGTTTGAATTTACATTCTATGGTAAACCCATCTGTTTAATAAAAAAAAGAATGTGTGCCAGACTTGCGTTGTATTGTGGCTTACAGTATAATTGTGATATTTGTGACTTTAGGCCCAACACATCCAACTTCAGCGCAACATTTTTGAGCACCAGGTTTTCTTCCCTCTTTGATCCCTACTCGATTGGCCAGACTAGACAGGTTAGTCTGTCACCACGGAGAGGTGGAGCAGGGTCTGGATGGTTCTGGTTCACCGATCCTGCCGCAAGCCATCAGCTGTGGGTTGCTGACAACTTTCAGCTCGGGTGCTGTGCGGTGCGCCTTCGCCTCCGGGTAGACATGTGAGTTTATAATTTCAATATGTGGTTTATAATTTCACAAATTCACATTGCTGGAAGGTCTGTTGTTTGATGTGCGACAGGGATAATCCAACGACTAACTGTGTTTTATATGTTAGGAATTGGAGTCAAAAACGATGTCCTAACATCATCAAGCGCTATACATTTTAAAAAATATGATGATCATCATTTTCAGGGGACGTGAACTTCCAGTCAATGTGGTGGATAGGAGGCAGGAACCATTTAAGGCTATGTATGAAAAGTGTTCCTTGTTGCAGTTTCCTCATATTCCAAGTCCGGCTTGTTGCAGGAGCTTCTGAGTTAAGTGCTCTGTGCACACCGTGAGCTGTGTGTTTCATCCGTTTTGATCACGTTTTGATATTCCAATTGTTTATGATGAACGATGATTGTTATTGGTTATGGAATGCCTCGGTATCACTGCAAACGAATTAAAATCCATAATTGCTCAACCGCCCATGCTAGTGGAATCATCCGAATTACTAACTCATCTCCCAAACAAAGAAAGGTAACTGTAGTCCCCATCGTAGCAGTCTCAGCACACGCCAAAAGACATAAGGCGAAACCGCGCAGAAAGTGAACACAGTCAACTGTTCCCTGTCATACGATATCATCATTCATCGTAAACAAGCGGGCTATCGAAACAGGATCAAAATGGATGAGACACACAGCTCACGGTGTGCACAGAGCACTTAACTCAGTAGCTCCTGCAACAAGTCGGACTTGGAATATGAGGAAACTGCAAGAAGGAACACTTTTCAGACATAGCCTTCAATGGTTCCTGACGCCTATCCACCATATACCATGGGAGTTCACGTCCTCCCGAAAATGATGTTCGTCGTAGCACTTGATGATGTTAGGCCATCGTTGATGACTCCAATTACAAACATATAGACACACAGTGGTGGTAAGTTATCATTTCCAATTCAACAGAAGCCACCTGACCTGTAGTTAGTAAAACCACAGAGAGAATATGATTTTGTGCCCTCACTGATTCACTCTTAGATGTGAATGTGTAGTTTACACAAGAGGAGAAGTTTTCAACTACAGTGATCCCATTTAAGGCAATTCTGGGATAGCAAGGCAAGTCTCCTTTATAGACACAGAAATTGATGATGTTCTCTGCTCCCTTCCTGTAGCTGCTGCCACACGATTCTGCTGTCTCATTAACTTGGACATCATTCAAGAGCAATGTCAGATTAACATTCCATAGATCTGGCTCTGCTGATGATGTGCTTGGTGCAACAGTTGTATCAATCATACTGGAGGCCCTGGTCTGTGGTCATTAATATCACAGACGGCATATGATATTGTTATATTCAGTATTTCTTTCTGGTGTGTAAATATGTGGCACACACATGGAGAGTGGTTTGTGGTCACAGTAAACCCATTAAAGGCAATTCTATGGTAGCATGGCATAGCTGTTTCAGAACAGCACAATCCTATGATGTTTTCTGTGTTCGCTATAAAGCTGCTGCTGCTACGATATCATCGAATCGGAAACGATGATATCGTTTGACAGGGAACAGTTGGCTGTGTTCACTTTCTGTGTGGTTTCACCGTATGTCTTTTGGCATTTGCTGAGACTGCTATGATGGGGACTACAGCTACCTCTCTTTGTTTGGGAGGTGAGTTAGTAATTCTGATGATTCCACTGGCATGAGCATTGAGCAATTATGGATTTTAATTCGTTTGCAGTGATACCAGGGTAATAGCCGTCTGATACGAACACGATACAAAACAAAACATGGAAGACTTTCAATTATTCAATGTTATGCGCCTACTAACGAAGCTGATGATGAAGTTAAGGACGTTTTTTATAACCAACTGCAACAACTTATAAACAAATACCAAACACGATCTTTTAATTGTAATGGGAGACTTCAACGCCAAAGTAGGACAAGATAACGCAGGAGTGGACATGTGATGGGGAGAGAAGGCTGTAATACAACAAGTCAGAATGGAGAAAGATTAATAGAATTATGTTTAATAGAAATTTAGTTATAGGTGGGACATTATTTCCACACAAAAATATTCACAAAACAACATGGATATCTCCTGACGATAGAACATCAAATCAAATTGACCACCTATGTATTAAACAACAATTCAGATCATCATTAATAGATGTAAGAGCTTACAGAGGTGCTGATGTTAATAGTGACCACAACCTGTGCATTGGGAAAATAAGATTAAAATTTAGAAACCAACAGAAGAGGTCAATTACACATAAAATTGATAGTCATAAACTGAAAGATGAAGCCATAAAGGAAAAGTTTAACATAGAGCTAAGTAATTGTTATTCAGCACTCGGTGAAATAGACTTAGATATCAATGAAATGTGGGACTCACAGAGCAAAATACTATGACAGCAGCAGAAGCAAGTGCCGGACTGAAAATGGAAAAACGAGCTTGGATCTCAGACACCACATGGAATACATCAAAGAAAGAAGAGAAGCAAAGAGAGCCGTGACTAATGTAAAGACAGATCTTGGAAGGTTCTGGCAAAAGCAACATACAAAGAATTAGACAACAAAGTGAAAAGTTCGGCAAGAAGAGATACAAGAGCTTATATAGACAACTTGGCAGAGAAAGCAGAGACAGCTGCAATTACAGGAGACAGCAGAACTCTCTATACAGTACAAAAGATGCTGACAAACACCTATACATCCAGTGGAACACCAATTCTAGACAATCTGGATTAATGCTAACAACAAGCGCAGACATAAAAGCCCGTTGGGCAGAACACTTCAAAGAAATTCCTAACCGTCCACTACCTCACAGTTTAATAGATTTTGAAGCTGAAACACCAGCAGCAGAATTAGATGTAAATTTAGATGACTTCACCTTGAGTGAAATAGAAACCACCTTAAAGCTAATGACCAATAACAAGGCTGCTGGAGAGGATAAGTTAACAGCTGAGATCCTCAAGGCAATTGATAGCCATAATTTAATACATCTCCAAAAAATGTTCAACATCATTTGGAAAACAGAGAAGACGCCTCATAAATGGAAAAAAGGAATCATTGTTAAGATCCCAAAAAAGGGCAATCTTAGAGATTGTAACAACTGGAGAGGCGTGACACTTTTGTCAGTTGCCTCAAAGTTATTCTGTAAAATCATCCTAAATAGAATAAAGGATTCAATAGATACAGTAATGCGTGAAGAACAGGCTGGGTTTAGAAAAGGAGAAGCTGTCTTGACCACATTTTCACTCTACGACTTATATTGGAGGAACATATTGAAAAGCAAAAACCTTTTGTACTTAACTTCATCGACTTCAAAAAAGCATTTGATCGTATTCATAGAGATTCTTTGTGGAAAATTCTGAAGCAATATGGTTTACCATCAAAAATCATAAATATTATCAAAGACATGTATGATGGTTACACATGTGCAGTTCGAACAGAGGAAGGACTGAGCGAATGTTTCCCAATAGAAACTGGGGTTAAACAAGGATGTATTTTATCGCCCTTGTTATTTGGAATTGTTATGGACTTCATAATGAAGAAATGCTGCACTGGTAATAAAGGCATCGAATGGATACAAGGAGACCATTTGGAGGACCTCGACTTTGCTGATGACATAGTTCTCATCAGCAGTCAGATAAAAACGATGCAGGAAAACACAAATGAACTATCATCAATAGCCAGCAAAATTGGGCTTGAGGTCAATCATGAAAAGACTAAAGTCATGAAAAGTTTAATTCCAACAAGTGACAAAATATACATGGAAAACAAACCAGTAGAAGAGATCGATCACTTTATCTATCTTGGAAGTCACATTGATCGAGAAGGGGATACGAGCAAAGAAATTAGAATCAGACTGGCTAAAGCAGCAATGTCTTTCAGAAGCCTTGAAAAGTTGTGGAAATCAAAACTCATTAGCACAAACACAAAACTTAGGCTATTCAAATCAAATGTACTATCAACCCTTACGTATGCGTGTGAAAGCTGGAAAACAACAAGAGATATAGAAACAAAGTTGAACGCATTCGAAAATAAATGTCTAAGGAAAATACTTGGTATAGAATGGAACGAATTCAAAACAAACGAGGAAATTAGAGAAATCGCCAATCAACCACTAATATCTTCAGTAATAAAGAAAAGACGATGGTCATACGTTGGACATGTGATGAGAAGAGATAATAATCGAATAGCAAAGCAAGCCCTCATATGGGAAACAACAGGTAAAAGAAAAAGAGGAAGACCCAGGGAGACACTGAGAAGAACATTGATGAGAGAGGCAAGAGCAGCAGGAATCGGCTCCCTCAATGAGATAGAACTGCTTGCACAGAACAGAGACAGATGGCGAGATTTAATAAAATATCTTTAAAAGAAAACTGCTAGAACAAAAATTCATATAGGAGAAGGTGTATCTTGGTCTACGCCCTATGGGCCGGTTACGGCTCGAAAGGTCAATAGATAGATAGATAGATAGATAGATACCAGGGCCTTCTATAACTATAACTGTTTAACAATTACCTTTCTTGTTAGTACATTATGGCTAGTAATTTCTCGAGCAATGAATTATCCCCTACAGAGAGGGTATTCTAGAATATATTGTAAACAGAAGCATCATCATCATCATTATACTCAGTGTCTGTTAGTACTCCAGTCACTTTCTAACCAGTCTTATCTAGCAAGCAGGTACCGAGATGGAAGACAATGCTCTGAGATTCCATACTGAAGAGCAGGTGTGTTGGTTTGAAAATAAAGCAAATATCACAACATGCTGTAAACAACACAACGAATACCCTAAATGTTGCTTTAAGAGCGGACGAGGAAGTGGAGTAAGGTGATGCACAACAGGAAAAATAACTTTCTTTAGTTGCCTTTATGACATGATCAGGATGAAGCTTAACTCACACACGTACAGACAGAAACAAAGCACTTCTACAAATCCTTAGATAACACGTTTAACCTCAGTAGTTCCAAAACTGGGCGACATTCCGCTTATTCAACAAGCGCCTATTTATTTCATGCTACTTTAACTGTCCTTAGATAATATGTTACACATTAGCAGTTCCAAGACTGAGCAACATTCAGTTGATCCAACAAACACCTATTTTTTATTTCATGCTACTTTAACTGTCCTTAGATAATATGTTACACATTAGCAGTTCCAAGACTGAGCAACATGCAGTTGATCTAACAAACACCTATTTTTTATTTCATGCTACTTTAACTAACAGTTAAATATACTGAAGCCTCTAAGATTACAAGTGTCAGGGTCTGATTCCCAAATGTGGCAATTTTTTTTTACTGGACCAAGGAAGAAACGGAGATTACACAGTCTCTAAAGAATCGGTAGCAAAGGTTAAAGGTTATTCTGGAAAGTAAAGATGACCTGACCACGTCACCCAAAAATGTGACTAGGTCATGGACAAATGAGTCACTAACATCATACCCCCCCCCCCCCCAATACGTCTATTTAAGGGGTGGAGAGAACCTTTACTTTTATTATTATTATTTTTTTAACTAAACACTTCTGTTGAGATAAGCAAATCTGGTTGCTGTGTTTGTTTATTTAAACAAACAAAATAGTGACATGCGCATTCAATTTAAGGACGTTTTGCTTATCTTCCTCGTATTCATGCAGAACAGAACATCAACATAACTATAGACGGCAGATAACTAAAACAAGTAGAGAAATTTTAATACATAGGAATCTAGTGACGAATGAAAATTCACAAACAGCAGAAATAGACTCAGTATACAACAAAGTTTGTCAAATCATTGGACAGCTGTCACCACTATTGTCCAACAAGGAAATAACTCTAGAGGCAAAACGGGCATTATACAATACAATCTTCATCCCAACGTTGAGCTACCAATGCCAGGTCCTGGACCCTAGATGCAAGAATAATAAGAAAAATAACCGCTACAGAGATTAAATGTGTTAGACGAATGACAGGAAACAGACTGAGAGACAAGATCAGAAATGAAGAACAGAAAAAAGCTAGAAATCCCGCCATAGAATATATATAAAAAAAACAACAGGTAAAATGGTTTGGTCACTTGCCAAGGCAGAAAAATCAAAACGCAACACAGGGAGCCCTCAATAAACATTGCGAGAACACCAGGCCCAAGGATTGACCACGAAAAGATGGATTGACAGAATATTAGAAACACTAGGAAACAACAGCAGTAGAGGCGAAAAGAAGAGCAAAATACCGCATATTATATCGACGCTGAAAGGCAAGCAAGGAAGGAAAAAAAAAACTCATGCATGTATAAGAGAAATGACAAGGCATCCAAAAATATCAACAATAATCAAGAGAAGTCGTGTTGGCCATGTGATAAGAAGAAACAACATAGGATTCTCAAAGCACGGCCTCAAATGCGAACCAGAGGGTAAAGAAAAAGGACCGACCTAGAGAAACACTAAAAAGAAAATTAAGGCGAGAGACAATAGCAGGTATCAGCTCCCTCGACGAAATTGAGCAATTCGCCAAGAACAGAGCCGTGTGGCGAGACACAATGCAGATCCTGTGCAAGGTCTGACAGGTGAAAGATCGTCGGACTCAAGAATGTAGAATCATTCCACAATATGCCATCTTCAGCTCTAAAGGACAATAGATAGATAGATTCATGCATTTATAATTTGTCATTATATTCATCATCATCAAGTACCGGGCCTGCTGGCGTAGGTGTTCATGTCTCTCCACAACTTTCGATCTCGACAGTTATTTATCATTTCTGTTGTTGACCCCATGCCAAGCCATTCTCTTAAGCTGTCTGATATTTGTTTTCTCTGCTTCCCTCTATCTCTTCGTCCCTCAATTTTTCCAGTTGTTACAATATATTCCAGTTGTTCCCTTCTCATTACATGGCCAAAAAATGATGATTGTTTCTTTCTAATATTGGAAACTAGCTCTCTTTCTACTTTGACCGTTTTCAGAACATTTTAATTACTCTTCTTAGCTGTCCATGGTATTCTCAACATTCTTCTGTAAAACCACATTTCTAAAGACTCCAGTGATTTTCTTTTCTGTTGTCCTATTGTCCATGATTCACATCCATATGTTAAGACTGGCTCTACTTAAAATTTAAGAACTCTTTTTCTTGTTTCTTTTGTCAAAATAAATTGCATAGTATCTTCCTCATTTTTTTGGAAAGCTGCTTTTGCCTGAGCCACTCTGCATCTCACCTCTTTTGTACATCTTCCGTCTGAGGTTAACAAAGTTCCCAAATATTTAAATTCATTTACCTGTTTTAATATTGTTCCACTTGTCTTTATTTTGCACTGAGGTGATGTCAACCAAACAGGACAATTTCAACTTATAAAACAAGGAGTCAGACAGGGCTGTGTTCTGTCGCCGGATTTGTTTTCACTTTACAGCGAACATATTATGAGATCAATAGTAGACAAAAAAAGGAATTAAAGTCAACGGTCGCAACATAAATAATTTGCGATATGCGGATGGCAGTCTTAATGGCAGAGACAGAGAATGAGCTACAGGAAATGATAGATATAATAGTAAAAGAAAGCATCAAGAAAGGTCTCAGTCTGAATAGTAAGAAAACAGAAGTAATGGTCATATCAAAGAAACAATCATCACCAGCATGCAGCATCAAAATAAACAGGACAAATTTGAAACAAGTGCAAAGCGTCAATACTTGGGCACAATTATAACATCGGATGGAAGATGCACCACGGAATAAAAAGCAGAATAGCTCAGGCCAAAATAGCTTTTCAGAAAATGAAAAATATCTTATGCAACAAATCGATGTCAATAGAAATGAGAAAAAGAGTTCATTGGTGCTATATAGAACCAATTCTGACCTATGGAAGCGAATCATGGACAGTAGACAAACAGATGAAAAGATGATTAGAGGCCACAGAGATGGGATTTCTCAGAAGAATATTGAAAGTTCCCTGGGCAGCTAAAAAGACCAATGAGGAAGTTCTCAAAGAGGCCAATACAAAAAAGCAGATCCTAAAAAACATCAGAAAGAAACAATCAACATTTTTCTGGCACATCATGTGAAGAGGAAAGTTGGAATACTTGGTTACAACTGGCAAAATAAAAGAAAAGAGAGATCGCGGACGACAAAGAGAGAAAATACTGGATAGCTTGCTGTCATGGCATGGAAAGCAGTCAACAACAGAACTGATACGATGCACTGTAGATAGAAGATTGTGAAAGGACATGATCGCCTGCGCCAACCGGTATGGTACATGATGATGAGGTGATGTCTTTTTCTTTGTTGTTACCATTACTTCTGTCTTTTTGGTATTAAGGCTGAGTCCCTTTATTTTTGTAATTATATTATCATAACATAACAATAGTTTGGACATTTTTTTAAAAATTAGCTACAAGATGTAATTTTTGTGGTTGCTATTATTTGTATATGGCTGATGGCGCCTTGACAAAGACTGTAGCTAGAAATCATGATTTGTTAGTAGCTTGGTAAAAATATTAGTGTCTTATGTTGGATGTTTCTTTACCGAGCAGCTTCTCTCGTGATTAAATCTGCCAAAGAGACAGATCCGAACGCTGAATATACACGTTTATGGTGCCTATCGTCATCTCCTTTCTCCAGTGTCTTTTGTCTGATTGTGACATAATTTCTTCATAAGGTGATGCTGTTCCGATTATTTTATTTTTTTTGTTCCTCATGTGATGTGATCTGACAGATTTTCCACTTTCTCTCGTTGACAAAGAATTCTCTCATATCGTTATGGTTATCGTTACTGTCGTTGTTACGCGGTTTGTGGCGTGTGTGTAATCTGTAAAGTAGTGACTTCTGTTACTGTTCACGGTCACAGCTGTTTTTCTGTTAATATGCTTCGTGGAAACTTCACAACTGTTTTCTGTTAATATGCTTCGTGAAACTTCACAACTGTTTTCTGTTAATATGTTTCGTGGAAACTTCACAACTGTTTTCTGTTAATATGCTTCGTGGAAACTTCACAACTGTTTCTGTTAATATGCTTCGTGGAAACTTCACAACTGTTTTCTGTTAATATGCTTCGTGGAAACTTCACAACTGTTTTCTGTTAATATGCTTCGTGGAAACTTCACAACTGTTTTCTGTTAATATGCTTCGTGAAACTTCACCTCTGTTTTCTGTTAATATGCTTCGTGGAAACTTCACAACTGTTTTCTGTTAATATGCTTCGTGGAAACTTCACAACTGTTTTCTGTTAATATGCTTCGTGGAAACTTCACCTCTGTTTTCTGTTAATATGCTTCGTGGAAACTTCACCTCTGTTTTCTGTTAATATGCTTCGTGGAAACTTCACCTCTGTTTTCTGTTAATATGCTTCGTGGAAACTCCGCCTCTGTTTTCTGCTAATGTGCTTCGTGGAACGCCCGTATTAGGCCCGTGCCGCTTTACTTTCCCAGAAAAAATCCGGTACCCATTTGACGCTGGGTGATCCCGGATGCCGTCGTTAGGATCGAACCCTACCTTGTAAACAGTAGTGACTGGGGTACTAACATACACTGAGTATAATGATGACGATGCTTCTGTTTACAATATATTCTAGAATACCCTCTCTGTAGGGATAATTCATTGCTCGAGAAATTACTATCCATGATGTACTAACAAGAAAGGTAATTGTTAAACAGTACTTTAATATAACAGGGAGCTCAGTGGTATCAGGCTTGATAGCTCAGTGGATAGTGAACTTGACTACAAAGGACAAGAGTTAGGGTTCTATCCTGATCGACGGCTTCCAGGTTCACCCAGCCTTAAAAGAGTACCGGATTTTTTCTGAGAAAGTAAGGCGGCATGGGCGTAATACCGACTACATTACCCCAAAAATTATGTACCAAATGTCTGTAAAAAGTATGGTCACAAACACCATATTCCTTATACGCCACTTGGTGTGACGGGCTCTTACTTTTCTTTAAACTACATCAAGCTGGGGCAGATGGTGCTCATAAACCTGGGAGGGCCGACCATCTAAGAGCAGAATCCCCCTACAGAAAAGATAATCTGCTGCCTTGCAGGAAGATTGAGAACAATCAAAGGCTAGGGAAAGCAAACCTGAATAAAATGCTGGCTGAAATCGGATGCACTGGGCCACTAGCGCAGAACACAGTGCAACGTTTTAACAGGTATTCAATCAGAATGGATCTGACAGACTCCCCCAGTACACAGACCTGAGAAGAGCAATGTGGTCCACACCCACCTCCCTAGAAGAGAAACTACGAGGGGCAATCGATTTACTTAAACAGACAGCTGACTTCATGAGAGAGTCTGGAATCCTACTCTGATTGAGTCTTGATCGCAGAGAAAGAGAGAGGGAAAATTCACCTCTGTTTTCTGCTAATGTGCTTCATGGAAACTTCACCTCTGTTTTCTGCTAATGTGCTTCATGGAAACTTCACTTCTGTTTTCTGCTAATGTGCTTCATGGAAACTTCACTTCTGTTTTCTGCTAATGTGCTTCATGGAAACTTCACAGCTGTTTTCTGCTAATGTGCTTCATGGAAACTTCACAGCTGTTTTCTGCTAATGTATTTAACGAAAAATTCGCAGCTGTTTGTCGCTAATATTTTAGTTGTATTGTCCATTTCAGAAACATGTCCTGTTTACGATTGTTAAATTATTCATTAATGCTGAATATAAAAAGGTATCTTCATCAGTCATATCGTCTTTTCTATTTGTTTGTCTCCGATCCATGATTCTCGTTCATAGCTCACAATTGGCTCTGTGTAGAAGAAGTTGTAGCCTAACATTTGTAGCAGAGACTTGAGTATGTGTTAAAATAAAATATTATATAATATTAACATAATATATTAATAGTATTATTAATCTAGATTTCTTATTTTCGTAAATATAAAACTATTAAAATAATAACCAGAAGAGCCAGAAACAAATAAGAACCAGAAAAAATTAAAATAAGAACCAGAAGTATAACGGTAAGATGTTGACAAGACTGACAGAAGACCCCGAGTTCGGATCTTGTTTCAGGTGAGTGATGCTTGTTTCTCCGCGAATCAGTGAGTTTTTCGCGACTCTACCCTTCCCCAGTCTCTGGATAAGAGATCTTATGTTTAGTCCTCTCGAATAACTATGAAAAACAGGAGGTCCCGTGTGCACTCTGCGATTGTTAAAGAAATGTTGGCAGTTAAAAAAATAGAAAATAGTAGGCCAAAATATAGATACAAATTGTTTACGATGAATGATGATATCGTATGACAGGGAACAGTTGGCTGTGTTCACTTTCTGCGCGGTTTCGCCTTATGTCTTTGGCGTGTGCTGAGACTGCTACGATGGGGACTACAGTTACCTTTCTTTGTTTGGAAGTGAGATATTAATTCGGATTATTCCGCTGGCACGGGCGGTTGAGCAATTATGGATTGTAATTCGTCTGCAGTGATACCGGGGGACCTTCCATAACCAAATAGAGACAAATAATAATAATTGAATATTATTACAGAGGGAAACTTCCGCGGCGATAGGTCAACATTTTTGTTGTTGTTGATTTTTTGTGATTTTTTCCCGAGTGTTGTAAACATACCTCCTCTGAAATGATTCGCTGATATGCCAAAATATGGTCGCTGAACTGGCAGAATTGTTAAGCAATTAAAAATGTGCACACGTGGAAATAGAAAATATTGCGACGTATCGTAAACTAGCGACACAACGAAACAACGTCTACTTAAAAGGTGAACGCCGATGAAGAAGACCGTCAGTAGAGACATTGACTATACTAGAAAATATACACTTATGTGTAACGTCACAAACTGGAAGCACATCTACAAAATACATGTATCAGCATTATAAATGAGGGGATGTAGTAGGCGTGTGTCATTTTAATCGTATAACTGATGTCCAACCTTCGTTGCGGAAATGGCACTCGATGATAATGATGATGATGAACTGATGTCAGATTTTTAGATTAAGAGACAAAAATGTTAATTTCATATTAAACAAACATCTCATATCTAACGACCTCCCCCTATCCCCCCCCCCCTTATTTTTTACTTTTTCTCTCTTTCTCTCTCCATCTCTCTCTCTCTCTCTCTCTCTCTCTCTGTCTATAAATCGCCATCCATCTGTCTTTCTATCTACCTTTTTGCCTGCTTGCGCAAATATCTGTCCGTCTGTCCGCCGTCAGTTCACCCACCAACCCACACATTCATCCATTCATGCATATATCCATCCGTCTCCCGATTTTTGTGCATTGTGCTCGGGTGTAAACTCTGGTCTACCGTTTCTCTCTCTCTCGCTTTTTCACGCACGCGCACACACACACACACACACACACACGCGCACGCACGCACGCACGCACGCACACACACACACACACACACACAAAAAAGCTACACAACTTATCTCATTCTAAATCCAACAACCGCGCTGGAGGCGTGGACAAGTCTACCTTCATTCACGGCACTTTTGACTTTCAGTGTTTGCTGGCAGTGCCCATATTCTTGTCTATTCAAACGTGGAACGTGTTCAAACAAGTTTTTGTTTTCCCTTTTCCTTTTTATGTGTCTAGGAGGTGTGGCCTGTAAGCCAGTTTGACCCCCCTCTAGATATGTTACAAGTACCACAATGTTTCTTATTCTGCGAAATCAGGCTTAAGCGGGGTCTTTGAGATGTTGCCTGATAAGGTCATCATTTAACGTGGCGCTATTTTTAGCAAACATTCGGTTGTAAATAAAACGGCGAATTGATGCAAGAATTAAAAAAAAATCAATAAAAACTAAAAATGGTTAAACAAATCTGGTAAAACTATTTGGACACAGATTACGTTTCAAGTAACTGTGGTATTTGGTTTTAGCAGGACAATGTAAAGTGCATGGAGAATCGAAGCTGGCAGCTAGTGTTATTATAATCAGTGTACCAGAGATAAATGAAGATCCCCTTTCCCCATTGAGACATACTAACCAGCCTCACAAAGCCTGTAGAGATCGAAGAGGAAAGTCAACCTGGTACGGAAAAATGCTACGCTGAAGACGGACGTAGTCCCTTATCTTGGTCTTTTGTCCATTGTGAAAAAAAAAAAAAACCAAATGGTTTCTCCACGAATCTCGATCGTCTGTCCTAGCAAAGATCGTTCTGTAAGAAACTGCGAAAGAAGAATAGGTTGGCAGAGATATAGATTAGATGATAACATCAAAAAATGGACAGTCTCCGATTTTGCGGAGACAAAAGAATGACTGAAGATAGAGAAAAAAGGAAGGTTGGTGAAGGCTGTTACTGGCGATCCAACTACCCCACCAGAGTTATGGGATGAAGAAAAAGTTGTATACACTGGCAAGCACATATCCCGTTTGGTAGACCCCGAAACAACGTGAACGTGCTCAGGGCGAACAATGAAGTGATCGTTGAATGAACACAAACAAAACAAATATATCGAGGTCAGGAAAACCTGAGTATGGTTGGGGGGCGAAATGATAACAACTGATAAATGCAAGAAAAACAAGTGAAACAGTATATGAAGTCATGAATTCTCTAACAATAAATGTTTGCAAATAAATTAATCTTTTGGATATAAGGGGAAAAATATCAAAAATCTAATTGTAATAGTATACCTGCTAGAGTGCAGGGTGAGGGCAGTTAGATCATTTTAATAGATCCATGAATGTGTCCAAGGTAGAAAGTTCAAGGAGGAAGGTTCTCGGGAGAAAAAAGGCTGTGAAGTAATGTTTTGGCAAATAGGAGACAAAGGAATTTGGAGGGGCGAAATTTGATTGGATGCGCGAAGGAGCTTGGGATTGCAATTAGGGGAAATATAAAAAGCTAAGACATAGAAACATCTCTCTCACTGGTCAGTCAAGCTCTCTCTTGTTAGTAATAGCTTCGTCAAGCTCAGTCTCTCTCGTTAGTAAAAGTTTAGTCAAGCTCAGACTCTCTCGTTAGTAAAAGTTTAGTCAAACTCATTCTCTCTCGTTAGTAAAAGTTTAGTCAAGCTCATTCTCTCTCGTTAGTAAAAGTTTAGTCAAGCTCAGACTCTCTCGTTAGTAAAAGTTTAGTCAAACTCATTCTCTCTCGTTAGTAAAAGTTTAGTCAAGCTCAGTCTCTCTCGTTAGTAAAAGTTTAGTCAAACTCATTCTCTCTCGTTAGTAAAAGTTTAGTCAAGCTCAGACTCTCTCGTTAGTAAAAGTTAGTCAAACTCATTCTCTCTCGTTAGTAAAAGTTTAGTCAAACTCATTCTCTCTCGTTAGTAAAAGTTTAGTCAAGCTCAGACTCTCACGTTAGTAAAAGTTTAGTCAAACTCATTCTCTCTCGTTAGTAAAAGTTTAGTCAAGCTCAGTCTCTCTGGTTAGTAAAAGTTTAGTCAAGCTCAGACTCTCACGTTAGTAAAAGTTTAGTCAAACTCATTCTCTCTCGTTAGTAAAGTTTAGTCAAACTCATTCTCTCTCGTTAGTAAAAGTTTAGTCAGCTCAGTCTCTCTGGTTAGTAAAAGTTTAGTCAAGCTCAGTCTCTCTCGTTAGTAAAAGTTTAGTCAAGCTCAGTCTCTCTGGTTAGTAAAAGTTTAGTCAAGCTCAGTCTCTCTCGTTAGTAAAAGTTTAGTCAAACTCATTCTCTCTCGTTAGTAAAAGTTTAGTCAAGCTCAGTCTCTCTCGTTAGTAAAAGTTTAGTCAAACTCATTCTCTCTCGTTAGTAAAAGTTTAGTCAAGCTCAGTCTCTCTGGTTAGTAAAAGTTTAGTCAAGCTCAGTCTCTCTGGTTAGTAAAAGTTTAGTCAAGCTCAGTCTCTCTGGTTAGTAAAAGTTTAGTCAAGCTCAGTCTCTCTCGTTAGTAAAAGTTTAGTCAAACTCATTCTCTCTCGTTAGTAAAAGTTTAGTCAACTCATTCTCTCTCGTTAGTAAAAGTTTAGTCAAACTCATTCTCTCTCGTTAGTAAAGTTTAGTCAAGCTCAGTCTCTCTGGTTAGTAAAAGTTTAGTCAAGCTCAGTCTCTCTGGTTAGTAAAAGTTTAGTCAAGCTCAGTCTCTCTCGTTAGTAAAAGTTTAGTCAAGCTCAGTCTCTCTGGTTAGTAAAAGTTTAGTCAAGCTCAGTCTCTCTCGTTAGTAAAAGTTTAGTCAAGCTCAGTCTCTCTCGTTAGTAAAAGTTTAGTCAAGCTCAGTCTCTCTCGTTAGTAAAAGTTTAGCCAAGCTCAGTCTCTCTGGTTAGTAAAAGTTTAGTCAAGCTCAGTCTCTCTCGTTAGTAAAAGTTTAGTCAAACTCATTCTCTCTCGTTAGTAAAAGTTTAGTCAAACTCATTCTCTCTCGTTAGTAAAAGTTTAGTCAAGCTCAGTCTCTCTGGTTAGTAAAGGTTTAGTCAAGCTCAGTCTCTCTGGTTAGTAAAAGTTTAGCCAAGCTCAGTCTCTCTGGTTAGTAAAAGTTTAGTCAAGCTCAGTCTCTCTGGTTAGTAAAAGTTTAATCAAGCTCAGTCTCTCTCGTTAGTAAAAGTTTAGTCAAGCTCAGTCTCTCTGGTTAGTAAAAGTTTAGCCAAGCTCAGTCTCTCTGGTTAGTAAAAGTTTAGTCAAGCTCAGTCTCTCTGGTTAGTAAAAGTTTAGTCAAGCTCAGTCTCTCTGGTTAGTAAAAGTTTAATCAAGCTCAGTCTCTCTCGTTAGTAAAAGTTTAGTCAAGCTCAGTCTCTCTGGTTAGTAAAAGTTTAGCCAAGCTCAGTCTCTCTGGTTAGTAAAAGTTTAGTCAAGCTCAGTCTCTCTGGTTAGTAAAAGTTTAGTCAAGCTCAGTCTCTCTGGTTAGTAAAAGTTTAGTCAAGCTCAGTCTCTCTGGTTAGTAAAAGTTTAGTCAAGCTCAGTCTCTCTGGTTAGTAAAGTTTAGTCAAGCTCAGTCTCTCTGGTTAGTAAAAGTTTAGTCAAGCTCAGTCTCTCTCGTTAGTAAAAGTTTAGTCAAGCTCAGTCTCTCTGGTTAGTAAAAGTTTAGCCAAGCTCAGTCTCTCTGGTTAGTAAAAGTTTAGCCAAGCTCAGTCTCTCTGGTTAGTAAAAGTTTAGTCAAGCTCAGTCTCTCTGGTTAGTAAAAGTTTAGCCAAGCTCAGTCTCTCTCGTTAGTAAAAGTTTAGTCAAGCTCAGTCTCTCTCGTTAGTAAAAGTTTAGTCAAGCTCAGTCTCTCTGGTTAGTAAAAGTTTAGTCAAGCTCAGTCTCTCTCGTTAGTAAAAGTTTAGTCAAGCTCAGTCTCTCTGGTTAGTAAAAGTTTAGCCAAGCTCAGTCTCTCTCGTTAGTAAAAGTTTAGTCAAGCTCAGTCTCTCTCGTTAGTAAAAGTTTAGTCAAGCTCAGTCTCTCTCGTTAGTAAAAGTTTAGTCAAGCTCAGTCTCTCTCGTTAGTAAAAGTTTAGTCAAGCTCAGTCTCTCTCGTTAGTAAAAGTTTAGTCAAGCTCAGTAACGCAACTAAGTATGAGAGACAGATTTTCGTGAAGTGTGATGACACGATGCTAAGATCATTTTGAAGATTATTGTTAGTTCAGATGAATGTGATGACTAATTTCATTGACGACGTTTTTATGACGACTGTTGTTGTTTTACGCAACTAAGTACGAGAGCCAGATTGTCGTGAAGTGTGGGGACACTATGTCAAGATTATTTTGAAGATTATTGATTGTTCAGATGAAGCGTTATGATGAATAAACTCCTTGCTATTTTATGACGACTGTTGTTCCATGCAGAGAAGTACGCGAGAGATCTTGAAGTGTGGCGACACTAGAACATAATCAAACCATTTAAGGGATATCCCGGAGTTAAAGGGCTAAATGAGAGTCTGAGAATAAAGGTTGCACGCTCAGTGCAGTGCCACATAGCGTACCAGATAGGCTTTTATTTCTCCCCGTTCAATTCCAGACAGGAAAAAAATCCTTGACTCTAGATGAACTGTGACCAGCCTTCACCTGGTTGGGAAACGACCAATTTGACATTGATCTATGTAAAGTTTAGTGCTCCGTCGCTCACTTTTCAACAGTTATAATAGCTGGCAGCTATTGTGCCGCTGATGTCACTAATAGGAATAACCTTAATAAATTAACAGTTTTAATAACGAGTGGGATGTTGTAGACTCTAGGCATTATCATCACCCATCCAGTCACAGTTCGAGCCATTGGGCTCGATGGTATCTCGTAGTTAAGTCCCCTTTCATGGCGAGCTTCTCCATCTCAATAACTGAATGGGCAGGAGGTAAAGGCGCCCAACAGCAACAAAACGAAAGCTGCCAGCGACTTCTAGCTGCTGACTTGCGTCAGGATCGATGAACTAGAACTATCCAGACCCTACTGCACCTCTTCGTGGTGCCCTGCCCATAGCAACAAATTAATACAGTCTTGCCAAGTGAGTAGAGATCGAGAGGGAATGCAAGCCAGTCTCAAAAACATCATGCCGAAGGGTGTGCTGGGTCTAAAAGTGCAAATATCACAGGGTTACTGCGCACGGCAACATGCGCATTTGCGTCCACTTAACGTTTTTTTAAGGACGGATGACGAAGCGGCAAAACTACTCCTGTGGTCATTGGATGAAAGCAAAGAAGAAAAGAATAAGTGGGCTCAAGATGTTAGCCAGCACATGTGTTGAAAGCGGTCAGTCGCTCATAGATCACTTCTTGCATAAGGACCAGTGAACCAAAACTGATTGAGATCTTGCTCCACTTACCTGTGGTGTGCCGGACTAATAGTTTGACCAACGAGTGAGAATGAAAAGGGAATGGCAACATGGAGCTGAAAACATGCTGAAGTCGAATGTTCTTGTCAAATAGCGTAGATAACACATTAATGATGTAAGCCACAACACAGGGTACCCACTCAACTTAACGCTCATTTACAGGTCGACGATGAAGAGACGTAGTAGTGTACTAACAAGGAATAAGGGAGTTTAAGCATGCTGTCCTTGCCACACTTCTCGATTTATCGCTTTCTCACCCATAGATGTTGCTCAATTTCTAGGATTATAAATAAAATATTAATTTGAGATTTAAACAAGAAGCGGCGATGAAAGTAAGGACATTTGGGATATGATGTGGTGTGAGAGTAGATTCATTTAGCGCGTATCGAGTTGATTGCTTAGTTGGTCATGAGTCTACCATGAAGTTTACCATGAAGTTTACCATGAAGTCAACCTTGAGGTCTACCATAAGTCTACCATGAAGTTTACCATGAAGTTTACCATGAAGTCTACCATTAAGTCTGTCATGAAGTCTACCATGAAGTCTACCATGAAGTTTACCATGAAGTTTACCATGAAGTCTACCTTGAGGTCTACCATGAAGTCTACCATTAAGTTTATCATGAAGTCTACCATGAAGTCTACCATGAAGTTTACCATGAAGTCTACCATGAAGTCTACATTGACCAGGAAGTCTACCTTGAGGTCTACCATGAAGTTTACCATGAAGTCTACCATGAAGTCTACATTGACCATGAAGTCTACCTTGAGGTCTACCATGAAGTCTACCATGAAGTCTACCATGAAGTCTACCATGAAGTCTACCATGAAGTCTACATTTACCATGAAGTCTACCTTGAGGTCTACCATGAAGTTTACCATAAAGTCTACCATGAAGTCTACATTGACCATGAAGTCTACCTTGAGGTCTACCATGAAGTCTACCATTAAGTCTACCATGAAGTTTACCATGAAGTCTACCATGAAGTCTACATTGACCATGAAGTCTACCATGACGTCTACTATGAAGTCTACCATGAAGTCTACATTGACCATGAAGTCTACCATGACGTCTACTATGAAGTCTACCATGAAGTCTACCTTGACCATGAAGTCTACCATGAAGTTTACCATGAAGTCTACATTGACCATGAAGTCTACCTTGAGGTCTACCATGAAGTCTACCATGAAGTCTACCATGAAGTTTACCATGAAGTCTAGCATGAAGTTTACCATGAAGTCTACCATGAAGTCTATATTGACCATGAAGTCTACCATGACGTCTACTATGAAGTCTACCATGAAGTTTACCATGAAGTCTACCATGAAGTCTACCTTGAGGTCTACCATGAGGTCTACCATGAAGTCTACCATGAAGTCTACCATGAAGTTTACCATGAAGTTTACCATGAAGTCTATCATGAAGTTTACCATGAAGTCTACCATGAAGTCTACCTTGACCATGAAGTCTACCATGACGTCTACTATGAAGTCTACCATGAAGTTTACCATGAAGTCTACCATGAAGTCTACCTTGAGGTCTACCATGAAGTTTACCATGAAGTTTACCATGAAGTTTACCATGAAGTTTACCATGAAGTTTACCATGAAGTCTACCATGAAGTCTACCATGAAGTTTACCATGAAGTCTACCATGAAGTCTACATTGACCATGAAGTCTACCTTGAGGTCTACCATGAAGTCTACCATGAAGTCTACCATGAAGTTTACCATGAAGTCTAGCATGAAGTTTACCATGAAGTCTACCATGAAGTCTACATTGACCATGAAGTCTACCATGACGTCTACTCTGAAGTCTACCATGAAGTTTACCATGAAGTCTACCATGAAGTTTACCATGAAGTCTACCTTGACCATGAAGTCTACCATGACGTCTACTATGAAGTCTACCATGAAGTTTACCATGAAGTTTACCTTGAAGTTTACCATGAAGTTTACCATGAAGTCTACCATGACCATGAAGTCTACCATGACGTCTACTATGAAGTCTACCATGAAGTTTACCATGAAGTTTACCATGAAGTCTACCATAAAGTCTACCTTGAGGTCTACTATGAAGTCTACCATGAAGTCTACCATGAAGTCTACCATGAGTCGACTAGACTTACCTGGGCAACCATAATCAAATCGTCAGCTGGTATGTACATGTTATATTTTTTTTATTCTACATCCTAATAGTGTCGTTGGACGCCACATATGGTTTTATTCTACATCCTAACAGTGTCGTAGGACGCCACATTGTATCTCGTCATAAGACTCACTTCTGGCGAGGCACTTAGTCTCAGTCAAGCAGTCAATGCCTGCTATCTTTGTCTCCCCTCTAAGTGTGTGCTCTTCCCAGAGTCTCTTCAGGCGGACTTTTATTCCCCTTTTCCTATTGTTTCCCTGTTGAGTGTTTGTGTTTAGAATTTGTGTTGAGAGTTTGTGTTTAGAATTTACTAGTTATTTCATCGCACCATGTGACCAATATACTGAAGGGAGGTCAAAAAGTAATGCACACCAATTTTTTTCTCGGCTAATAATAAAGATAGGAATATTAAATTTTGCACACTTGGAATATGACATGTTCCAATTATGTGCACCAAATTGCACAGCATTCTGATAAATATTACGCAATCTATGAACCGTTAAAATGGAGCTTGTCAACAATGTCCGTTACAAACAGCGAATTGTCATAGAATTTCTGGTTGCGGAAAAAGAAACTGTGGCAAACATTCATAAACGACTGTGTGCAGTGTACAAATGTTCTGCAGTCGATAGGAGCACAGTTAGTCGCTGGGTTCAGAGAATTAAAGCTGCAGAAAGTGTACGAGAGGAGCTGCATGATTTACCGCGTTCTGGACGTGTTGCCTCGGCTACCAGCACAGACATGTTAAACTGGGCTGATGCCATTATTCGTAAGAATAGGCGTATCACTAGTCAGCAATTGGCATTGCAGCTTACAGTCAGCAAGGGAAGTGCAATCGCAATTTTTAAAACTCTCGGATATTCAAAGATTTGCGCTCGATGGGTTCCTCGGTGCCTAACAAATGATCACAGAGTTCAAAGGAAAACATTCTGTTCTGAATTGTTGGAGCGTTTCGGTGTTGGAGGAGAAATGTTTTTGTCAAAAATTGTTACCGGTGACGAAACGTGGGCACATTATTATGAGCCTGAAACAAAAATGCAGTCAATGGAATGGCATCATCCGCAGTCACCAAAAAGAAAAAAATTCAAAACATCTCCATCAGCTGGAAAGGTGATGATCACTGTCTTCTGGGACATTGATGGTGTGATTCTTGTTGATGTAATGACAAGAGGTGAGACAATCAACTCGACAGCTTACATCAATACACTGACAAAACTCAAAAATCGGTTCCACGGAGTTCGGCCTAATAAGCCATCTGCAGATTTGTTGCTTCAACATGACAATGCACGCCCTCACACAAGTCTGGTAACACGGGAAGCAATCAACAAATTTGGTTGGACTGTACTGCCCCATCCTCCTTACAGCCCTGATCTGGCTGCCTCAGATTTCCATCTGTTTGGACCACTCAAAAAATTCCTGCGTGGGACACACTTTGACAATTATGAGGATGTGATCCGTGCAGTTAAAAAATGGCTACGCGAGCAGGACAAAACTTGGTACAAACGAGGCATTCATGACCTAGTTTCGCGTTGGCGTAAGGCAATACGCTTGGACGGAGATTATGTTGAAAAATAGGTCGTGTAAAGGGGATGTTCAGCTACAATCTGTGAAAATTTCACACATTTTGCCCGAATAGTTTCCGAGAAAAAAATTGGTGTGCATTACTTTTTGACCTCCCTACGTATGTCCATCTTCCCTTCCGGATTATACATGAAACTCTTGATTGTGGGAATTCCTTTCTTATTTCTGCATAAAGTCTAGTTTGCTTACGTTCATTCAATAACTAAAGAAATAATTGCTCTCCTGGTTTACCGATCCCGATGCAAGCTATCCCTCTTCCCTCTTCGTCACCCGCCCTTGAAATGACGTTAAGTGAGTGTAAGTTCGTTGTGTTATCCTTTTCATTAAAACTATTATATCTGCATCTTTCAGTCCAACATACCCGTCTTCGGCGTGACGTTTTTTGACCACCCGATTGCTATTCTTCTGTGCGTACTAGTTGTAAACTTATTACACTGTAAACAAAAGTATATTTATTCTCCCTACGCAATTATCACCCAGGGACTAGACATGCAACATATGCGTACAACAAGTGTGACTCATTAAAAGTACCTAGATACTAAGAAGGGTTGATAGCCTAGACAATTATAACACACTTTGTATCGTGGGAGTTCCCTGGTTTACTAGCAGCAAGTTCAAAATAAATGCCTTTTGTTACTATCAAATGTAATGGGGAGTTAAATGCTGTTCAAATAATTTTTGAAGCACGGTTAATGGCAACTGTTTCTGTATAAGGTTTTTGGAGATAGAACCTTTTAACGATTTCTTGCTGAACGTTATTAGCGATCTAAACATCACCGTTGAACCATATTTCTGTTTATTGACAGCAAAATGCTTGTTTAAAAGTTACATCATTATGTTTATTTTTTCCCTCCCCAAATTGAAAATTATGTTCCTTTTATCCCTCTTCCTTCTCCACCTTCTTCATCACTCCTTCCTCCTCGTACTTCTCATTGTCACCTCTTTTTGTTTTCATGCCTGCTGTTTTTGCATCTTTGAGTATCTTTCTCTTTTTCTCACCTCCTTCTGTTTCCACCTTTTTATCTTCTTTTTTTAAAAATAGTGCCTCTTCCTTATCATCTTTACATTGCCTCTTCCGATTGTAACATTTTGCTGACTTCTCCTCTTGATTTTTTCTTCTCCTTTACATTTCCTTTTCAGTTTTCTCTTCTTTTCACCGACACCCTTCTCTTTCTTCTATTGTTCACAAATTAAATGAAACAAACAAAAAAGGGGGAGGGGTGAGAAAGATAAGATGACAACAACACAAGAAGAGATAGAATACCAAATGAAACCATAAGAAAAATGGTAGGAACAAAACCCTGCCAAGAATATATAGAACAACAACTTAAATGGTTTGGCACCTGGTCAGAATGAATCCTCACCAATCACCATCAAGGGCGTTCTTCTCGAGAATTCATGGGAAAAGACCAAGAGGAAGACCCAGAAGAAGATGGATAGATGCAGTGACAGAGACATGTAACAACAAAGGAAAATCACTAATTCAGACAGTTCGAGCAGCTCAAGAATGACAAATGATATAAACCACGACACCTTTTAGGTATCAGTGAAAGAGACATGTAACAACAAAGGAAAATCACTAATTCAGACAGTTCGAGCAGCTCAAGAATGACAAATGATATAAACCACGACACCTTTTAGGTATCAGTGAAAGAGACATGTAACAACAAAGGAAAATCACTAATTCAGACAGTTCGAGCAGCTCAAGAATGACAAATGATATAAACCACGACACCTTTTAGGTATCAGTGAAAGAGACATGTAACAACAAAGGAAAATCACTAATTCAGACAGTTCGAGCAGCTCAAGAATGACAAATGATATAAACCACGACACCTGTTAGGTATCAGTGAAAAGAGAAAGAAGAAGAAGATTCTTCACTTTAAAAAAAATACACAATACCTCTTTCATATTCTCTCTATTTCCATATTTGATATTTCCTTGTTTACTTCTTCTCTTTCCTTCTTCATTTCATTTCAGAGTCGAGTGGATTAATAATTTGCTATCTTTTGCTCTTCTAGTGGCCTCTGCTGCTGTTATGTTTCCTAATGTTTCTATCATTCCACCAATCGATTTTTCTTTTAGTTCGTATCATCATATTTATTACACGTCTGTCCTTCTTGCCATGTTATTCTGTAATCCTGTAATTAGTCACTCACACTAGCCAGAACTCTACTGTGTAAAGAAGCTAAATGACGAAACACTTGCTCTATGTATGGGTTTCTAGTTTCTCTGATGATCAGATTGTCTACTGCTGCGAAGCTCTGTATAAAGAATTTCCTATTATTTTTTTTTGTCTTTTCATTTTTGTTACCATTTTGTAGTCTTGAATTAGATTTATTTGGCTTTGAAACCCGCTTCCAGATCCAATAATTGTAAATGTATAATGATTTGTTAATCTTACGCCACGGTTAGTAAACACTAGTGTGGTCAACTAGGCTTTTTTAACTGTTTATCTATCGTAACCATAGCAACGCTATGGGATTTAAGCAAATGTTGTCAGGAGCTCTGGAGGTCGATGACATTATCACCAGTCAATAGCTTCCCTTTACCTTATCTGAAAAAAAGAAAAAAAAAAACTGCTCACAACAAGTAAAAAAAAAAAGTAAAGTACCCCGTCACGCCAAGTGGCGTATAGGGAATATGGTGTTAGTGACCATACATTTTACAGACCTTCGGCACATAATTTTTTAGGCTAATGTGGTCGGTATTACGCCCGTGCCGCTTTACTTTCCCAGAAAAAAAAATCAGGTACCCATTAAAGGCTGGGTGAACCTGGAAGCCGTTGGTTGGGATCGAACCCTACATCTTGTCCTTTGTAGTCCAGTTCACTAAGCACTGAGCTATCGCGGCTTCCTGTTCACTACAAACTTCCGGTTAATTAGCCGCAGATTGTCCTGCTATCGTGTATCGTGGGGTACAGGCAAATAATTGTAGTGCTGCGGTAAAGCTGGTATCAGGAGCAAGTAGTGGAGTGTAACATACACTCAAAGAAGGTATGGTGACAGTTTTACAAAAAAGGAACGCAACAAAATACTGACGTTTCGGCCCACATGTGATCTTCCTCAGAAAAAGAGAACAACACAAACGAACAACGAAATAAAGATAAACTCTACTTCATCTAGGATGGGCGAGATAGGTAAATCAAGGAGAAATAAACAGAGGGATAAGAGATGTAACGATGAAACGAAAGAGAGACGTTACACATATCGGAGGATACACATAGATAATATGTACAATTAGTAAGCGAATATATATATATATATATATATATATATATATATATATATATATATATATAATTATAATTGCGATATGCGGATGACACAGTCTTAATAGCAGAGACAGAGAACGAACTACAAGAAATGATAGACATAATAGTAGAAGAAAGCAACAAGAAAGGTCTCAGTCTGAATAGTAAGAAAACAGAAGTAATGGTTATATCGAAGAAACAATCATCACCATCATGCAGCATAAAAATAAACGAGACAAATCTGAAACAAGTGCAACGTTTCAAATACTTGGGCACAATAATTACATCAGATGGGAGATGCACCACATAAATAAAAAGCAGAATAGCTCAGGCCAAAGTAGCATTTAAATGCAGAAAATGAAAAATATCTTATGCAACAAATCTATGTCAACAAAAATGAGAAAGAGAGTTCATCGGTTCTATATAGAACCAATTCTGACATATGAAAGCGAATCATGGACAGTAGACAAACAAATGAAAAGACGATTAGAGGCCACAGAGATGGGATTTCTCAGAAGAATGTTGAAAGTTCCTGGACAGATAAAAAGACCAATAAGGAAGTTCTCAAATGGGCCAACACAAAAAGGGAGCTCTTAAAAAACACCAGAAAGAAGCAATCAACATTTTCGGGCACATCATGAGAAGAGGAAAGTTGGAATACTTGGTTACAACTGGTAAAATAAAAGGAAAGAGATATCGCGGACGACAAAGAGAGAAAATACTGGATAGCTTAGTGTCATGGCATGGAAAACAGTCAACAACAGAACTGATACGATGCACTGTAGATAGAAGATTGTGGAAGGACATGATCGCCTACGCCAACCGGCAGGGTACATGATGATGATGATGAATGAGAAGAGAACAACTTGAATATATTGTAACAACTGGAAAAATTGAGGGACGAAGAGATAGAGGGAAGCAAAGAGAAAAAATAACAGACAGCTTAAGAGAATGGCTTGGCAGAAGGTGAACAACAGAAATGATAAATAGCTGCCGAGATCGAAAGTGATGGAGAGACATGATCACCTACGCCAGTAGGCCGGTACTTGATGATGATATGTATATAAGTATGATGCGCGTATCATAGCCGGAAGTTTTCTGCTAGCCCTTCACTATAAGCACAAATATCATCCCCAGTGGGGCAATATGACCTTACTTTCTTCTGGCCACAATCCTCACTTCTTGTTGAATCTTCAAACTCCATTCCATGGTGAACAAAATACTTTCACTCACGCTTCACAATTTGCATTCACTACACACTAAAGTTACCATCACCCCATAAGTGAACAAATTACCTTCACTCTTCTGTTGAACACATTACCATAACTCTGTGCTGAACAAAATTAATTTCATGCTGTTCTGAACAAGTGATATTCATTCAGTTCTGGATAAGTGCCATTTCCTCAATTCTTGACATTTAACCCTATTTATATAATTAGCATAATACCCACAATTATACAAGAATGAAGCTTATGAACCTATTGCTTTCCGAACAGATCCACAATTTCACGCCCCCTTAAACTCGTGACACGTGGCAGTGTTCCCTAGCGTTTGGTTTTTCGTGGCAAGGCGCTGTGCCAGTGAGTACGGGCTCGATCCTGCTTTGGTCCATATATATATATATTTTTTTTTTCCCTTTCTTTCTGTTGTTGATTATTTGTCATCTTTTCCGAGTGCTGTAAAAATACCTCTTCCACTGAATTGATTCTCTGATTACCGCCTCGGAAATTTTCCCTCTATAAAAATATGCATTTATTATTATGTGTCTACTGAGCCAAAGTAAGCCGGCAGACGGTTTCCAATGACAATTACTTCCACTTGTATTGTAGTTGCTGAAACATAACATCATCCTGTCGACAGTCAAGTTCTGTCTGCTCTAGGTCACGTGTTTCATGTTCTGTATACTCTAGGTCACATTCTTAAACCTCAGTAAATTGTTCAGTTGTAAACTGTTGATTATTTATTTAATTACGTAGGGAGGTCAAAAAGTAATGCACACCATTTTTTTCTCGGAAACTATTCGTGCAAAATGTGTGAAATTTTCACAGATTGTAGCTGGACATCCCCTTGACACTACCTATTGTTCAACATAATCTCCGTCCAAGCGTATTGCCTTACGCCAACGCGAAACTAGGTCATGAATGCCTCGTTTGTACCAAGTTTTGTCCTGCTGGCGTAGCCATTTTTTAACTGCACGGATCACATCCTCATCATTGTCAAAGTGTGTCCCACGCAGGAATTTTTTGAGTGGTCCAAACAGATGGAAATCTGAGGGAGCCAGATCAGGGCTGTAAGGAGGATGGGGCAGTACAGTCCAACCAAATTTGTTGATTGCTTCCCGTGTTACCAGACTTGTGTGAGGGCGTGCATTGTCATGTTGAAGCAACAAATCTGCAGATGGCTTATTAGGCCGAACTCCGTGGAACCGATTTTGAGTTTTGTCAGTGTATTGATGTAAGCTGTCGAGTTGATTGTCTCACCTCTTGTCATTACATCAACAAGAATCACACCATCAATGTCCCAGAAGACAGTGATCATCACCTTTCCGGCTGATGGAGATGTTTTGAATTTTTTTCTTTTTGGTGACTGCGGATGATGCCATTCCATTGACTGCATTTTTGTTTCAGGCTCATAATAATGTGCCCACGTTTCGTCACCGGTAACAATTTTTGACAAAAACAATTCTCCTTCAACACCGAAACGCTCCAACAATTCAAAACAGAATGTTTTCCTTTGAACTCTGTGATCATTTGTTAGGCACCGAGGAACCCATCGAGCGCAAATCTTTGAATATCCGAGAGTTTTAAAATTGCGATTGCACTTCCCTTGCTGACTGTAAGCTGCAATGCAATTGCTGACTAGTGATACGCCTATCCTTACGAATAATGGCATCAGCCCGGTTTAACATGTCTGTGCTGGTAGCCGAGGCAACACGTCCAGAACGCGGTAAATCATGCAGCTCCACTCGTACACTTTCTGCAGCTTTAATTCTCTGAACCCAGCGACTAACTGTGCTCCTATCGACTGCAGAACATTTGTACACTGCACACAGTCGTTTATGAATGTTTGCCACATTTTCTTTTTCCGCAACCAGAAATTCTATGACAATTCGCTGTTTGTAACGGACATTGTTGACAAGCTCCATTTTAACGGTTCATAGATTGCGTAATATTTATCAGAATGCTGTGCAATTTGGTACACATAATTGGAACATGTCATATTCCAAGTGTGCAAAATTTAATATTCCTATCTTTATTATTAGCCGAGAAAAAATTGGTGTGCATTACTTTTTGACCTCCCGTATTACATTTTTATTTCTTTGCTACATATGAGGGGAAAATACAAGGTAAAAGAGACAGAAGCAGACCAAGACTAACATGGACGAGTAACATCAAAAGATGGACAAGTCAGCCTATGACAACCTGCACCATCAAAGCAAGAGACAGAGCAGAATGGCGCTCCATGGTAGCCAACCTTCGTTGCGGAGACGGCACTCGATGATGATGACATGCAAACAAAATAATTATATTTAATCACGTTAAATGATAGGATTGTATAGTCTTAATTAAGTTTTAAACATTTGTTAACACACATTTATTTCTATAGACAGCCCATTCAAATTCGCTTTTGATCAGATATGTCCATAAATCCCTGAATGGGCGTGGTTTTTTTCTTCGCAATGTCAAGGCCATGAGGTTCACCCTTTCGCTAAAAATTGGTGTAACAGATTTTTTGGGGAAGTAAAGGCGTACTGGCGTGATTATCGAATACATCACCATAAGAGGTGCTGTGGTCACGGAAAAATATGGTCACTAACACCATTTGCTCCATGCCTGATTATATTAAAATTAACTTAAAAATGAAAGAAAAACTATTTCAAGTCATAATATATAGTGGTTCCACACAATAAAAAAAATGGTGTTCCCATACTGGTTACTTTCTATGCCCGATATACGTGATATACACTCCAGTGTGACAGAATGTGAGTAAATCACAACAGAAAAATTGCAACTCCAAATATCTCGAACAACACCTGTACTCTACACTTAATGCTCCAAAGTGTATATTTAAACACATATTTAATTACACTTCACAAACTCATCCGGATAAATGCTTTGTTTGCATACACAAGTTTCTCACTGCACATAAACAATGGTTACGGCTGTCAAAGAACCTATTAAACTAAATATCGTAAGTGGACAACTTTTTGGTGTGCCTAAAGCAACCGTCGGTGGTATGACACTCTTCGGGTTCTGTACGAAAATGAGCACAACTCTTTGGCTAACATGAAATCACATGTACGATAATATAACCTCTATGCATAAACTGTAACCATAGACTCTTCTTTGTCCTTTAAAATATGTTTACTCTTTGCTCTCATCTCTCTAATAAGCTCTGATCTCTCTAATAAGCTCTGATATCTCTAATAAACTCTGATCTCTCTAATCAGAAAAAAGGTATAATCTCTCCATTGAGTTATAATCTTCATAATAAGCTCTGATCTCTCTAATAACCTCTGATCTCTCTAATAAGCTCTGATCTCTCTAATGAGCTCTGATCTCTCTAATAAACTCTGATCTCTCTAATCAGAAAAAGTTATAATCTCTCCATTGAGTTATAATCTCCATAATAAGCCCGATCACTCTAAAAATCCCAAATCTCTTGCATTAAAAAAAAAAATTCTCGAAAATTCATGCCCAATTAAAATTTCCATTAAAAATCCTTCTGATTGATACCGTCTACATTTCTTAATCCTCCCTCTTCAAAACGTATGAAAACGTTACTAAATAGTGAGTCAAGCCCAACTTAACAACATTGCTCATTCGTCTTTGTTCTATCCCAGTGATATCTCATTGCTGAACCTGTGCAAACGTTTCCATACTGCCTGTCCTAAAAATAATCTAATTCTAAGGTATATTATGACAAAACCATACAGGGCGTGCATTTTAATGCAGCTCTTTCTAATCAATATCTAAGGTGTCCTGCGTGAATAACAAAGAGGTGTAACATGTCAACCGTATTTTTACAGGTCGCTTCTCTTGTTCAACGGTTTTATCTAAATGACTGAGTACTACAAGTACAACATTTGACACTACCCAAACATAGTACAAAAATACGAGTATTTTAACAACACGCGGAGAAGTCATGAGCAACAGAAGGAAATAATAGGCAGCCATAATGAGGATCGAATCTATTCCCTTACAGTATAGGAATTTAGTGTGTTATCAAAGCACCTATAGGTTTGTCAGCGCTGACACAAGTGCAGCGTTGACACTCCTAGCAACAAACAATGAATTGTTTAAAGTATGCTACTTACCAATAACAAGGATTCTATTTTTTAGTGTCGTTTTGTAGATTTGACTAACTTTTCTGACAGGTCTTTAATACATGACGCAGATAAACATGTTAGTCTTTAGAATACTCAGATTCTTTTGACTGTTGCGAAAACGATAAGAGCAAGAAAAGAAAGAAGAAAAAAAAAGAAGAAGAAAATAAGAAAGAAAAAATAGTTATAAGGAGCCTGGGTAGACCCCGAGAGTCTTTAATTTTGAAAAAAAAAATATCTCATCTACCATTTAAATTTGAAACTTGCAGGCAGGCAAGTGCCACCAACCACAACGCTACCGTGCCCTCGCTTAGGTCACTCACATAGGCGGAATCTAAACATTTTCACAAGGATTGCCATGCAGTAGTTACTGGAAGAAAAGCCAACCAAAGATTGCATGATGGAGAACTATAGAAGCAGAGACCGATTGAGAAGGATGGCCACGGGCCAAGGAAGATGAAAACGTTTTGTTTTACAGCACCAGAGGATGTCACTGATTGTTTTGTCGGTCAGCAACTAAGGATTAGAGGAAGAAGATTACTGCCTTCATCGGTCAGCAACTATGGACTAGAAGAAGAAGATTACTGCCTTCGTCTACTGACTAACCGGGTTTTAGCTCAATCCCCATGAGTGGCCAATTTATTCATTTCGACTCGACTTCGGAGTTTACGAAGTCTCTGGAAATGGGTACCAGAGATTTTTGTATGGCAGATTAAAACGGTCGTGTGTGATGCTGACATATCATTAAAAAATGCGTGATATTAGTTTTTAATCCGCAAGATGTGATGAACGCTATTTACGTTCTTTTTTTTCGATATAAGATATAGCGGCGCTTAAAGCGACAAATATAAATAGACCTTCCACAGGGGAGACTACATAGTAAAAGTAAGTAAAGTACCCCCGTCACGCCAAGTGGCGTAGGGAATATGGTGTTAGTGACCATAAATTTTACAGACCTTCGGTACATGATTTTTGGGGTAATGTGGTCGGTATTACGCCCGTGCCGCTTTACTTTCCCAGGAAAAAATCCGGTACCCATTAAAGGCTGGGTGAACCGGAAAGTCGTCGGTTGGGATCGAACCCTATCTCTTGTCCTTGGAGACTTCATAGCACAAGCATATAACCAAAATACTGGTTCTACCACAAGCTGGGTACGATTGATTTGGGTAAGGGCAAGACTAAATGGATCATCCTGGTTTGGAAGTTGAACGTAAGCAGGGGCTCACAACTCTATCTGAATGAGAAGAAAAGGGACATTTGTTATAGGAAAGACAACTGAGGATATCATTTTGTTGTAGGGTGGGCATGCAGATGTTCACGCTGGACAGTGGTGAGAGCTGAGAGTCATTGATACGACTATAGATGTCCTAACAGCAAACCATGAAAGAAGATTAGGTTTTCTGGAGTACAAGAACAATAAACATAGATGGTGAAATCTATCTATCTATCTTTCGTTCGCCTGAAGTATTGTCTATATCTGCAATGTCGTTTCCTGTATAAATTTTACTGTCTTTTGTAATTCTTGCAGTGGCCCATATAGTTTTGTCTGTAGTGTTGTATCTATGGGCCAATGGATTTTCCTCAGTCTACTATATTCAGTGCAGTCTTGAAGTATGTGTTCAGCAGTCTGGGGTGCCTGTCCACATGTACAAGTAGTTGATGTGCCGATCTTGAATTTTGTATACATGTGACTATGGAGTCGATTGTGTCCTGTTCTTAGGCGTATAATGATAACTTGTTCATATCTATTCATATTATGAAAGGCATCCTGATTTGGGGCTTGTGGTCCTCTGATTGATTTGATTATCCGTTTCTTATGATGGTATGTAACTGGTGTATCTAGTTGTGTGCCTGTTGAACCTTCCTTTGCCAACTGATCTGCTTTCTCATTTCCTGGTATTCCACAGTGAGACGGGATCCACTGCAGGGCAACCCTGTGGTGCTTGCAGAGTTCAGTCAATAAGGTCTGCAGATGTGGTAATTTTCTGGATTGTAGTGCCTGGAGTACTGATCTTGCATCTGTCAAAAACACTACAGGCTGTGGGCTAAGATTACTGTTCAGCAGTTTTTCTATTGCCAACTTTATTGCTTGTATTTCTGCATCATAATTGTGACAATATTTCCCTGTTGCTATTTTATTCATATCCCTAGTGTTATTTGGGCACTCTATATATGCACCTGCTCCCCCATTCTTTACTGCATTCTGTGCTGATCCATCTGTGTACACACGGATCCATAGGTCTTGTGGGTATTCTTCATCCAGGAAACTGAGAGTTATTGTTTTTCGCTGTAGACTATTTTGTTCCTCTTTGTCAACTATTCCTTTCACTTCTGTCCGTATTTGAACTGATAATCCTGATTCATCTGTCCAGGGAGTCTGTTCTGGTATGGGCAGAAGGGGTTTAACAACTCTTGGCATGTCTGGTGTTTGTCTACTAATACGCTTGGCTTGGTGGATAAAGCTGCTTCTCTTAAGTCGTCCCAATGCAAGATTTTGGAATCTGTCCTTCATTGGATGTCTCGGCATGCATACAAATTTTTCTGCCTGTATCAGCACCTTTGTGTCTCTCCGTTCTCTCAGTGCTGGTATCCTCCACAATTTCTCCATCTCCAATATTGGTGTTGATTTCATTGCTCCTGTGATGACCCTAAGTGCCTGGTTTTGTACTTTATCCAGTTCTTGCAATGTGGTGTTTGATGCTGAGCACCATGCGGATGATCCATATTCTAAATGTGGGCGTATACTCTGTTGGTAAACTTTACTGAGTATTTTCCCACTCGCACCCCATGTGGTTCCACACAACTTTCTTAGAATAGCCAATTTCCTCCTTGCTTTTTGGGTTGCCTTATTTATCTGCTGTTTCCAAGATAGTTTGTTATCAAATGTAACTCCGAGATATGTAGCTTGTATGTCTTCTTTCACAGGCTCATTGTTTATGTAGATGGCTCCTGCTTTTTGTTTTGGGGAGAGTGTGAAAAGTGTAGTACTGCATTTGTCTGTATTGATGCTGATAAACCATCTATTTGTCCATGAATTCAGTGCATTCATAGCTCTTTGTAGCAATTTGGAGGCCACTGTTGCATACTCCTCTGTGCACCACATTACCAAGTCATCTGCATACATTGCCACTTTGATGCCATGTGGTGAAATGAAATACTTCTACCTGGTTCTCCATGGTGGTGATGAAATAAAATACTTCTACCTGGTTCTCCATGGTGGTGATGAAACGAAATACTTTTAGCTGGTTCTCCATGGTGGTGGTGAAATGAAATACTTCTACCTGGTTCTCCATGGTGGTGATGAAACGAAATACTTCTACCTGGTTCTCCATGATGGTGGTGATGAAACGAAATACTTCTACCTGATTCTCCATGGTGGTGGTGAAATGAAATACTTCTACTTAGTTCTCCATGGTGGTGATGAAATGAAATACGTCTACTTGGTTCTCCATGGTGGTGGTGAAATGAAATACTTCTACTTGGTTCTCCATGGTGGTGATGAAACGAAATACTTCTACCTGGTTCTCCATGGTGGTGATGAAGCGAAATACTTCTACCTGGTTCTCCATGGTGGTGAAATAAAATACTTCTACCTGGTTCTCCATGGTGGTGATGAAACGAAATACTTCTACCTGGTTCTCCATGGTGGTGGTGAAATGAAATACTTCTACTTGGTTCTCCATGGTGGTGATGAAACGAAATACTATTACTTGGTTCTCCATGGTGGTGATGAAACGAAATACTTCTTCTTGGTTCTCCATGGTGGTGGTGAAATACAATACTTCTACCTGGTTCTCCATGGTGGTGGTGAAATGAGATACTTCTACTTGGTTCTCAATGTTGGTGGTGAAATGAAATACTTCTACCTGGTTCTCCATGGTGGTGATGAAACCAAATACTTCTACTTGGTTCTCCATGGTGGTGGTGAAATGAAATACTTCTACTTGGTTCTCCATGGTGGTGGTGAAACGAAATACTTCTACCTGGTTCTCCATGGTGGTGATGAAACGAGATACTTCTACTTGGTTCTCCATGGTGGTGATGAAACGAAATACTTCTACTTGGTTCTCCATGGTGGTGATGAAACGAAATACTTCTACTTGGTTCTCCATGGTGGTGATGAAGCGAAATACTTCTACCTGGTTCTCCATGGTGGTGATGAAACCAAATACTTCTACTTGGTTCTCCATGGTGGTGATGAAACGAGATACTTCTACTTGGTTCTCAATGACGGTGAAATGAAATACTTCTACTTGGTTCTCAATGACGGTGAAATGAAATACTTCTACTTGGTTCTCCATGGTGGTGGTGAAATGAGATACTTCTATCTGATTCTCAACGGCAGTGAACGACAGAAAAAGAATGGCTGAGATTGTCACTATCTCACGCAGCCTGCACGAGGAATGTTCTTAGATTATTTAGGGTCAAATAAAATCAGCAACCACGAGCTGCTTAAAGGGTGCACGAAGGGGGAGTTGCACACAGTGACGCCAGGCTTATGATGGAGTCTGGTTTGTTAGAAGTGATGCAGACACAATCACTTCCTGGCCTCGGAGAACATGCGAAAGTGGGATAGACCAAGGTCAACTTGCGAAAGTGGGGTAGACCAAGGTCAACTTGCGAAAGTGGGGTAGACCAAGGTCAACTTGCGAAAGTGGGGTAGACCAAGGTCAACTTGCGAAAGTGGGGTAGACCAAGGTCAACTTGCGAAGGACAGCGGAAACAGAGAGGAATTCTGTGAGCCTGACATGAGGAATCACACGAAGGATACAGCGGGTCACGTGGAGTAACTTTGTTTTTATTACACAAGACCGACCTTTGACTGTTTTGTCGATGGGAAAGGAAAAGAAGAAAGCAAATATCATGAAATAAATATGAAAATATAATGAAATAAATATGAAAATATAATGAAATAAATATGAAAATAACCACTTGGATAAATTTGGGACACCTTGCAAGAGATGGCCTCGGATGTTATAAAGTGAGGAAATTTGTTGCTGCGAACGAGATACGCGATGGCGCTAGATAGGACACACACTACGGAAGCCAGCTGAGAGTATTACACAACAGGCCCTTTTTTGGAATCCCCAGGGGAAAAGGCAAAGAGGAAGACCAATGAATTCTTGGAGAAGACAGATAGAAGCAGAGATGAAGATGATGGGGAAGACATAGAATGATCTTAAAAGAATGGCAAAAAAAAAACAAACGACTTGGAAAGTTTTGTTGAAGACCTATGCTCCACCGGGAGCTAAAAATGTAGAAGAGGAACAACAACAAGATACGACCGGACGTGCGTCGATTACTGACTGCTTCAACGATCTGTTGTCGAGGAAAAGAGGATGTCAAAGATAGCACGGATAATGACCACGGATGCCTATACATATGTATGAGGCTGAAATACTAATATACATATAATAATAAACATTTGTACATATTTCATTGTCTTGACCTTCGGTTGCATCTCTAGTTTTATTGTAGCTTCCCTTTATTGTGCGCATATTTGTACACATGTTTGTATATGCTCTGTAGAGTCAAAGAAGGTAATAACAGCGAGGGGAACAATACTTTTTCGCATTTTAAATAACATGGTTAGATGTGGGTTAAGCTCAATTCCTTACTACGCTACATTTAAGTTTTAAAATTCTATTCTTTTACCCTATAGCTGTCACATTATACAAGTGTTCTCTTCATCATTTCTAATTCACGTGTTAAATATCCACATATAGCAGTCACATGAACAAATAGTAACCCATGTCGCAATACAATTCCCCACTAGAATATATATATATTTTTTTTTTTTTCAAAACATGGATATATTTATCTATTTAAAGGAAAGTAGGAGTTTCCCCATCACGCCACCTTTTGATTTCCCCACCATTATTGTCCCTCTCACACCGTGTCTATCGGGCGTGCGACGGCACGTTATGAGAGAACTCTTCTAAAATCACAGTTTTTAGTGGCCTGTTCTTACCGGTGCCATCACCTGCTCAGTTTATTTTTGTGACCACATCGACCCGTTTACAGACAAGACAACGCCTGCATGTCAACGTGATTTCATGCAATATAAATAAACTTCATTGCGAGAAGGCCGACTGTGCCGATGTTATAGAAATATAAATACAAACTAGGACGAGCACAATCAATGCGACAGTTAGTGCTGTTTAACGAGTTTGTGGAAACTTTTTGGCAGGTATAATTTGTGAGTTTTGCAGTGTAGTTGAAGCATTACCGTAGCCGTGTTTTCTATTTGGAATTCTCGCATTTTTTTTTGGTTTTACTAATCCTTAGTTGCAGGTAGGTTTTGTCAGAATTGTATGTGTTTTAGTAATTTTTTTTTTAAACTTCATTTTTTGATAATTAAAGTAGCCATTTGTTATTTCAATAAGCTGTCAGCTCTCTGTGCATAATTAACTGTTTAAAAAAGATTAATAGATGATTAATTCTAACCTTTCTCAACAACATCTGACGTCGCACATTGTGAAAATGAGTATTTCCACTTTTGTGTGTGTACACTTACTTCATTTCACAATGTATTTTGCTCGTATGTTTTAACAATGCTTTATGTTTTACAAATGTTTATAAACGCGAATGCAATTTTTGTAAATATTTTATGTTACCACGTTTAGATCTCATCTTTGCTTACTGAATGGAGGAAGAGAGTATTACAATTGGTGGTTGATTCCCATCAACAAATGTAGCCAAGCATGAATTATAAATGGTGTCGCAGTTTACTGTTATTCACACTCTACATCCTGAAACTATATACGTGATTCACTCTACACAACTTAAACCTATATACGTGATTCACTCTACACAACTTAAACCTATATATGTGATTCACTCTACACAACTTAAACCTATATACGTGATTCACTCTACACAACTTAAACCTATATATGTGATTCACTCTACACAACTTAAACCTATATACGTGATTCACTCTACACAACTTAAACCTATATACGTGATTCACTCTACACAACTTAAACCTATATACGTGATTCACTCTACACAACTTAAACCTATATACGTGATTCACTCTACACAACTTAAACCTATATATGTGATTCACTCTACACAACTTAAACCTATATACGTGATTCACTCTACACAACTTAAACCTATATACGTGATTCACTCTACACAACTTAAACCTATATACCTAATTCACTCTCTACATACTGAACCTATATACCTAATTCACTCTACACAACTTGAACCTATATACCTAATTCACTCTCTACATATTGAGCCTATATACCTAATTCACTCTACACAACTTGAACCTATATACGTAATTCACTCTCTACATATTTAACCTTTATACCTAATTCACTCTACACAACTTGAACCTATATACCTAATTCACTCTCTACATCCTGAACCTATATACCTAATTCACTCTCTACATCCTGAACCTATATACCTAATTCACTCTCTACATCCTGAACCTATATACCTAACTCACTCTGTACATCCTGAATCTATATACCTAATTCACTCTCTACATATTGAACCTTTATACCTAACTCACTCTGTACATCCTGAATCTATATACCTAATTCACTCTCTACATATTGAACCTTTATACCTAATTCACTCTCTACATATTTAACCTATATACCTAATTCACTCTCTACATCCTGAACCTATATACCTAATTCACTCTCTACATATTGAACCTATATACCTAATTCACTCTACACAACTTGAACCTATATACCTAATTCACTCTCTACATATTGAACCTATATACCTAATTCACTCTACACAACTTGAACCTATATACCTAATTCACTCTCTACATCTTGAAATTATATACCTAATTCACTTTCTACATTTTAAACTATACATATAATTCACTCCTACTCTCATCACAAGATGTCACCTGTGTTTGAATTTCGAATAATCAATTTTTATTGTGAAAGTTGCGATTGAATGAATTTATATTCATAGTGCCATGTTTATATGTCCGTGGAAAGGGCTCTGTTGCTATCTTAATTAAGCAGTAAGCCAGCACATAAACAATGGTATTTTAACAATTTAAACGAAACGAAATAATCACAGACTTCAATAACTCTGTGATTCAAATGTAAATATTGCTGAAATATTTACAAACGTAAATGGTAACATAAATCCATGCCGAAAACGAATGTGTTGGAGACCGAAAGGCGCAGATGTCGCTGCTTCGCCGTAATCTAGCGACACAATGAATCCATCCATCAAAAATACTATACTCAATCTATATAAAAATACTAAACTAAATCTATATAAAATACTACACTAAATCTATATAAAATACTACACTAAATCTATATAAAAATACTATACTCAATCTATATAAAAATACTACACTAAATCTATATAAAAATACTATACTCAATCTATATAAAAATACTACACTAAATCTATATAAAAATACTACACTAAATCTATATAAAAATACTATACTCAATCTATATAAAAATACTACACTAAATCTATATAAAAATACTACACTAAATCTATATGAAAATACTACACTAAATCTATATAAAATACTACACTAAATCTATATAAAAATACTATACTCAATCTATATAAAAATACTACACTAAATTTATATAAAATACTACACTAAATCTATATAAAACATACTATACTCAATCTATATAAAAATACTACACTAAATCTATATAAAAATACTATACTCAATCTATATAAAAATACTACATTAAATCTATATAAAATACTATACTCAATCTATATAAAACATACTATACACAATCTATATAAAAATACTATACTAATTCTATATACAAATACTATACTGTTCAGCAACCTTACATTCTTAACATGTTTTTTCCTTTTACCATATATATATGTAACTAGGGAGCCACGATAGCTCAGTAGTTAGTGAACTGGACTACAAAGGACAAGAGGTAGGGTTCGTTCCCACCCGACGGCTTTCGGGTTCACCCAGCCTTAGATGGGTACCCGGATATTTTTTATGGGAAAGTAAAGCGGCACGGGCGTAATACCGACCACATTACCCCAAAAATCATGTGCCGAAGATCTTTAAAATGTATGGTCACTAACACCATATTCCCTGTATGCCAAGTGGCGTGACGGGGGGGGGGGCTCTTTACTTATATATATATTTATATATATGTAACTAAGTGTAAGAAGTGTGAAACAGTATTTTCCATTTTGTAGTCTACAAATGTCAACTGGCCTCACTAGCTGAAAGATTGCCGGTTTGCCTTGGAATTTTTGCCATTTTCTTGGCGAGGCACATGTCGTCCAACCTTAAGCTATGTTAATTCTTCTGTGTTATATTCGACGGCAATTGCTATTTAAGATATAGTCTTACCTAAGTTTTTTTTTTAATTACTAAATTGCCAAACTGAACAGAAAATGATGTGAGAGTGGCGATGGAAATTGCCCTCGTTCTGAAAGCAATTATGATAAGGGTAAAGTGTTGCATTAAAAGGTCGAAGTAAAGTTTAGTTCAACAGGTAACAATGATCGCCATTTGACTTGTGAAACACACCAAAAGATTAGGGAAACTAAGGGAGACCAATCTTGTCAAGGAAGTTTAAAGAAGTAATGGAGATAATGTGAACTTATCAAGGGATGACAAGTTGATGGCATTTTAATGAATCTTAAAGATGTCTGCTTCGGGCAAATTCAAGATTCTGGTGTCTGGGCTAGTCAAGATAAAGCTCACTTGAGATTGGGGCAAGATATAATTACAAGAAGCCAATCAGTTTCGCTAAGATAAGTATTTTTAAAAATGGTTAAGAAATGTTAGCATTGATACCACTGAGGAAATAATTTAAAAAAAAACCCATTGTTATTGTGGACTAGTGACGCCAACAATGACATATTTGGGCTATAAAACGAATAAGGTCATTGAAACATCGCACTGATAATTTTATCAACATTATGTACGGGTTGGTTACAGCCAATGACATATTTACTAGTAACTCAACATAAGTTTTCTTACTATTTGATGTTTTGATGTGTTTTGTTGTGAATGCAGTCGTAGTAAACAGAGAACAACTGTGGGAGATACTAACAACACAAGGAGTAAGCCAACATTTAACCAACCTAAATAAAAGTCTCCATATCAACAACAACTGCATCGTCAGAACACCAGCAGACCACCTCGAAGTTAGATCGGGTGTAAGACAAAGATGCGTACTATCCCCCCTACTGTTTATTACATACATGGACCATATATACAAGTTAGCCAACCCATCAGAGACAGAGGAGATCAACGAGCTTTTATTTGCAGACGACCAGGTACTAATACATGAAACAATAGAATACCTACAAGAACACTTAAATAAACTTAAAAGCACAGATACAAAATACAACATGAAAATCCACATCAACAAAATAGAAATCATGAATGTCGCAAAAGAGAAACAGAACATCAACATAACTATAGAAGGCTGGCAACTAAAACAAGTAGAGGAAATCAAATACCAAGGAAGTTTGGCGACAAACGACAATTTACAAACAACAGAGATAGGCTCAAAATGCATCAAAGCTTAAGCTTGTCAAATCATTGGGCCGCTATCACCACTATTATCCAACAAGGAAATAACTCTACCAAAATCGGGCACTCTACAATACAATCTTCATCCCAACGTTGTGCTACCAAAGCCAGGTCCTGAACCCTAGATGCATGAATAATTTTCTCAATCAAAAACATGTTTGGCTTCTTCCTTTGTTTCACAAGCAGCAGCAACTCTGATTTCAACTGTTTGTCGTTAAAGGAGACACTTCCATTTGCAAACCTCGTCTTGATTTGATCTTTTGTACTTGATGAAGTTAGAACTTCGTCTTGCTGTTCTACAATATTGAGATAGGATGCATAACCCATTGCCAAATATGATGGTCTATACAGGATGGAGAGGAGAGTGTTCTCTTTCCAATCCCTGAAAATGTGTCCCTTCATTTCAGAGTGGTTGTCCCTATAGTCTGTAGACTTTTTAAAAACAGAAGTTCTGCTTGATTGAAGAGTCCATTCTCTCTGCTGCCAGCATTTGCTGTTATAATGCACTGTCCTTTGCTGCTGAGTATTTTTCCTTTTCTTTTCTCAAGTCATGTGATTGTCATTATTTCTCAACGGAACTTTGAGCATTTTCATCCAAATATACGATGTCATTCTATCGTTTCTCGCTCGGATCTGCATCAGGTTTTTACTCCGAGAAGCATGCTATCGTTCTTCTTCACAAACAATGCTCTTGCCGATTTTCGAACAGTGAAACCAACGCTTCTTACAACTTTCCACAGAGTAGTTTTTGAACTTTTAACATTGCATTCAGATTCTAGCTTAATTTTCAGTTTGCACAGAGTAGCAAGTTGATTTGCTTGAAACATTTTCAAAACCTCACATATAATAACTTCTTTGTCAAAATCATCCACTTTTTTTTTCTTCCTTTATTGGCGATATCTTTTTTTAAAATTCAAAGTCTTGTCTTATCCATGGATGAACGATTTTCTATCTGCAGCCAGAGTGTGCTGTGTTCTCTTCTTTGGTTCTGGGACTGTGCAGCCAGAGTGTGCTGTGTTCTCTTCTTTGGTTCTGGGACTGTGCAGCCAGAGTGTGCTGTGTTCTCTTCTTTGGTTCTGGGACTGTGCAGCCAGAGTGTGCTGTGTTCTCTTCTTTGGTTCTGGGACTGTGCAGCCAGAGTGTGCTGTGTTCTCTTCTTTGGTTCTGGGACTGTGCAGCCAGAGTGTGCTGTGTTCTCCTCTTTGGTTCTGGGACTGTGCAGCCAGAGTGTGCTGTGTTCTCTTCTTTTGTTCTGGACTGTGCAGCCAGAGTGTGCTGTGTTCTCTTCTTTGGTTCTGGGACTGTGCAGCCAGAGTGTGCTGTGTTCTCTTTTTTGGTTCTGGGATTGTGTGATATAATCGACTCCTCTTAGCTTCCTTGCAGAAGTGTCCATACAATATTTCAGCTTCTTTTTGTGTAGTGATGTATTTACACTTACAATTCCTTATGATTTAGAAAATCGAAGTAGCTCACCATTTTAGCACTTTACAAAAATAAACTATGTTTTAT